>JARFIW010001243.1:922500-1242500 GCA_036346225.1 Platerodrilus igneus
TCACCCTGTGTTAACAATTATTCCTAGTGTACTGAACAATTATAATGAATTTGCGTATTACCTTACAAAAGAAATTTTCATAAAATCGCCAGGCAATGTGTAAAATAAATCATGTAATATAAGTTTCTTAGGCATTGTAGAGAGCTGAAAGATTATCCGCAACCGATACTAAATTCAAAACAACATCCGCCCCTAAGTCTAAACCAGAACCCTGGTACTAGAGGTCTATACAATCTGTTGGTTTATAAAGACAGACCTGAAGATGGCGATTTATTAGAATAAAAAACGGCTGAAAATTACAAGTCACAAACGCAAGCACTTACCGCAGAAACTACAAAAAAGAAAACACTATAGGCATACAACGCGTTACTTTTGAATATATACTGGAAACGTAAACGATAATTGCTACCAGGAACGATTATACGGTTAATAGTATTTTGAAAAGTTGTACGGAAATTTTTTCAAAATGAGCAGTAAGGCCGACGGCAATTTTTAGTTCTGGTAAATACAATTAAACATTACTTGCATTAAGGAAAACGAAATTTCACTTTTAAAGAAATCGACTGACCTTGTATGAATAATTATTCCTAGGTTAGTGAACAACGTTAATAGGTTTATAAATGGTTTGCGTTTAACAAATAATATACAAATTGTTTAAACTAATGAGTCAGCAATGAGTGAATCATTGAATCTGGTCAAGTATTCGATTTCTTTATTTAAAATAATTATATTTTAAATAATAATTACCGGCGTTTGCAAAATGAGAAACTAATGGTTACATTTAATAGCACTAAGCATGCACATTCGCTTGGTGATTTATTTAGAAAATATTCAAGCCAGCCATTTTCAAAAATGTGACGTAGAAGTTATTTAAAATTAAATTGTTTTATTCCTAACCATCCTGTAAACAATAATTATGATATACCTTTAGTAAACGTTTAAAGTGTTTTATTAAGTTTCCCTTCAAAAGGTTTAAATTGATTTACAAAAACCTAAATTGATTTTTGAGGTATGAGAAAAATCTATGTATAATTGGTTGTTTATAAAGCTTCTTAGAGTTGATTCTATTTTGAAAATTCATTAGGTTTCTTAAAATTATCCTGCAAAAAAGAATTAAAAATGTTTTAAGTTAGTTTCAAAGTTTTGGCGTAAATTGCTGTAAATTTTAGACCGCGTTATAACATTTCTATAAATACATTAGCTAAAAATTTGGGTTGAGGGTTTGTGTTAAGGTAGGGGGTAGTTGGGAAATTTCGAGTTAAAGCGTATATCTCGAGTAACCAAAAGGGATTACAAAAGATCGAGTTAAAATTAAATGAACAAAAAATTTAAAAGTGCGAGCCTTTAACAAGATGTAACTTTGTCAGAGATACACCCATTTTAAAAATTCAAATGGGGTTGGATTGCCCGGAAAATTTCATGTCCAATTAACAGATCGCCAGGTGTAAAAATGATTAGGATGGCGCTTGTAACGTAGTGAGTGTGCAATGAGTTGCAAACATTTAGGTGCTGAGAGACTTTGTTCGTGCTATGTGGGTTGCTCTACCTAAGTTATATGTGTATAGTGGGTTGTCTAACCTAGGTTAGATGACGGTGGCGGTAATGGCAAATGTGACGTAAGGAAAAATGATAACAGCGTTATTGAGAAAGCCCATTCAAAACCGATTAGTGCTAATGGGTTTTTAATAAGAAATTTTATTAAAAACGAATAGTGGAGGGAAGATGGAGGAGTGAGGAAGAGTTGTCCTAGAATGGTCCGCCATCCTCTACTGACGTCCTTCCTTCTTTGAGTAAGTCCATCAGTGTTGATGATGGATTCAACACGACCGATCTATTGCTAGTGGTATAAATATATTTTTTATGTGGTTAACTGATGTATTGCAGTAGTGTGTCTGCACAATTATTGGTTACACGCCGGTAATACTGACATGAACTTATCCCCTCGTCGGTAATCCAACCTTACATAGTAAATTCTGTAAACCATAATGAACATAGATCTAATTTACTTTAGTATGAAATAGAATATTTAAGATCCAATAACAAATAATGATTACCGTTACTGTTACTAATTAAAAACCACTATTTATGTAGAAAAGTAATATTAGAAATACCGGTTTAAGCTGGTTGAGTGCATTCAAGTAACTCTGTCTGACAGTCCCTGCACACGAATTAATTATAAAAAAAAGATACTTTTATGATGAAGAAAATTGCATATATTTTATTAAAGAATACAATTAAATTTCAAAACTTGTCAGAATATAACTACCACAAAAGTGAGTAATATTAGAAGTACCGTTTGAAACGAGATGGTGTAACAAATGGTCTATGTAACTTGTGATGAAGTTTTGTTCGTTTTGGTGATTAAACAGAGGAAAGGTCAAAGATAAAGGTCGTTACGTAGAAGCAATTTCGCTCCCGTCGCGCGAGTTTGTTAGTTGTGAAGTTTATATATTGGAGTTTATTAAATACTTGTAAGTACTAGTTCTAACAGACATCCTACTTTACTCCGTTTAATAAACAGATGTAGTAAATAAGCTAGAGGTGAGCATGTACACTTGTATTATTACTGTATTTACCGGTTTAGATCCTAATCTAACTACGAGACTTTTGAAAAAATAACTTTCTATAGCTCATTCGTTTGCACATGTATGCACATCCGGTAATTTTGGGTGCACACTTTTCGTTTAAAAATTATTCAAGAAACATTAGAGGGAAACCTTTACAACCCCCCCCCCTCGATTTTCAAGAAATTTATTTTAAACCAGCGGAATTAATACATCATCGTTTGCACATGTATGCATATCCATTTTGATTGTACAACTTTCGTTTAAAAGTTATTAAAGAAACCATTGTATGTGCCAACGTCACACTAGTCCCCCGACTTTCAGCAAATTCATTTTAAACCGACGAAATTGGTAGTGCTCATGTATGCACATCTATTATTTTCGTTTGCACACTTCTAGTTTAAAAGTTATTTAACATTCAGCTCCATAGTCCTTGCTATACGATAGCTACTGTTGAAAGTGTGAAAACATTGTTACAACGAGCCCAATTACTACCTTTTCGTTTGCACATTACAAAACACATCAACTTTTAGTTTGCACACCGCTGCAAGTCCAAAAATTTTTTAAATTTAATTACGAGCTAACTTCACGCATGTCACATATCGCATTTTTGTGCAATTCTAACATGTGATGACGGAAATCAAAGTATCTTCTTTTGCACATCATGAATAAAGCCGCTTTTTCGTTTGCACTCCTTTAGTTCAAAACTTATTTAACATTTACTTTCGTAGTACTCGCTATACGATAGCGTCGATAGCTACCGTACAAAAATAGATTACAATGAGCCTAGTTGACACCTTTTGGTTTGCAGATTATGAAACACATCAACTTTTTTACTTGCACACCACTGTAAGTTAAAAAGTTTTTTAAATTTAATCAGGGGGGCTAACTTCATTAATGTCAAATATCACATTTATGCCAACTTGTGATGATGTAAATCAGAAAATTTTTGTTTGGGCATTGCTAGGTCGACAAAAGTGCGAGTAGCATTTGATTCCATCAAGGTACTTAATTATTATGCGTCCAGTTGTCTCTCTCTTGTGAGTGTGTATGTAAAAAGCTTTAATAATAGATTTAACAAAATATGCAATAACGTTTCACTGACATTGAATTGTAATGATATTCTTAAACATACAAATAATAAAAATTTGTGTAATATTAGAAAATAAAAGCATATTTAATGAAGAATAAAAGGATATTTTTATTAACAATATATGAAATTATATTAAAAGTATATATGAAACGTAAAAAGTTTATATGGAAGGTATATAGTCATCATCATCATTAGGTATTCAGTCCTAGAACTGGTTAGACGCGTCCTATCATTATTCCCTATTCTGAACTAATCTACAGATTTCCCTGAAATTTGCACAGTCTGCATCTATAACTGTCTGATCTAGGTCTACATCTACCTCTTTTTTCCTATCTCTGCTTGTAATATATCACATACTATTCCCCAAAAATGCCTTAGAACGTATTCCGTCCTACTATTTCTCTTTTTACCCAGATATCCTTGTTCCCCTACTATTTCTGTAACTTATTTGTTATTATCTTTGTCTGCCCATGCTATCGTCCTCATACATCTGAAGCACAGCATTTCAAAAGGCTGCTAGCGTTTTTCTGTCTGCGTTTCAGACTGCCCGTATTTCATATGCATACTGTGCTGTGCTCCACACATATGCTTTCAATAATATTCTTCTTATTCTATGTTTGTTGTCTTTCCTCATAGGCGCTGTTCTTTCTTGTTAGATGCAGTTCGATCACTTTCTATTGTTTTACAGTTATATGCCCTATTTCTCCGACCTTCAATGGTTGTGAAGGAAGGTACGCAGCCTGTGGCTGCCAAGTTCCCCAACACTTAACCATTTGGCGATTTAATATATTATCCAATTTATCTTTTCGCACAGTCAACATTAGTTGAAGGTATTTCGCAACCAACACTAGTTGTTTATACTAATCATCAGATTTATCTGCGCTTATTTTTTCGTCATTAGGTTTTCCGTCTCAAAACTGGTTGGACACGTACCTGCACTTATTTATATTCTGAGCTAGCCTACATAGTTTCCTGAAATTCTCACACAGCATGTGTATTCAGCTCGTTCCCTCTCTATTGTTTTCTAATTTTATACCCTATTTTACCGAGATTCAGTAAAGGAGGTTAAGCAACCTGTGGCTACCAAGATCCCCCAACACTTAGACATTTGTCGGAATAATGGTTTTCCAGTAAGACCTTTCACACACTTAACATTATTCGAGAATATTGCCCAACCAATTCTTGTAGTTACTTATAATAATCATCATGTTTAAGCACAGTTATCTTTTCGTCATTAGTTTATCCATCTTGGGATTGGTTGAATGCGTACCTCCATTGATTTCTATTCTGGGCTAGCCTACACATCTCCCTGAAACCTCTACAGTCCACATCTTTTACTATCTGTGTGCAGTAGTCTAATCTAGATCTGCCTCTTCTTTTCTTGTTTCTTATCTCTGCTTCTAATATATTCCGCACTATTCCCTCATGCCGTAGTATGTGGCCTATCATCCTATCTCTCCTATTTTTTACCGTTTTCCACATATTTCTTTCTTCCCCTACCATTTTTAGTACCTCTTCGTTCTTAACTTTGTCTGTCCATGATATCTTCATCATACGCCTGTAGCACCACATTTCAAAGGCTTCTACCTTTTTCTTGTCCGCTTCTCCTACTGTCCAGGCTTCACAGCCATACAGTGCTGTGCTCCACACATATGTTTTAAGCAATCTTTTCCTTGTTTCTATGTTTGTGGTCTTTGAGCACAGTAGTTGCTTTTTCTTGTTAAATGTAGCACGACCTTGTGCTAATCTTTGTTTTATATCTTTTAGGCTTTTCTCATCCTGCGTTATTTGGCTTCCTAGGTAGCAGAAATCCTTAACCTCTTGTAAGTTCGTGTTAAATACTTGTATTCTTGTTTTTGATTTATTTTCCCCACCTTTGCAAACTAGAACTTTAGTTTCAGTTTTGTTAATTTTCATACCGTATCTCTCTGTTAGAACCGTTTCCATTTCATTAAGAGTAGCTTCTAACTCTTCCTTGCTAGACGCTAATACCCCTATATCATCTGCAAATTAAAGCATATCAATTTTTTGTCCCTGCATAGTAATTCCAAATGTGTTCCTGCATTTGACAGTATTCATTGCCTCTTCTATGTACAAGTTAAAAATCAATGGGGATAGGGCACATCCCTGTCTCACCCCTTTCCCATCTTGGGACTGGTTGGATGCGTACCTCCATTGATTTCTTTTCTGAGCTAGCCTACACATTTTCCTGAAACTCCTACAGCCTACATCTTTCACTATCTGTGTGCAGTAGTCTAACCTAGGTCTACCTCTTCTTCTCTTTTTTTCCTATCTCTGCTTCTAGTATATTCCACATATTTCTTTCTTTCCCTACCATTTTTAGTACCTCTTCGTTCTTAACTTTGTCTGTGCATGATATCTTCATCATACGTCTGTAGCACCACATTTCAGAGGCTTCTACCATTTTCTTGTCCGATTCTCCCACTGTCCAGGCTTTACAGCCATACAGTGCTGTGTTCCACACATATGTTTTGAGCAATCTTTTCCTTGTTTCTATGTTTGTGGTCTTTGAGCACAGTAGTTGCTTTTTCTTGTTAAATGTAGCACGACCTTGTGCTAATCTTTGTTTTATATCTTTTGTGCTTTTCCCATCTTGCGTTATTTGGCTTTCTAGGTAGCAGAAATCCTTAACCTCTTGTAAGTTCGTGTTATATATTTGTAATCTTGTTTTTGATTTATTTTTCCGTCCTTTGCATACTAGTACTTTAGTTTTACTTTTGTTAACTTTCATACCGTATCTCTCTGTTAGAACCGTTTCCATTTCATTAAGAGCAGCTTCTAACACTTCCTTGCTAGATGCTAATACCGCTATATCATCTGCAAATCTAAGCATATCAATTTTTGGTCCCTGCATAGTAATTCCAAATGTCTTCCTGCATTTGACAGTATTCATTGCCTCCTCAATGTACAAGTTAAAAATTAGTGGGGATAGGGAACATCCCTGTCTTTCCCCTTTCCTGATGTTTACTTCTCTACGTTCCTGCTCTAATTTTATTACTGCTGTTTGCTCTTTGTATAAGCTATATACTATTCGTCTATCCCTATAACTCATTCCAATCTTTTTGAGTATTTCAAACATTTTTTTCAAATTTACATTGTCGAATGCTTTTTCCAGATCTACAAACCCTATATACATGCTTTCCCCCTTTTCTATTGTTTTCTCTATTATCACTCTCAGAGCTAAAATAACCTCCCGTGTTCCCCTGTTTCGCCTAAACCAAATTGGTCTTCTCCTAGTATTTCTTCAGCTCGTTTTTCCATTCGTCTTTGCACAATTCTAGTTAATATTTTTGACACCTGTGCTGTCAAACTTATTGTTCGAAAATTTTCATATCTATCAGCGCCTTTCTTTTTTGGTATAGTTACTATGATGCTACGTTTGAAATCTTTGGGTATCTCGCCTGTTTCATACATATAGCTTACAAGTTGGAAGAGACGTTCTGTTATTGCTTGTCCAGCGGCTTTTAGAGTTTCTGCTTGCACCTTATCTGTACCCGGCGCCTTATCATTTTTCAGACTCTTTAATGCTAATTCAAACTTGTCTCGAAGTATAGAATATCACAAGTCATCATTTTCAATGTCTGATTCCTGTTCTAATGCAGTTAGTTCTTCTCCTGCATATAAATTCCCTATATATTCTTGCCATCTACTCACTTTCTCTACGTTTTCTATAATGACGTTTTCTTGTGCGTCCCTTATATTTTTGCTATACGGTTTTGTATTCCTAAAATTCATTCTAATTAATTTGTATGCTTCGTCTGTCTTTCCTATTTCCATCTTAGTTTGTACCTCTTTGCACTTTTCATCAATCCATTGTTCTTTAGCTTCCTGCATTTTCGAATAATTTCCCATTTTATGGCTTTGTATCTCTGTTTTCCTGTTTCGTCTGATTTATTATTGTATTTTCGTCTTTCTTCTATTAAATTCACGATATCCTTTGTTATCCATGGTTTCTTATTTTCTTTTTGTGTATACCCCAGAATATCTCTGGCCGCCATGTCTAGGCTGGATTTAATGTTATTCCATTCTGTTTCTACTTCCTTAGTTTCAGATATTTTCCCGATATCATTCAGCAATTGATTTGACTTTTTTTCGAATTGAATATCTTGAATATCTTTATCTTTTAGTTTCTCTAAGTCCAAGTGCCTTTTTCCGTTACTTTTTTTCAGATTTTTAAATATTAAGTGCGGCCTTCATAATTACGATGTTGTGGTCAGTATCTATATCTGCTTCTGGGTAGCTTCTACAGTCTTTTACTTGATTCCTAAACCGTTGTCTAACAAGAATGTAATCTATTTGATATCTTCCTATATCTCCTGGCATCTTCCACGTATATCGTCTTCTAGCATGATGTTGAAATAATGTGTTTGTGATGATTAAATTGTTCTTGTCGCAAAATTCTACCAGCCTATTTCCCCTCTGTTTCTGGTGTCTAAACCAAATAAACCTACTACCGCTCCTTCCCTCCCCTCACCTACCACGGCATTAAAATCCCGCGTAATTATTAAATTTTCATGTCCTTTTACGTATCTTAATATGTCTTCGATATCTTTGTAGATGGCTTCTACCTCTTCGTCGCTGTAACTAGAGGTGGGCATGTATACTTGTATTATTACTGTGTTTACCGGTTTAGATTCTAATCTAACCATGAGTACTCTTTCGTTCTTTTGTAAGTAATTTTCTACACAGTATCCTATCGTTTTCCGCATAACTATCCCCACACCCAAATTTCCTTCCTCTGCTGAAGTCTCCACCCTAAAAATCCCCCGCCTCTGGCCACCGAACTTCACTGATCCCTACTATGTCTAGTGATAACCTATTCATTTCGATTTTTAGGTTCTCTAGCTTACCTACTTGCTTCATACTTCTAACACTCCACGCTCCGACTTGCAGAATGTTTCCGACTCTTATTTTTAACTTTCCGATCGCATCCTCCGAAGTAGTCCCCTCCCGGAGATCCGAATGGGGGACTATTTTAACTCCGGAATCTTTTACCCCAGAGAATGCCATCATGTTTGTAACAATTTAAGTACGCTGTGTACTTGGGAGATAATGTGGTGGTTTCCCGTTGCCTTCCATATCGCGGTAGTGTGTCTTAGACTGCCATACCGACCCCTATGGTATCTACCAATCTAAGTACCGAAAGAGCCGCTGCCCTCTTTCGGGGACCTGTCTTAGTCTGGTTCCTCCTACTACTTTGGTTGAACCTGTAGTTTGGTTCTTTAGCTCATTAGAACACGCAAGCCATTTCACCTGTTCTAGTAATTTAGAACTTCGGCAAGGTGCAGGTCCATTCGAAATGGAAGGCATATAGTATAAATGAATATATCAACTGTATAAAAAAATTTTTTAAGCATGCTCTGTTACTTTTATGTAAGCTAGAACACTTGGTTTAACTAAGAATCGTGATGCTGTTGATGCGTGCAGTAGTGTACGTTAGTTGAACAATGAGAAGCTAACCAGACCTTCTTTTCTACAAGCATCCTCATTTCCACACACATTCCGGGCCAAATAGTTTTCTTCGACTAGCCATTGTTTGGTGTCAAATAATATTAAATTTTTTTCAGCTACCTGAATTTTTAGCAATTTTTTAGATAGAATCACCTGCTAAGGCGGTACCTCAATTTTAAGTTTTTTTACCAGCAGCGATTTCTGACCGTCCTTATACCATTTTTTAGCTATGCGATACAACAAATTAGTCTAGAATTTTGCGCAGAATCGGAATCTGCACACACATTTAAAATCCTACCATTCCTTGCCGTTTTACACACATACTCTCTAGCGAACATATAAAAGATTATTTTTGTGTCTTTTAAGATAAATATATCTTGTTTGGTGTCAATTAATATCAGATTTTCTAGGGAGACCAAATCTGTAAATAGATTTTAAATAGGATCACCCTTTAAAACGTTACACTTTTAAAGACCTCAAACCTCTAAATTTTTGCTCATCTATATTTAACTCCTTCTTTAAAACCATTTTTTTGCTACCAAAGACATATGCTTTAACCAACCATTTCCCAAGAAATCTAACACCGCTGGAATTTTAGAAATGAACCCTTTATAAGCCATAAGTGTTTGATATTTAAAACTATTTTCAAACAGTAATGTTCTGTTTTTAGAATAATGTAAAACATTCCAATGTTATGTGTTTTTAATATATAAATGGGAAGGTGGAGTTTAGCAACAAGAACCACACTATTTAACTAGAATATTCAAAAATAGGGTAAACCTCTACACAAAAATTTTATCAATGTTCTTGTTTTACATTTAGTTAACTCAATACTAAATAGGTACTTTGGAAAATAAGGCCCGGAACCTTTAAATTTTTTGTTTAATTAATTTAAAACCTTTTTGGTTACCCGAGATATTTGCTTTAATTCGGAATTTTCCCGGATAATTTAAAACCGTCGGAATTGTTTAAATCAAACCACCCTTACAAAAGTTATACCTACGATTTTAACAGTTATCCGAAATCGGCTTAGGGTATGACACATAATATCGGTCTAGATTTTTCTGGAGAATCCAAATCTTTAAGAATTTTTGAAATTGAAGCAACTCTCCGAAGAATTGTATCCTTATACCTAATATCAAACTTATTAAAATTTATATAAAAGTATTGCGCAGCTTCTAATTCTAATTCTTTTGGAATTGTAGAATATGGTGTTGCAGATTGTGTAAAATATGTACTACCTGCTTTAATGTAGCACTTGTGTAAGATTTTTATTTTATCTTGGCTGTCTTCCTCCTTTACAATCTCTAAATAATTTACAGGTAAGTAGTTAAAACTAAAAGCTGAAAGCACATACTTTATCAATTTTTCCCCTTCCTCTGGTTTTTCGGAGCACTTAATTTGCAAACCACTCAATTTCTTTGTATTGCTATTCGCCCAATACACGTACTGTAGTAGGTTATTATACACTAAACAGCAGCTATTTTGTAGCTTGTCCGATAGCTTACTCCACATTTTGGTAAGTGGTACCGAGTACATTGGCGCCTTTAGGAAGTATAACTTACTATCTTCTAATAACGTTAAACAGCCTCATAAGGGATTATACACCTGTTCCGCACTGACATAGTTTCAAATTGGACAGTTACATATTATCGCTTCCAATCGCGTAATACCATATTCTTTGGCCAAAGTAGACGCGGATGTTTTCCTTAAACGTACATTTGAAAAACGTAAAAATCTAGTATATGATTTCCAAGTTGTTTATTAACACCAGGACTTGTTATTCAACACACAAATTTGTTGTATATTTTAATTCTTGCTTTGGTTGTTAGCCATGTTAAACAATCGATTCCTACAGTTTAATCGTTGTCAACTATAACGTTGCAGTTTTTTTCGTATTCGCCCTTGTAGCAAAAGTTATAGTTTGTAGTTAAATAATTACACATCTTCATCTTGCTAAATATGCCAGCAAAATCTTGGGTTACGTCCATGTCAAAGAGATAGTAATAATCTATTTTGAGTCCGTCTAATATATATGGTAGTTCTTCCAATAAAGTTTCTAACTTAACATCAGCTAGTTCCACTTTGTACGGAACACATAGGATTTTGGAATTTTTTATTAATGCTTTCAAGGCTTTCCTTTCCGATAATTTCTTTTACTCCCTGGCCCATCTTGTTTGTACTTTCCAAAGAAAACGGAAGCTTAGCTTCAACACCATGCCTAGCGGAAACAAATCGGTCGAACTTTCCTCGTAGATAGCTGTTAAATGCACCACAAATTTCTTTTTTTGGGATAAACATCCTTTTGTTTGCAGATGTTTTCTCGGCGTCAGAAAGGTCGTAAATTTTAACCAACATTATTTTGTCACAAAATGGTTCTGTAATTGGTGTGTGTAGTCCACCAGTCAGCATCTGTTCGCCTTCGACATAACAAATATTACCAATATCTGTCACCAGATTATTGTTGCAAATATTTTCTGCCAGCAGCCATAATCCAAATCGCTCATTTGTTGGTTTCACTTTATTCTCAAGAAATTGAGGAACGTTAATCACCTTGGAGACCCTCATGTTTATCGTTCTAGCTACTGCTGAATACTAAATTGAATACGCAAAATTGCCCCTTATGTACCCTACAGAGTGGATGCGTATATTGCCAAAGATACCCAATATGTCGGACACCACCGTATCGCTTACATTCTCTTGTTTAGAAACAGTTCTGTTATTCGACCTAGGTCGGATTTAATCCGACCTAGGTCTGATTGTGCAGGGATACACATCGACATATGTCCGGATATATGTAGGATGTTAGTTTAGGGTGAAATTGTCTTATAGGGTGAAATTGCCTCCGACCTAGGTCGGATGAAAATTCAACCTAGATCGGATTTAGTCCGAATGTTGGACATATGTCGGACATATAGCGGTCATGGCTGACATATGTTGGATATATGTTGGACATATGTTCAATATATGTCGGATATATGTAGGATGTATACTGGACATATGTCGGGTGTATGTCGGATAAAGTTTGGATGTATGTCGGATGTATGACTTACGGTTGCAAGAGGAGAGGGAAGGACAAAGTAGGGTGATGGGGAGGGTTTAAGTTAGTTTACGTTGTTTGGAGTTAGGTTATTCGGTGTTATCTGAAGTTAGGTTAGGTTAGTGCGACTTGTCAGGAGTTAGGTTAGCTAGTGTTGTCTGGAGTTAGGTTAGGTTAGTTGGACTTGTATAGACTTAAGTTAGATAGAAGGAAAAATTGATCGGTTAGATTAGCGCCGGCTGTGCTGACCTAACCTTTCTGTTCTTCTTTAACATTGTAAGAAACAACTCCTAACAATTTGTTTCTGATATTTTTTATTTGTACATTTTTAGGTATTTCATATAGCCGAATGTGTTTTCGGTTTAGCTGAAAATCCCATCACTGATAACAGTGTGCTGTGGTATGCATGTTCGACGTCGTTGGGAATGATTTTTAGTTCCGCAACTTTTGCACGAGATTTCTTTATTTGAGAAAAAAACATCAATAGATTTTTGTAATCCACATCGCAAACCAAATTGAAGAATGTGCTTTGAGTTTATTTTTTTGCTATAAAAATTTTACTATTTTGTTCGTGTTGATAATCGATACATTTACTTTTTTGTTTAGCACTCGGTGCTAAGACTAACAACTTCGCAATTAATGTGGAGATATTGCAAGTGCAATTGATAACATTGTCTTCGTTATCGAACAATGGCAATAAACAAGAAATTCTTGTCAAAATAAATGGCGTTGCTAATACCATTGACAGCATAACTTACCACAATTCAGAAGAACACTAATTTTTGTATTCCCCATCCACTATATGCTTATAGTTAACAAAATTCGGGTACGCTGTCGTAAATAATTCTGCTATTGCGTCAAATACGCATGTTGAAGTCATTTGAATTTTCTTATGCCGACTTCATCGGCCTATGCAAAGAACCATTTCGAAGGCAAATTCCTTTTTTTTACGTAGAGGGCGATTGTGAATGAAAGTTATGTCAGGACACAGTGTTAGGTATTTTCCTCTGTTCTTTATACAGCAAGAGATTTTACTACAATACCATTTAGTGCTCCTTTTGGAGGATTCAAACTATGCCAATTGTCCTCTGCATCCAAATCTTGCTGTGTCGACTCGAATGGGTACGCAGTGGGTATCATGTCAATATCGGGAGCAGAAATGTCCTGTTTTGATATTCTGTTCTTTAGGAGATTGATTTTTTATCAGTGTGATTATCGAGAACTGCCCGTTCAATTTTGCAGATACTTTCAATCGAGCGTATCTATTTAATAATAAATTTATCAGCTCGATGGGGGTTGCCTTCACCGCCAAGGGTAGTATTTTTAATATCATTAAAATACGTTTCTGATATAGTTGACGACGCAGCAGAATGTTTTGATTTATTAATAGGTACCATTACATTAGTCCATAAAACATAATATGTTGCGAATCGCAAAAATGGTGCAATAAGTTCTGGGCAATAATATGCATTAAGATGCTGTCCCGATCGTGTTTTTCGGGCCAAAATTTCGGCGTTAGCGTGTAACTCGTCAAAATGAGATAACCTATTATCTTCCAAGGCAACATCTATTTCATTTAGTAAACGATAATCAGTATATTATTTATTATCTTTTTCAATGTAATTCTTCTCATTGTCAATTGCAACGTTACGTATAATTTCTAGAAGAGCTACTACTAATAGCGAAAACAATATTTTCTCGAATTGTTTTTTTGTTTCAATAGTACTCAAAATCCCCACGCATTGTAAATAAAAATCTTTTATTCGCGGAGCCTTCCCACGAAAACAATCCCATTTGGCTATCATTTTTATTATATGCGCAATATCCAAACGCATGAAATATGTAGGTATAATAGTCTTTAAGTTTTTCTCGGAATTTAGGCATTTTTAGCATAATTTTATATAATGCGCTAAAGTGCAATTATTAAACGCACGTGCGATAGCATTAATAGAGCAAAGGAAAAATCGGTTATTGCCTCGCGTGGCACCTTTGCTCCAGAACGAAATTATTCATTCATCCGATATTGGATGGTATTGGAGTCGTGTTTTTCAAATTGTAACGTATTTTTTTTTCTAGTTACATTTCGTTCAATAAAATAAAAATAAAACAGCTATAATTTAAAATATTTAATTTGTGAATTACCGTCCAATAGAAATTAATTTATAAAATTCATAATAACACATAGATTCTTTTACGTTTATGCTCTAAAGTTCGTTACTCAGCTCTGTCAAGTTGTCAATTGGCACTTCATTATCAGCGTTCGAAAGGGCGGGCTGCTTTGCGGGATAAGTGAAGTCGAGATGGCCGTGTGTAAGCACGTGGCTTCTAACAAAGTTAGAAAAAAGTAAAGAATTGATAAATTCTTGGTGTCTGGAGGTCGAGCCTAACAGCGGTTGCGTGAGCATGATTTTCGATAAGCTTCGCTCCGAGCAGTTTAGTTGATCCCTACAGGCCTAAGAAGATGGAAGCCCCTTTGGACATCATTTAGACAGTTGGTATATATTAATTAAATAGATTATACTAATATTTTTCATCTTAGTGCAATATCTTAAGGACATATTTTTTATAATATCTCCGATAGTAACTTAAAACAATTTCTTAAGGCAATATTTTAAAGCAAGAATATATGGTTTCGTCCTATTTAATATAACATGTAGTAACGTAGAAGGTGATTTCACATGTGTTCCGTATATTTCAACCTTACCGATGAATAACATCAAACAAGGATATTATGGTTGGTTTTGTAATATAGTCGTTGTATTCCAAACAACTTTGATGCTTATGGAAATTTCCGACAGCTGAGGTCAAGGTCCAGTATTTTTAGTTTAGAGCAGTTTCGTAGCACGTGAGTGTTCTTTAGGATTTAATAACTTTGAAAATACAGTAAATTACTATAAATTATCTAACATTAAATATTTGAGTAACGTAAAAAGAAAATAGTTTTTGAGGAATCAGCGAATTAAATAATATGTCGATTGCTTGTCAGAATGTTTGCACATGTACGCAAATAGTATATTTAATAAAGTTGTGAATGACATCCTATGTCAGATATAAAAAAACATAGATTCAGTTTTCCTATCTAGACGCCACATGCTGTCTTAATTTAATTTAAAATATGTTTAAAGATTTTGAGGTCATGAACTTGCACTTTCATCAACATATGAAATTTGCGTACTTATTGTTGAATAAAAATAAATTAGAATAATTACATTCTACAATGTCTGCACTTTGATAATTAAATTTTATTGTGAAGATCAAGGAAGTACTTCGCTGATTGAAAGAAATTTATGTATTATGAATAACTTAGAAGTTCTACGTCAATCTAATTAAATTTTATAGAAAAGATCCATTCAGAGATCTTCTTAATTTTGAATGCAAAACTTCACTAGTCTATTTCTGTTCTAGATAATTATTATGAGAAAACTTTATAAAGATATAAACTTAAATATTGCAGTTATATATATATGTTTACGCCTTGCCTAATATAAAATAAAAGCATGCTCCTCTTATCTCTCGACTACGATTTGTTATTCGCGCATCGCAAGGTGAGCGCTGGTTACAACAATAAGATAGTCGACACAGCTCTCTCTTAGTACACAGTCCATTATTAAATGTCACACTCGCGCAGGTTTGTCGGCATCATCAGTTAATTAATTAAATAACAACGTGGGTGCCTCTATTCCTTCCTTCAGAACCCTCTCTACCTAACCAATTATGTATTTAGTGGTGAGTGTAAAGTGATAATTGAACACGGGGTAAGTTTTTTATGTAACCATACTTTATAAACATTTTATTACGCATATTTTGTTATTGTGAACCAGCCGCTCCGCTTAGGCGTGAACATACCTTATTTTTTTTGGTCGCTTCGACCGGTATGCGTGATATAATTGTCGTCGTGGTAGAGGAGCTTGCTTTATGTTAAATTATTACAAAGTTGCTCTTAATAGTATTTGAAATAAATTCACTCTTATCGAAACCTGCATGTTGATAAACGGTTATCAGCACAGGTGTGTTTGTTTATATTTGCATTCAGTTTTAATTATAAAATACACTTTAATTCAATTACATATTTGCGTGTTGTTTATGCTATTCTGAAAATGTCTTTCGACAGCATTTCTTTGCAAGCTCAACAAGAAGCCTTATTTGGTCGCTTGCAAGGCATTTGGGATTATGCTGTTTCCGCAAATGTAAGTAAATTAAACTTATTAGAAGCAAAAATGCAAAGGCTTCCGATTATTGAAAATGCTCTCGAAAAACTACAGGTAGCAATAATAGAATTCAACGCTACTAAAACTGACTCTAAACTACATGTAAAATTAAATCTAGCATCTTTCGACGACTTATTTGACGTAGTTCGTGCAAAATATTTAGAATTGAAAGAAAATTCTACAAAATCGGTTTCTGCGGATGCTCTGGCATTTAAGGGTCCATCCGTTGAATGTTTAAAACCCATAGAAATTCCTGTTTTTGATGGTTCCATTGATAAGTGGAATAATTTCATTACTACTTACCGCAGTGTTGTACACGAAAACAAATCTATTCCAGTCTCATTAAAATATTTATATTTTAGATCGTACCTCGATAAGGAAGCATTAAGTGTCGTCTCTGATCTAGCGTTAGATCCCAATTTGTATGAGCAAGCATTTAAAAAACTGGTAGATCGTTATGACTCACCTCGCAGAATTGTTAATTTTTATTTGAATAAAATTCTTGAATTTAAATCTACTGGTTCCTTATCAAATTTCATAAATACACATTTCAACGCAGTAAGCACTTTGAAATCTGCTCCCGACGTTGAAGATTTATCGGACTTTATTTTATTTTCTCTATGTTATCGTAATTTGGATCCTAAATTACAACATGCATTTGATGCACGCGCGGATTCTAATGTGCCGACTTGTGCTAAGTTGTTCGAATTTTTAACCGCGCAGAATAAAACCTCAGAAATGCACGAAGATGTTCAAGCCTTAAAACCCGTCAACGTAAATATGCCACCGCGCTTCAAATATAATCTAAATAAGTCTTTTTGTAAAGAATCCACTAACGATGCGCAAGTTAAATGCGATCGTAATTCGTGTCCCTATTGTAATGAAGGGCATACAATTTACGCGTGCAAAACTTTCAAAATTAAATGTTTCCAATAGATACACCGCGGTAAAAAGAATGTTGCGTTGTTTTAAATGTTTAGGCAATCATATTAAGGGCTGCAACTCTAAGGGAAGATGCAGGTTATGTAGCTCGAGATATCATCACACCTTTTTGCATAATGCATCGCCTGTCTCGACTTCGGGACCGATAACCCCTGTGACCCCTTCCACATCCGATATGAAAGAGACAGTTTCTACATGCAATGTGTCTAATAATCCTAAAAATTATACAGTGCTTTTAGGAACGATTCAAGCTAAGATTCGGGACATCAATGGCGATTTTCAACCTGTAAGGTGCGTGCTTGATTCAGGGTCCCAGATCAATGCGATCACTTCTGCTTGCGTGCAACGTTTAGGTCTTAAATATGTTCGCAATAACAGTAAGGTGTGTGGACTAGCCAATGCCGCTGTTAATTCTAAAGGGCTAGTTGATTGTTTTCTACTTTCCAATTATGCAGATCAACGAATAAATTTTTGTGCCTCTATTCTTCCAAAACTTACAGGTAATATTCCTGGTTGTTCTTTACCACGTGGAATTTATGAACGATTTAAACATTTACCCTTGGCTGACCCTAATTTCCATGTATCGGCTCCGGTAGAAATATTATTAGGAGCGGACATATGTTGTAGAATATTATTTTCGGATAACGCAAATAACCGTCTTGGTAAACCTCTAGCGATTGACACTATTTTTGGATACGTGTTAATGGGACAGGTGCCTTCTCCGCAAGGACCGTCAAACGCTACTTCGCTTTGTATAATGTCGCAACCTCTTGAAAGCGAAGTAAAAAATTTTTGGGCGCTCGAAGAAGTCTCGCAACCTCCTGCTGTGAATATTGACGACAATTATTGTGAAGCACATTTTGTTAGTACCCACTCTCGCGATGAAACTGGCCGTTACATTGTAGCCCTACCATTCAAGGATAATGCCGAACCTCTTGGGCGCAATTGTGAAATTGCTTATAACAGTTATCTAAATTTAGAACGGCGACTTCGGAATTCAACCGAAAATCAAAGGGTTTATGATTCATTTCTCAAGGAATATCTATCTCTAAATCACATGAATGTTGCTCTGCAACCCTCCGATTATATTTTACCACACCACGGCATTCATAAAACCACAAGCAGTACTACTAAACTACGAGTGGTGTTTAACGGATCTGCTAATGATTCGACCGGTAAGTCCCTCAATCAACGTATTTACGCTGGTCCGAAACTGCAATCAGGTTTGCCCGAAATAATACTTTTATTTCGTTCCCACAAAATAGCACTTTGTGCTGACATACGAATGATGTACCGCCAAATTTTAGTACGTGCGCAAGATAGAATATACCAACATATATTCTGGCGACCCTCCCTCGACAGCGGAGTTCAAGAGTACGAATTGAACACGCTTACTTATGGTCTTACACCATCCTCTTTTATTGCGCAACGCGTGTTAAAACAATTGGTGATCGACGAAGGACAACAATTTCCTCTAGCATCTGTGGCCTTGCTGAATCACACGTATATGGACGATGTGATTTCAGGAGCCAAGTCCGTTGCGGCAGCTCAGCAGCTGCAATCGGAATTAATAAAATTGCTGTCTCTTGGCCAATTTCAGTTAAGAAAGTGGTCCAGCAATGACAACTCTCTTTAAATCAATTCCAGGAATCTGAATTAGAACCCTCCGTAGCATTTTCTGATGAAATCTCTGGTATCAAAATATTGGGACTAGTTTGGAACCCGAATTCTGATAATTTCACCTACTATGTTGTTCCTTTCGAAGGAATATTTCAAAACGTTCCGTTCTTTCATATATGGCTAAAATTTTGACCCCTCGGCTGGTTGACTCCGGTGGTGTTCTTAATAAAACATTTTTTACAACAATTATGGGTACAACGTTTAGGTTGGGACGACACGCCGGACACCGACTGGTGTTTGAAGTGGGAGAAAATTTGTTCCCGCCTTACTGAATTATCAAATTTGAAAATTCCTCGCTGTTTGTTTTTAGACTCGGGACAGTACCGTCTGTTAGGGTTTTGCGATGCCAGTGAGAAAGGTTATGCTGCATGTGTTTTTCTACATGGCACGACTTCAGATAACACGAATTGCCATCTTCTACAAGCCAAAAGTAAAATTTCACCCTTAAAATTTCTTTCAATGCCCCGCATGGAATTATTAGGTGCTGTTTTGTTATCTCGTCTAGTATATTCTATAATCTTTAATAAATTTCCTTATCTCTTAAAGGAAATAAGATTATTCACCGATTCTCAATTGGTACTAGCGTGGATTAACACTCCTTCTTATTTATTAAAAACATTTGTTGCCAACCGCGTGGAAATTATTTTAGAATACACTGCCATTCAACAGTGGTACCATATTTCTGGTGAAAACAACCCCGCCGATATGGCTTCTCGTGGTCTTATTGCGCACCAGTTGATTGACAACGATATCTGGTGGCATGGCCCATTTAACTGTAGCGATCTAATTACGGCTTCCAGGAATTTGGAATCTCCCTCTTCTCTAGAAATTCTTTCAGAAATAAAATCTCCCCCTAATATATTAGTTACTTATACACAAAAAAATTGCACTCAATTTTTGGATAAATTTTTTTTTCTCACCTTGCTTCAGCGTACTGTTGCATATGTAAACCGTTTTATTTACAATTGCAAAAACTCTGATAAAAAATTATCAGGCTCTCTTTCTTCTGATGAATTACATATCTCATTGATAACTATCATAAGAGTTACACAACAGCAGTTCTACGCCGAAGAAATAAATCAACTAAATTTAAACAAGAATTGTTCTAAACAACTCCAAAAATTGTCCCCCTTTATTGATTCGCTAGGTATTGTTAGGGTGGGCGGACGCTTGCGTCACTCCCTGTTGTCTTATGATAACAGACATCCCTTTCTATTACCGAAACAAGCCACTTTATCCAGATTATTGTGTGATAATTATCACCTTTTATCTATGCATTCAGGTGCATTCATGACGCAATCACTTATTCAGCGAAAATTCTGGATTATTGGAATACGTTCCTTAGTTCGTCAGAGGATCCACAAATGCGTTGTTTGTTCGCGCTTCCGTGCGACAACTGCTCAACCGTTCATGGCCGATTTACCCCCTTTCCGTGTTCAACTGTCCAGAGCATTTACTCATGTGGGAGTAGATTCCGCCGGCCCATTTATGATCAAGTCTTCTAATCGTCGTAATGCCCCGGTGTCTAAAACTTATTTATGCATATTTATTTGTATGTGCACCAGAGCGGTGCACCTCGAGGTAGTGTCAGAGTTATCTACCGAAGCATTTTTAGCTTGTCTGACAAGGTTTACAGCTCGTAGAGGAATTTCTGATGTTGTTTACTCAGATCAGGGTAGAAACTTTCTTGGTGCCTCGCGGTCCCTTAAGGAGGCTATCATATTCTTTAAATCCAACAACGATAAAATTTTCGCCGCTTTAGCCTCCCGCCATATCAAGTGGCAATTTAATCCTCCATACGCCCCAAATTTTGGCGGAATTTGGGAGTCTGGAGTGAAATCGGCAAAAACCTTATTAGTTCGTACTTTAGGTACACGCCCTCAAACTTTTGAGGAACTATGTACAATTTTTTCTAGGGTTGAAGCCATACTCAATAGTCGCCCTCTTTGCCAGTCTTCCGATCCTAATGACGGTACGGATTATCTGTCGCCCGGTCATTTTTAATAGGCGGTCCCTTTATCTCTACCTGAAATTACTATTCCGGAGGAAATAACTTTGCGTTCCCGTTGGCAGCGATTGTGTCAGGTTACTCAATCCATTTGGCGTCGGTGGTCCACCGAGTATCTCCACCAACTCACCCAACGTAACAAATGGCATTGCCCCACCATGTTGCCCAAGGTAAATGATGTGGTCATAATTAAAAATTTAAATACTGCCCCCTTGTGTTGGCCTCTTGGCCGTATTGAAAAATTGTTTTTTGGTCGTGACGGTATACCACGAGTAGCTTCTGTAAAAACCGCTGCAGGTTTAGTTGCACGTCCAATAAGTAAGCTTATTATCCTCCCTTTGAATGAATAATTTTTATTTTTGTTATTTTCTCTCTTATTTATGTTCCGTTTAATTTTAAAATTTTTAAGGTTGTATTAAAGTTTTGTTTTAATTTGCCTAGCAACCTTAGGGTGTATTTTTGAATGATGTATTTTATTTTGGTATAAAACTTATTCAGTTTTAGATGGGCGGTTATGTTTACGCCTTGCCTAATATAAAATAAAAGCATGCTTCTCTTATCTCTCGACTACGATTTGTTATTCGCGCATCGCAAGGTGACCGCTGGTCACAACAATAAGATAGTCGACACAGCTCTCTCTTAGTACACAGTCCATTATTAAATGTCACACTCGCGCCGGTTTGTCGGCATTATCAGTTAATTAATTAAATAACAACGTGGGTACCTCTATTCCTTCCTTCAGAACCCCCTCCTACCTAACCAATCATGTATTTAGTGGTGAGTCTAAAGTGATAATGGAACACGGGGTAAGTTTTTTATGTAACCATACTTTATAAACATTTTATTACGCATATTTTGTTATTGTGAACCAGCCGCTCCGCTTAGGCGTGAACAATATATATATATATATATATATATATATATATATTCAGAAATCTATCCAAATAGAATCTATTTTGTTTTTGAAAGATGTTTTATTATTTAACCTTCAAAAAATTGCAAGTCATCCCGGATTAGAAATTGTGTGTAATGAAAACAAATTCCCTCAGTATATATTTTAGAAGCCCAAATTCTATTATTTTATTTTTTGGCAAATATTTTTGAAGACACAAATGGTGTCCATGTTGTACTCTTGTTTGTTCACAGGTAAAGCCGAGACATCTGTATGACATCTGGTGTTTGAGGTCTTGGTAAGTGTGTCCTAAAGAGTGAAATTCAGGTTTTATGGCTATGTTAGTGGTGTTAAGATAAGGTTTCCGCAGTCCCCTTATACAAGCACAATTAAATTTTGTTGGTTATTGTATTGAAAAATACGGTGGCGCTCATTAAATATATTTTTGGTCTTTTATCAACCCATGACCCAAGCTCATGATCTACCCAGAGCTAACACTCGACTAGCCGTTTATGTCTTAAGAGTTTTTCTTTATTTCAAGCCATTCTCCATCCAACATTACCTTGGGCTTACATTAATAAGAAGAAATTCTCGACCTTGTGATATCAGGTTAGGGTTTAGGAAATTTGGTGGTGTAATTTTTTTTAGCTGATAGTCACGAGGATAAAGTTAATAATGAATAATAAAGATATAATCACAAATTTTAATATTTATTACAAAATAACATTTGAAACAATGGTACTATTCCACTTATACCACGTACTACGGCTTGATATAAGAATATTGCATTACTAATTTTATTTGGTCTGTTTATTTTTTTAACAACGGAACCAGTGGAGTCAATGGAAATTGGGTATTCTAATTTTACAAGATCTTTGTACATATCTTTTTGTAATGGAGACCAATACATACAATAAAACTTATTTAATGCAATTTCTTGTACTGTCCCAGCATATTCGGTATTGTATTTTAAATTACTTATCGATTCAATAGGATCTTGTATTTTGTGCAAACCTAGTTCTTTATCCTTTCCTTCCTGACGCGATTTTCTCGATACATCGGTGCTATATAAGTGACCCGGTCCTGGATCATCATATTCCATTTCGTTCGTTGCCTCACGACCCCAAACAATTGCTTTCTTGTGCATAAGTTGCTGCTGCACTTTAACTCTTTCTCTATTTTCCAGTACCCTTTTCTTCTCATGTGGTACACCTCTAGTATCAATAGTTTTTATAAATAATTTTATACCACTTCTTAATTCGGGTTTTTTCATACAATGAGAGTTAAAAGATGCACCATAGTTCTTATACTTTCCAAATATATTAATATACGCGCTATTTTGAGATTCATATATTTTCGATCTTCTAAAGCTATAAGCACATGGGATTTTGGTTTTGCTCCAACATAGTTTCGATTTATAATATTGAAACCGTCCATCCTCGTTGAACTACCGAATATACTCGGGTACCCTTGTATTTGTCGTACTCTTTATATGTTACCAATTTTGAACTTATACTTTTCCATATTCCAGCATCATAGAAGATAGTCATGCACTGATGCCCGCTATTAACGTGTACTGATTTATAGTCGCTTTGTACTCCTTCCATGCTTTCTCATGTTGTATCAAAATTAATATCGAAAGAAGTCAACGCATGATCAACTTCTTGTTCAACAGTAATGCGAGAACACACACCATTCCTATTTCGTTTCAAATATGAGTATAGATTTACAACTTGAATTCTATTTTTTAAAGTTCGGCATATGTCCACCCATATGGAGTCGGATCTAGATTTTAGTCGGCTACTTGAAGCTACAAAACACTCCCTATCGTTTGTGGCTTCAAATATTTCTTCTGCTGTTACGCAAGCTTTACGAGGCATATTTGTCTTTAAAAATCTGAATTAAAAAAAAATGTTGTCCAAGTGTATTCTGCATTACTACACTTCTCGAACTACACCTACATTTTTATTACAGACAATGCAGCTAACCGATGCTGTTTTAAAAAACCGGTACGAATGCCGTTATTTATAAAATGTTGTAAAAACCTCTAATACTGTTTAATTATCTAACTACCACTAGTAACAACTCAAGCGGGTGCATCTAACTGCAAATTAATAGTTCAAAATACAACAAATATTTCAAGTTTGATTTGAGGGAAAGTACAAACCTCCTGTTGTTCAGTATTCATACGAGACGGTTGAAACGGAATTCTCAAACTAGCGACATCTTGTGGCGCTTTATAATAATGTAAATACAGAGGACTACAATACTTTAGTAAATGTGTTGATTAAAATATTCTCATTCAACGGTATAGGTGTATGTACAAACGAAAAGGTATCAATTAATCTCATTGTAATCCATTTTTACCCATTTTGAACATTTGCTATCGTATAGCGGGTACTACGAAAGTAAATGTTAAATAAGTTTTGAACTAAAAGTGTGCAAATGAATAAGCGGCTTGATTCATGAGGTGCAAACGAGGATACTTTGATTTCCCTCATTACTTGTTACAATTGCCTGATTAAATTTAAAAAAATTTTTGATTTACAGGGGTGTGCAAACAAAAAGTTGATGTGTTTCGTAATGTGCAAACGAAAAGATATCTATTAGGCTCATTGTAATCCACTTTTGCACATTTTGAACAGTAGCTATCGTATAGCGGGTACTACGAAAGTAAATGTTAAATAAGTTTTGAACTAAAGGTGTGCAAACGAAAAAGCGACTTGATTCATGATATACTAACGAAGATACTTAGATTTTCGTAATCACATGTTAGAATTGCACAAAAATGCGATATTTGACATGTGTGAAGTTAGCCCCTGATTAAATTAAAAAATTTTTTTTACTTACAGTGTGTGCAACTAAAAAGTTAGAGGTGTTTCGTAATGTGCAAACGAAAAGAATCAATTGGGCGCATTCTAACAATTTTTTCACATTGTCAACAGTAGCTAACAATTTCGTCGGCTTAAAGTGAATTTGTTGAAAGTCGGTGGCTAGTGTGAAGCTGCGCCCCCCCCACAATGGTTTTTTTAATAACTTTTAAACGAAAGGCGTGTAAACAAAAATACCGGATGTGCATACATGTGCAACCAATATGCAAACGAATGAGCTATAGAAAGTTATTTTTTTCAAAAGTTGGAGGGCTAACTTCACTTACCTACGTTGTCTTATCTTATTTTGCATAACCATCCCCACACCCTAATTTTCTTCCTCTGATTCTGTATGAATTATTCTAAGGTCTCTACTCCATAAATCCCTTGCCTCTGGCCAGCAAACTTCTCTGATCCCTACTATGTGTAGTGCTAACCTATCCATTTCAATTTTCAAGTTCTCTAGCTTACCTATTGCTTTATACTTCTGACATTCCACGCTCCGATTCGCAGAATGTTCACGACTCTTATTTTATATTTTTGGATCACATCTCCCGAATTACTCCCCTCCAGGAGATCCGTATGGAGGACTATTTTAACTCCAGAATTTTTACCACAGAGGATGCCATCATCATTAATACAATTTAAGTACACTGTGTACTTGGGAATGTAATGTGGGGGTTTGTCGTTGCCTTTCATATCGTATAGAGTGTGTCTTAGTATGCCATATCGACCCCTATGGTCTCTGCCACTCGACGTACCGAAAAAGCTGCTGCCCTTTTTCGGAGACCTGTCTTAGTCTTGTTCCTCACTAAAGACCCCTTTGGTTAAACCTATAGTTTGGCTCTCGAACTCACTGAAACACGCAAGCCATTCTAACCGTTCTAGTATTTTAGAACTTCTTCAAGGTGCGGGCCCGTTCAGAATGGGGAAAACCTAATGACGAAAGAAAAATGTACTTAAATCTGATTATTATAAACAACTACAGGTGTTGGTTTTGAAATATTTTCAACTAATATCAATTGTGCGAAAGGATTTATTGCAAAACTATTGAATCGGCAAATGTTTGTGTTGGGGGATTCTGATAACCACAGGCTGCTTAAGCGCCTTTACATGCAACTGAATATCTGTGAAAAAGGGTGTATATTTACAGAGCAATAGAAGGGGAACCGAACTGTATGGTTATGTTCGAAGACAACAAACATAGGAACAAGGAAAAATTGATTGAAAACATATGTGTGGAGCACGTCACAGTACGTCTATGAAATAGGGACAGTAAGAAAAGCAGACAGAAAAACGGTAAAAGCCTTTTGGAATGTTTCACTTCAGATGTACGTGAATGATAGCATGGACAAATAAAGTTAATAACAAAGAGGTTATAGAAATAGTAGGGGATAAAAATATCTGTGGAAAATAAAAAAAAAGAGAAATAGAGGGAAGGATACGTTCTAAGGCATTTTTGGGGAATTGTACGGGATATATTACAAACAGAAATAGGAAAGAAGAGATAGGGGTAGAACCTGGTCATACTATTGCACGCATATACTGAAAGATTCAGACTGTGCAAATTTCAGGGAAATGTGCAGGTTAGCTCAGAATAGGAAACAAGGATGATACGCATCTAACCAATTCCAGGACTGATGATGACGATTAAGAAATTCTAATTTTTCCTGTTTTCTTCTTTTTGGGTGGTAATTTTTCATAACCTTTTCAATAAACTCTTGTGACCTCATTATCACACGACTTCGCGTGACCTCAATATCACATGGGCTTAACCCTGCACCTTACTTTAACCCCTGTTATAAATACGAGCTCATAGTAAAAACCTTGTTAAATATTTGTGCAAATTTACTCACTGCAGTTATCAACGTCCCTTTTACTTCTTACATAAACCGATTTCATACCCTTATATTATACATAAAATATTTACATTGACATATTTTCAAATAATGTAAAATAAAGTTCCATCATAAATTTCTTTGTCCATAAAAATTAAAATAAATACACCAAAAATGCACAAAATGTCATAACGCACAAGTAACCACAAAAAAATCAGTTACCTGAAAATAGCACCACACATGTATCTGCTATAAAACCATTGCTAAACGTAGCCCTCATCACCGACTGTTTGTTCAAGAATCCCCTCCAAGTTGGTTCACACCATCTGGGACCCAAATCTCGCTCTACACAAATCATCAGCAACATGTTCATATTCTCCAAACTCCTCTACAGTACCAACTACCATCGGTATACCATCGACTTGATACAAACACACTTTCTATTCTTTCCTTTTTGCTCTACTAGCACCAATAACCCAAATAAAGTAAGCAGCAAGTACTTACAAATGCTGCACAACTACTTCTTTTTATTTGATTCAAATGTACTTTAAAATACTTTCAGCCTGCCGATGCAACAACTCACCAACTTGTGTAAAATGTAAGCACTTTATTTATTAACACTTGTTAATTACAAATAATAACTTCGTTCACTACCATTCACGTAGATGACTACCCAAATCGAAGCGAAGAAGCAAGAAACAAAAAGAGAAGAGAGCGTCATTACCCTACTCCTGCGATTAATTAGCCAAAGGTGCCCCCGTTTCACTTAAATTCCTTGAAAATACTTCAACACAAACACATTCGCTTTCCCGGTGCACATTTTTCAACCGACTATCAATTCTTAAAAGTTTTCAGTTAGCCTTCGAAATTCTTCGTACTATTGTCCGTGAAATTGCAACCGTCTTTCAAATCTAAGAAACTTTGCCCCTCGCAAACAATGTTTTACCAAGAAAACATTTTTATCTACTCAACGGACATAGTCATTCGTAGAACTAAATCTCAACCGTCTTCTATTTCTTAGTTAAATCACGCCCATTATAACATGCAAATTACCTCATCTCGCTTTCTCCTACATACGAAATTTTCCTCCTCTGATGTTATTGGCAAGTATATTTATTCCTACCAAACCTTCACTCAATTTTAACTATTGTTGTTCTCGCTTCCCTCCATGAAATACAATCCTCGTTCTCTGTCTTTCAAATGCATGCTACAATAGTCTTTGAAATACGCCAACACTCTCACCTAATATACACCCTATATCCAGCCTACTCCTATCAATACATGTTCTAACAATCTGAAACAGTTTAATTGCCTACAGACCTTGTGAAACAATATTGCAGTAAATCGATTATTTTTAGTTTACATATTGTCCTGCCAATAAACTATTTTGTGTTATAAATTTTATTCAACACCCCAAAACTTGTGTAATTTTTATAAAATAAATCTCAATAAGTTCTACAGATCAGAAATCAATATCTATCATAGCAAAGTAAATAAAGTCACAGGTTCAATGCGCATCTACCGGTTTTGTAACATGCCACAGGTTGTTGTTCTGTTGAACACTGCCGGCTGCATGGAAAATCCACCACTTGTAGTCAAAATACCAGCCCGAAAACATGTATTTGTTAAGTGCTCTCGCAGCAAGTCTACCGATCGCTATTTTCATGGTCCATCTAAGTAATTAATAGAAACCATTTAACCAATGGTTCATATAATTTCTATACGTAAAGTTTAATAAAATATTATTTCTTTGTAGCGCAACTACGTTTAATTATAGATTTAACTAAAACAAAATTTAATACAACTGTGAGAAGCTTTTGTAATCGTAACATATGAAGTCACTTTGAAAAGTAGCAACATGTTTTTAACCAAGATGTATTTAACTACCGTTGCAGTACTTTGACCTCGCAAAAATGAAGCAGGGACACGTTTGGATGTCATAAGCGACTATGCAAGTTGGAGGCTCCGTCTAGGTTACGTTTAAGTAATCAACTTGCTACGTCATGGAAAATCCAAATTGCTTCGCCTGTAATGTTCGGTAATTCGTTACAAAAACATTTCCCTTGAAATTCGAACTGTTGGAATATTAAATGAACTTTACTTAATATTATTGATCTAAAAATTTTGTAGTATATTAACTGATGGAAGATCGTGTGTAAAGTTATTTAAAATTTTTGGTTTAAAAGTTATGTATAAAATGAAATTGATTTTGAAAACTTTCATATTAGGGAATGATTATTAACAAAGCACTGACATTTTACTAATTGTTATATATAATGACCTTGTAGTCTTAACTGTAAGTCGCAGTGCCTCAGATTTGATCACCTTCGATAACCAAATATGTTTTTTGTATTATAAAATATGAATTCAACATTAAATTACTACAAACGGTTTAAAGAGAAATAACTTTCATTTGATTTTGTGTAATTAAATTCTTTTGTAGAAATAGATGCTTTGAGTTGAGTTAAAATTTATTCATTCAGGTTTATGACCATATAAATTAACGATAGAGAGGGAGAGTTTAAACTATGCAGTTATGGTCGTAAAGACCGACTCAGAGATTATAAAAACTGGTTATAGATATCAATTAATTGGCTATAAGAAATATTTGCTTGACTATCACCTGCAGTGTTAAAGGTAGTAGCATCTATTTATAATTAAATTAATTAGAAAGCCAAGATAAAGTTACTTCAACTGTAAATTCTTTAAGCTACGTTATACACTATAAAGCTTCTACTTTTGCGCTGTTATGTTGTCTTGTAAAATAATTTAAAAAAGAAGTGGCGCCGTATAATGTCTGTAGAATACGAACCCCCCTAATAGTCTCTACAAATAACCGAGGGAGATAGAGTCCCAAGCTAGTCCGGAAGATTCCAAAGGTCATTTAACTACGAAAAACAACAACTTTATCAAGACCTTTGTGAAAACATCGGAAGTTGATCATAATGTATTAACCACCCTAGCCAAGTGTTCCGACCTATTTTGATTATTGTTCCTGGCCGGTATATAGTTAGGCGGACACGTCTCAAACAAGTTAACCGAAGGCGGTTACAAATCTTTTCTTGTTCTTCATAACTGCTTGTCTGTAGTCTCCCTATTATTGCTATGCTACAAACACTCCGTCGTTGTTGTATATTGATCCAACCAATTTCAAACGTTCACCCTCCATATAAATTTTTATGAGCTTGTTTATGCTGTTAATAAGCCTTGAAATAAATGACTACTTGGAACGTTTTAAATATGCTCATGTTTCTCAGAATTATAAACTGTTAAAGCTTGTATATTGTAACATTTGCTCTAATTAATACCTAGAAATCCTCTCTCTTTTTCAATTCTTAACTTTGAAACTTTATACCCCGGCTACACTATACATTAGAAAATATACACACGCTTAAATAATGCAATTCATGTTTCAATTTTCTTAAAATTACGCTAACCTAAACTTGTATAGCTTTTTAACTAAATGTCCATCAAACCTGCCATAATTTGCACTATACATTAAGGACGTTTTCTCTTTTATTAAACGTTTAAAATTAATTAGTTCTACTACCTATTCTAAAAACATTTTGAAAATTCCTTGAGAATATTGGCAAAGTAAAATGAAGTAAAACCTTACTCTAACTTTGTTAATTCTAACTTTAGAATGTTAAAAAAATGATTTAAATGTTTCCTAAGTTGTATCTACACGCGGCAGCTTATCCTAATTTGTCAAATGAATTACATAATCAATCCTAACCTAGAAATAACACAGAAGTATATATATATATATATATATATATATATATATTATACTGTCAAGAAGGGGGTGGGCTTATAAAATGTTTAAATAGGGCTTCGAAACGACTTTGCTAGAATGGGGGTATATTTGGTTTTGTTTGAGTATTTTCTTTCAGGTATTTTTGGTTTATAAATTAACAACAACTATTCCACGTTTATAAATTTATAAAGCTTTTGAAACTGCATTGCATTCAACAACATATACCGGCCATAGACCAGGCTAAGCTAGTTATAAGTTTGCATTGTATACGTATTTTAATTGTTATGGTTGCACGTATATGAAATTTAATTTGGAGTTAGCGTTTTCAGAACCATTTGAATGTAAAACAAATATCAAAATTGCTTGGTATACTGCACGCTTTTAAAATTTTAAGGAGTTAAGTGATACTCCCGTAAAATTTGTAAATCAATTTCAGTTTGAATATGTTTTAACAATTAAAGATTGGTTATGTAATGACAGGACGTTTACCGAATAAGACATAAATGTCTGTTGCGTACAATTTAAAAGCTGAACCATCAAAGTTTGTTAGCTATTTTCAATATTGTAAAAAGTTCAATATACATAAATCACTGGATTACAAACCATCTAGAAAATGAATGTATCTAGAGAAAAGAACTGTATTATTAATCAATTATTAATAATTAGAAATTGCATAGTGTGCGTAGAGATAGTTGCCATGGCAACGGAAAACAAAATAAGACGAATTTTATTTATAAGGGACTTCAAATTTATATTACTGAAAAATAGACGTGTTTTTGTACTGTTATGAGTTTTATTACATTTAAAAGTTACGAGAAAGTTTTGAAAGTCAAGTTGTACCTGGAGATAGCAAATAGTAGCAGTTTTACGGCGAATAAAAGTTAATTAAAAGAGGGAGTGCTGGTCTGTACCGTTATTGTTTGAAGACGAAAGCATAGTGGAATTGGAGTTATCTGAGTATTTGTATAACATAAAATTTGTAGAAATATTAGTAGTTTTATAGTCTGGAGATTACCAGTTGCTCGAGTTACTTATTATTTACAGGATGTGCCTGCAGTTGGTCACTTGGCTTTAGGACGGCTGGAAGGCGGCGCTTGTATCTGGATTCCAGGTATTAGTATTTAATATCTACGCAGTGCTTTAATCAAATTTATAAAAGTGGAACTAGTGTTTGGGAATACTTTTGGCTTTTAAAATTATTTTGAAAAATCCTTGAATATTTGTTTGGGTGTCTAGTTGAGAGGTGTTTGCTTAGGACGGACCCACCCTAGGTAGATTCCGCCACGTGTTTGACGGCCCTGTAAAATATTTAAGTGCAGCAGCCGTGTAAAATAATTAAAGATAAATTGTGTGGCATAACTCAACAAGGCTCTAAAATAAGACAAGGACGCCTATCACTAATAAGGTAGGATCACAGTATATATAACAGATGGCGCCCAACGTGGGGCTCGAACCCACGACCCTGAGATTAAGAGTCTCATGCTCTACCGACTGAGTAGATTTGTTAGTTGTACGTTGCATATATTCTATTTAAAAGTGAAAATTAATATTTGATTGACGTTTCATATATATTTATTTAACAGTTGTTGAAGGTTTTGAATTTATTGTAGTAGGCTAAGACGTAATTTGATATTCACACTTTGGTCAATTTTAGCGGCGGTAAAACATTAGGTGGGGCTCGAATAGGTAAATAACTTCGCAACAAAATATTTGTTCGCCTAAAGGTGGGGCTCGATAGGGCTGATTCAGATTTGCAGAGGTTGTGTAACTTAGTGGGGCACATCATTGAAGTTTATTTTGAAAATTAAAGGGACATGTCTGATGAGGAGAGAATCACGAGGTCAGGGAAAGTTTATGGAGTTGAGACTGGTGTGAGAGGGCAACCGGTGGTTAAGACTGTAGCAGCAGGGGATGCTAGGGATGAAGCTGGAGGATATGTGGAGCCGGAGGTGATTATTGTGAATTCAGGGATACATCGGGAGAAAATGAAATTGATAAGGAAAAGAGAATATGCAGATCCAAGATGTGATGATGGTTTTGTTGGAATTAAAAGGGTCGTTAACTAAGTCGCATGAAGAATTGAGAGGATCATTGTTGGCCGAGGTTAGAAATTCACAAGCGGAAGTTAAGGAAAAATTTGATATGATGGAAATGAAAATTGAAGGAATTAATGTATCAATACAGAGCAGTTTGTGTTCATTTAAGGATGAAGTTCTGAAGGACGTAGAGGATAGAGTCCAGGTTGTAGAAGGAAGGTAACAACAGGTTTAAATGAATTAAGGGAAGAGCTGTACATGGTCGAAGTTAGACAGACAGAAAAATTGCAGAATTTAGGTGAAATAGTTCGGATTCAGACGGAGGACAATATTAACTCTAAAAACGAAATTATAGGCAAATTGCGGGCGAGTCAGGAGGTGGCAGAGAAGCTGAGAAGGGATACGACGGTTCTGGGGAATACGGTAAATGGATTGTCTGGTCTTGAAGGGAATGTTAGACAGATGAGAGAACAGTTGGTTGAATTGGAAAGGGGAAGAGTTGTTTGTGATGCAGGATACCAGTATAGGCTAGGAAAGAGACCTTGCCGAGGTTTGAAGGCAGAAAGAATGAGCAGCCGATGGTCTATCTTAGCAAGTTGGACGAGATGGTAGAGAGTGAGCCTGAGAGGGTGAAGATGCAGATGGTGAGCGTGACATTGGGGGGTTGTGCAGAGAAATGGCACTTTATCGTGAGGAGGCAATATAGTTCGTACGAGGAATTTCGAAGGCTATTCATAGAACAATATTGGGGAAACACGCATCAGGCTAATATTCGAACGGATTTAAACACTGGGAACTATAGGTCATACCAAGGATCGAGAGAAAATTATGTGATTGAAAAGTATAACCAGGCGCAGCACCTGATTCCTAAATTAAGAGAAGATGAAATTATATTATTGTTGTCAAGGCATATGGAGGCGGAAATAACTAGGGCCGTAGCGATACAAAACGTTCGGACTTTAAGAGACTTTTTGGAAATGATGCGAAATTATGACGTAGCTAGGACGTTTGAAACGAATAACAGGGAAAATAGTGATAATAGGAATTGGGATAGGAATAGGAATAGCACAGACTACCAGAGGACTGGGGTGCAAGGATACAACTATAGGGAGAATGGACAGGACAACTACAGAAAGCAATATCAGGAAATCAAAGGAGAACGAATAATAATTGGGAACAACGTTTTAATAGAGACGATAAATATAGGGGGAACAATGACTGGAACAGGACGGATAGGAATGACAGAGGTTTTGGACAGCAAAGGATGGGTTTTGGGCAGAGATGGCAGAGAGAAAGGAGCAGACATCAACGGATCAGGGGAAATACCGACAGGGATTAGAGACCGAGAACGGGAGACAGATAGAAACTTGACGATCCAACACGTAACAACAAGAGACACGCGACAGAGATCGGAGGATAGGATAGAGAAAGTGGAGGTCCACGATAAACCCACGGTACAAAAAAAACGTCGATTTATTAGTGTTAGGAAAATCAGATTTAGGGACACAGCATAGTATTAGTTTAGTAGATAAGTTGTTAGATAATAAGTTTGAAAGAAGGCGGGAGTTACCATTTATTCATATTAGTTTAGGGATTCTGTTTACACGGCATTGATAGATACAGGGTCGCAGTTATCGCTGGTGAGAGAGGAAATAGTTTTGAAACATGCAGAATTATTCAAAGGGAAAATTTGTAGGGTTAAGAGTATTAATTTATGGTCTGCGATTAAGAGGAAGTTAACTACGATAGACAAAGTTGTACGAGTATCGATTGTATTAGGAAGTACCAGACTAGGTGAAGTAGAGTTTTGGATAGCAAGAAGATTATATTTAGATTTTATTGTAGGGATAGATGTAATTGAGGAATTTGGACTGGTTATAGATGGTAAAGCACGAATGGTAAGGTATTAAATTTAGAGAAGAAATGGGTGGTGCCTAAGGATAATCGGGATACTAGGGATGAAATAAATACAGATAGTATAGGATCAGGAAAGACTAAGGATAGAATTTATGATGGAATTGATGAGTTACGGTTATGTAATATATTTGAGAAGGTATTTGATGAGGAACAGATAGGATTAATAGGTGTGGATATAAAGGAAATGTTATATGAGTTGTTTAATAGACATGCAGGAGTTTTAGTAATGAGCCTAGGTTTGCGAAGGAGTATATGCACAAGTTAGAGGTCACAGACGAGGGAAGTTTTCGTACTAGGGTATATCCAATACCATTTGCATTAAGGGGTCGAGTAAAAATGAGATTAAAAGATGTTAAAGAGGAATTATTGAATCAGCGAGAACACCCTATATCAATCCGGTAGTGGTTGTGCCTAAATCTGATAATTTAGAATTAAGAATATGTTTAGATGCTAGGAGATTGAATGCGATTACTAAACCACAATTTGAACAACCAAAATCACTAGATAATTTGTTATACAAATATACGGGGACGTTTTCATATAGAAAATTTGTATCCATATTTCCATGTGGAAAGTAAAGTATCGCAAGAATAAAATTAACACTGTAAATAATACTAACGAGCTTAAAACTATACAGAATATACAGAAACTAACACTTAATCCTCATACATAAAGAAAAAAAAACTATAGTGATTTTAACTAAAATTTAAAATTTCTCAACCATTAAAAGAATTACTTATATCCAGGAAGCAAATTTTCATTTTTATTTAAAATCAGTGGGGCCTTATATACTGTCAAGAAGGGGGTGGGCTTATAAAATGTTTAAATAGGGCTTCGAAACGACTTTGCTAGAATGGGGTATATTTGGTTTTGTTTGAGTATTTTCTTTCAGGTATTTTTGGTTTATAAATTAACAACAACTATTCCACGTTTATAAATTTATAAAGCTTTTGAAACTGCATTGCATTCAACAACATATACCGGCCATAGACCAGGCTAAGCTAGTTATAAGTTTGCATTGTATACGTATTTTAATTGTTATGGTTGCACGTATATGAAATTTAATTTGGAGTTAGCGTTTTCAGAACCATTTGAATGTAAAAACAAATATCAAAATTGCTTGGTATACTGCACGCTTTTAAAATTTTAAGGAGTTAAGTGCTACTCCCGTAAAATTTGTAAATCAATTTCAGTTTGAATATGTTTTAACAATTAAAGATTGGTTATGTAATGACAGGACGTTTACCGAATAAGACATAAATGTCTGTTGCGTACAATTTAAAAGCTGAACCATCAAAGTTTGTTAGCTATTTTCAATATTGTAAAAGTTCAATATACATAAATCACTGGATTACAAACCATCTAGAAAATGAATGTATCTAGAGAAAAGAACTGTATTATTAATCAATTATTAATAATTAGAAATTGCATAGTGTGCGTAGAGATAGTTGCCATGGCAACGGAAAACAAAAGAAGACGGATTTTATTTATAAGGGACTTCAAATTTATATTACTGAAAAATAGACGTGTTTTTGTACTGTTATCAGTTTTATTACATTTAAAAGTTACGAGAAAGTTTTGAAAGTCAAGTTGTACCTGGAGATAGCAAATAGTAGCAGTTTTACGGCGAATAAAAGTTAATTAAAGAGGAGTGCTGGTCTGTACCGTTATTGTTTGAAGACGAAAGCATAGTGGAATTGGAGTTATCTGAGTATTTGTATAACATAAAATTTGTAGAAATATTAGTAGTTTTATAGTCTGGAGATTACCAGTTGCTCGAGTTACTTATTATTTACAGGAGGTGCCTGCAGTTGGTCACTTGGCTTTAGGACGGCTGGAAGGCGGCGCTTGTATCTGGATTCCAGGTATTAGTATTTAATATCTACGCAGTGCTTTAATCAAATTTATAAAAGTGGAACTAGTGTTTGGGAATACTTTTGGCTTTTAAAATTATTTTGAAAAATCCTTGAATATTTGTTTGGGTGTCTAGTTGAGAGGTGTTTGCTTAGGACGGACCCACCCTAGGTAGATTCCGCCACGTGTTTGACGGCCCTGTAAAATATTTAAGTGCAGCAGCCGTGTAAAATAATTAAAGATAAATTGTGTGGCATAACTCAACAAGGCTCTAAAATAAGACAAGGACGCCTATCACTAATAAGGTAGGATCACAGTATATATAACAATATATATATATATATATATATATATATATATATTGACGTGATAAGAAGGTCACGGAAGGTTATTGAAACCCAAATCCAATAAATAAAGCCAACCTAAATAAAAGTAAACCGGAAAATGGAAATCTTCGACGTTCTATGGTTCCACCCTGTACATAAATATATCCGTATTGTAAATACAAAGCCTAAAATGTAAAGCGAAAAATTACATATTAAATTTGGCAAGGTTTTTTTGGACATATTAAAATTGAAGTTTAATTTTGTTTGTGTATCGATGTATTTTCAAAAATAAGTTGATTGTTGTTTATTTTGCAGAAACCCTTTTCACCGTTGAAGGCATAATCTACCAGAAAAGCTTTTGTGTTGTATCAAAATCTGTATATAGAGGATGGCATTAGTTTTGTCATTAATTTAAAGGGGACGTAGAGACCGATGAAGCAACCAAAAATTGTTAATCAGCTTGTGGTCTAAAACGGATGCTTAAGCTAGAAAAGCACAAAAAATAGTGTCCAAACCGTTTTAGAACCCTTGCAATTTTAGCTACGTTACGAATCAAGTACGCAATAACATCATCCTTTAGAGTCGACCAACTAAGTTGTGATAGTATGCAAATATGAGTTAGTGAAATACGGTGTCTACGAGGTATAAAACGAAATAACCCGATGTGTAGCTGCTGCTAAAATCGGTTAAATTTTTTTATAGAGTATACGAAAATTCTGTTGATAATCACAACAAAGAATAAAATTCTATTATGCTGAGTTGGTCGACTGTATTAAGTTTCTGACTCCGTAGTCTTGACTTTCTAGCAATTTGGCAGCTGTAACTTGATAGTACTTTTTCAATAAGCGATGCAGTTCCATTACTAGCGTTGGTAATACATGTAAACGTAGTGTTCTGATTTTACAGTAATTATACTAGGTTCTAGGTAATTAAAGACATTTTGTGTAGTTTAGTGAATTGCGTAAAGCCGGTTGTCATTGCTGTGAAATTAATTCATCCGCTCAATGCGATTCAGGATAACACTAGCATAGGTAAGTTATTTTTTAAAACAAGTAACAAAGCAGCAGTTCTAAAACCTTTAATTAAGTTGACTTAGGTCAAGTATCTAAAAATCGACCCAAGAGTCTTATAGGTTTTTTGCTTAGCCAATCAATCTATATCGCCTCCTTAGTTTAATGACACAAAACTAATGTCACCCTGTATAAGAGGACTTAACTAAAACAATTATTTAGTTATATTATTATCATTTCTTCAATGTTATATCTATACTTTATCATATTACATGTAGAATTATTTTTTTATTGTTTATATTCTCTAAGGCAATCACTTTAGTGTAAGTTATATTCTACTTAAAAATGTCTAAGTATAGGCATCAATTGTGCCATGATTGCCATGTTGGAATTAATATAAAATTTTCTCACATCTAATTATTGTTCAGATAAATACAATTTTTATATGACACATAGCTCACACTAGGATATTTTTGATTTCAGTTGCAAAGGTGTTGTTACTATATTTTTTGTTTACGCTGGGTGCCCAGGTAAACAAAAGTGTATCAGGAAAAGATGGAACTAAACTCTAATAAGCTTTTGACAAAAACGACAATCTTATACGTAACGTCCCCGAAGTACACCGGAATTTTCTTAATGTTAAAGTAGCCCACGGTATAGTTGGTCGACAAACGTCTAATTGTAAAAAGAAAACTACCTGTAAGTAAATACGGCTTACTGCAAAACTTAATGTAGCGTTCTTGGATGAGAGGGGGCCAAGAGCCAATTTTGTTTTAGCACAAACAAACACAAAATTTAAAAGCACCACGGCGTTTAGTTCTCTAATACCAAAAGTTCCGGGAAAACGCAGTAACCCGTATGTTTCAAGAAGCTCAATCACAATAATAACAAAATAAATGACCCGTTAGTCTTTTCTATTTCAAACCTGTAAGAAAAAATTTATTATTAATCAAAAACAAGACCACCGTTTGTGGTTCTCCACTTAAACACACATACCTACAAAATAGTTTTTGTGAAATCAAAGAAATTAACTCGGAGCTTCATATCTTAACAAAAATTCAGTTTCGTTAGTTTAATATGTTACAGTAATATACAAGAAATTATATTCAATACCTCAACATTTTTTGATAGTTTTTCAATAATCAAACTCAGTTAAGTAATACTGATTAATAACTTATTTCAAAGAAGATCAAAATTTACAATTATTTGGCTACCATAGGAAAGTCGATCCCAGGTCGCAACACAAATTGAAGGCAATCATTCTTTTAAACTTTAAAAATTTTTGCTTAGTGTACTCAAACCAAATATTTCAAACATCAATAAATCAAAGTAACCTTCAATTTATGTCATAAACGTCAAACTTGAAGTTTTTATTATTTTGACAACGATCCTAGGTCATGGATCGAAACGTAAATAAAATAGATTTTAAAAACTATGAGTGGTTTCATTTCCAACGAAGATTAAGAAGAATTATTTGTTTTGTTCTCTTTCTCGGATCTGTTGAAAGATTACACAGTTTCTTAAAAATGTGAAAATTTAAAGCTTATTCAGCTAATTGTTTTACAAATGTTCTACAAACAAAGCAAGGTCATATTAAAACAAAATTATATTTAAAGTGTTGTTTAAATTGGTATTTTAAACTGACACACAAATTAATATTACGCTAGAAAGAACCTACGTCAAAGTTATAATTCTTACAAATGTTCTAACAAGTAATTGATTTTGATAACAAAAAAATTATATGTTGATAAACTTCATCAAGCGTGTTATAAACGTCATATCTGCTCTAAATTTTTCAAAATATCATTTATGAAACCTCCAAATTTTGCATTTCAGCAAACACGCTAATAATTTTACTACAAAAATTTAAAGCAAACACTGAAACTTACCTCAGGTATACCAAAACGTAAAAACTTTCATTTTAAGTAGTTACTCCAGATCAAAACGAGTTTTTCTTTATGATATGAAAGAGTCCTTCGTCTAACAGCAACCATCTGTATCTTGTTTATATAGGAATGCAAAATTTTATATCGTTGAAGGGAAACTATTCTGTTACAAATTATTATCAAAGTTGATCAAAGTTACCAAAAAAGTTATCGAAGTTGTTAAAGTTGAACTAATAACAGAAAAATAATTTTATATTAAATAATGAAAGACTAACATACAATTGAGGAGTTTCATCTTTAACAAAAATGATGTGGACCAGATCATCGTTTCACTTAAACTAAGCGAACCTGCGCTTCCATGCTATTAACCTATTTTCGTCGGACATTTTGTCTCTTATAAAGATAACAAGAAAGTTTGAACGTTTCGGAATCAAACGTTATCAAGCACGCTACATGCACATAAGACAAATGACCAGTCCTTATTCTAGATCGATGATGCTAACGAACAAATCTAATAATTCTTAGAGTTTCCAAACCAACCTAATATTATCGAACAAAAATAAGTACGTTAGTGTATTAATACGAATTGAACAATGTAATGCTACTATAATGGAAATTTAATGTGAGTAGTTAAGCAGTATTACGGTGAATTAATTCTTTTAAAGTAAAAGTAAACTCAGACTGCATTATCTAAGCAAATTATAGGAACTTATAACGAGTGGAATTTATTTGTTACAGTGCTAGAGAATGTAGCACTTAGTCCAACTGATATGTTTTGTGGAATTTTAGTTAGTCTAATTCCGAGTAGTTAAAAGAGAATAAGCGTTGGAGAAACGATATTGGACAATTAACTGCAATTGCCATATATATTGTTACGTTGCTGGGCCTTTGTGTGTTTTTATTGGTTAGACGATGAAACTTTTTCGAGTCGTATCCGGAAATGGGTGTAAAGGATCTGACTAACTATAAATTTAACATATGTTCAAAGCCCAATTTTTGTTCACTAACTGCAGACTGCGGCATAACGTAGTTTTAACTATTATTTTTTTCTCCTAGGTTTATGTATCATCGTACATAAATGGAAACTTAATACACCCTTTAAGAAGGTGGTTAATTTTATACTTATATATTGTTTTACTACATTCGTTTATATACTCTACAAGCCAATTGACTAAAAGCATGCACTTGTTCGGCAAACCCCTCAAGGAAGTATTACTTGGAGCAATAGTTATCCTTATTGTTACTTGGTACATATACTTTCAACTAAAGAGGAGAAGATTATACAAACTTGCAAAACAATTTAATGGACCACGTCCATTACCCATAATAGGAAACATTTTAAGCTGTTTGATACAATCCTCAGGTGAGTTTTTTATACTTTGTTTTTAAAGTTAAGTCCATGACAATTTAAAAATGCTTCCATGATGACATTTGCATTTATATAAGTTTTGATAATGGCAGATTTATACAGTGAAATGGAGAGATTCGTTTTAATGAACTTGAATATTTTATACTACATTACACAGATCTTAAATTTCTTTGCTGTTAACGTTTTAAGACCTTTTTATTGTTTTGCCGAACCAAATACAGCTTGTATAACCTTGCAACCTTTACCTTTTATTCTGGTAAACCAACATTACAAATCCTAGTGCTATCACAAGACGAGAATTGCCGTAGTTATGTTTTGATCTTGAATTGGTTTCGGATATCTCAATCTTGTCTTGGCCTTATGAAAACGAGACTCGAGGCAGGTCTTGTCTTGAACAAAAGTCTTGATAAGCCTCTTGATAGTGAATTTATTAATTTTTGTATTTATGAATGTAGTAGTGCAAGGAAATCCACGACTCGAGCACTGTGCATATTCTATTTTTATAAACTGTTACAGTAATCCGTGCGGATAATAGAAAAGCAAAGAAGAGTAAGCAAAGTAAGAGTACCAAGTACCGAGTACCGCAACAAAAATAAAGGTAATTGAAAAAATTAATTGACTGCTAGCTAAAAACTTTGTAGAATGGGGTGGGTCACACAGAAAAAAAAGTAGACCCCCAAAAAGAATGTTTTTATTTACAACAGAAACAACAAGTTATAAAAAAGAATGTCTGCATGCGGAGAAAATAACATTAACATTAACATCCTTAGCATATTCTTTACAAGATATCAAAGTAATTATATCTTATCCGATTGTTTCTACATATTTATGTTACCAGACCTTCATTATAATAATTAGAATGCTAAAATTCAACTAGAAAATAACTATTTTTAGAAATCATAGAATTAATTAGAGCGTATTAAAACAGTATGTTACACAGCCCCCCTCGAAAAATTGAAAACCGATATAGAATCAGATTCACCCGAAAATTGTAATCCCCACTTGTGGATCGGGACTGATATCGTTGATTTATTCAAGGACTTAATTAGAGTACCTAACTCATTACTAGAAATCGAAACCGATTGGGTATTAATGGAAGAAACCGTTGATGCTCCAGGGCATGAAACCTCTGCTGTTGGTGTTATTGTAGGATCTTTATTACCACTAGCCGAACAATAAAAAGGGTTATCGTTAATCTCATTTTCCCCGTTTACCTGTTCTAAAATCTCAAAAGCTCTAATGCACTTAGAATGCAGTTCTTTGTGTACCTCTAAAAATTCAATATCGAAATTGACATAATTTAGTCTCTGTGTTACATGCATTAATCTCGTGTTAAGTTTAATATATTCTTTCCTTTTAGGAAGAATGGTAAAAGAATTTAAACTGTTTTCTAATTCAAAAATCTTAAGTTTCAATAATTCAATTTCGTCCTTTTGAACGATTTCAATTTTTCATACTTAGAAAAACATTACTGTCGACTTTCTCAACAATGAGTTTTGAACGCAAAACTTTTCGTTTTCTAACACACTTAACTTTGTTGGTTCAACGTTCCTAATTGAAAGCTCGTGACTCAGTTCGTCACTTCTTAAAGCTTCCACCACATACATGATTAAATAAAAGGTAAATACCAACAATAGCGAAACCTGTTCCTAAATCACTAATATTAAACTGTTAATGCTGCTCAAATCTTAATAGTACTATAGAAATAAAACAATCTAAAACTTTGTCCGTGTGTTGTTTACCATATTTAAGATTTTTAACCACGTTAATGCGCCAGTGTGATTTGAATATTTACCTACCGCGTGAGGGTATCCAATTAACAATAAATAATAAATAGGGAGGACCTCTAACACTATAGTACCCTCACGTTTCAGGACATTGCCTCGCAAGCTGCTGCAGTCGGTGAGAAGGGGAGGTTCATTAAACAACAACACACTAAGACAAAATTCCAATTGTTTTATTAAACGGGCTACTAACTACCTTAACCTAATTACATATGCATACAAAATTATACAGTAATTAACATTATTTACAATAGGGCGCCACCATGGGAATTAAACGGCCCATGGACCGATCGCGGTAATAGCTCTCGTCGCACTTTGTTCGTGGCGATGAACCAAGATTGCAGGACAGAAAATACTTCACTTCAAATGGGCAAATCTTATAAAGTCTCCGGCTAGCACAAACACAACTTAACTAAACAATTCTAAAGTCCTTATTTTATGAATATTAACAACAGTTCTGGGTGCAAACACCCCAATACATATAATTAATTTACGCTACCGCAGTCTACTTAACTTGCATACTGAAACGACCTTCCTTTAATCACGGGGTCATCAATGACAGGAAAAACATGACCTTCACACGGGTCAAATAGTACAGTAACGGAATTCGTGGCTTAGTTATTACAAGCCTCGGACAACGTCGAAACACAATAACATAGGAAACCCTTCAAAAGATGCGGTCTTTAACAATAACCTAACGGGATTAAATTACTGGAACGGAGCTTTAACCCGAAGCTGTATGCTATGAAAGTCGACAGATATTGTATTTAAACAAATAAATGACTTATGATGCATAACACAGCCTTAAGTTCATAGTAATACCATATATAATAATTACTTACTCAGAGAAATAAACTAACTGTGAACATAACGGCACGCACTTGAATTCAGAGAAATAAAACACTTACTCAATCTTGCAAGTCCGCGAGCTTTAGACTACAACGCGTCTGGAAATAAACAACCCCGATTACAACCGGCTGGCATAGTAGGGTAAATACAGGCATATTTATGTTACCAGACCTTCATTCTAATAATTAGAATGCTAAAATTAAACTAGAAAATAACTATTTTTAGAAATCATAGAACTAATTAGAGCGTATTAAAACAGTATGTTACAAATTTCCCAAACAAAATGTACCTTAAAAAGGAGAGCAACCCTAAAAAGAAATGTATAGAAAAAAAATTACATACAGTCAGTGTGAATCTATTATTAATAAATACTCCCCCAATACTAGCAGTCGCAGTAGGCACATTCAAAATAAAACAAAAACAATTTTTATTTGGGTTGAAGAACCAATATATGTCATCAAGATGAAAAATCGTTTCAGAAACCCAAAGAAAACCCAAAAAATCCAAAAAAGAGTTTTTATCTGACTCGAAGAACCAATATACCGGATCAAGTCAAGAAATGTAAACGATATAATAAAATGGAAAACATATAGAGTAGCACACCAAAGACAAAGATGGAATGTTCCATCACTGTAAAAGTTGTCAGAGGACGGATATCTTTAGTAAAGAAACAGTTAAGTTTTTAACCTCAAAGAAAGAAATTAGTTTCTTGAAAAATACCAAAGACTAAGGAACGGAACAAGGAGGAAAACCAATGACACAAGCCAAAACAGACAATAACTGTCAAGTTTCAAAGTACGCAAGGGAACGACGAAAATGCTGGGTAGACAAATCAAGATACTTCAAGCTGTGGTAACAAATAAACGTATTAAACGAACAACCGAAAAAAATAATAGCTAAAGTCGACTAAGTTGTGGTTTCTGAAGAAAAGAAAAAGGTGTAGAAAGCAAACTGGTATGGAGAGTCGTGGGGAATAGACGTGTATAGCTGTGTGCTCTGTGATATTAACGTGATACGGTGATCTAGCCAATGTAATATTAATATCATTCATTGTTCCATTCTGGCTGCTTTACTGGTGAGTTACTTAAAAGTTGTTAAATTGAAATATATTTGAAAATGCCTTTTACTCGTGATCAACTAGAAGACATTAACAAAATAATATCAGCAACAACAAGTAAATTGCTAACAGACGACAACTTTATCAAAGTTGTTACTGATACGGTTACACATGCAGTGTTAGAACAATTAAACATCAAGTTAAATGTGCAAAATGAAATAATTTCTGAATTGAGTAATGCCATCAGGCCTATTATTGTGAAGTTTGTTTCATATCGTCACCGGCAACTAGTTTTTTCGAAAAAGAAATCGTTAAAAGGGAGTAAACTATCTATCAAAGAAGATCTTACGAGTTACCGTGTTAAACTTCTACGTGCTGCCTCTGAAAAGTATACCTTCAGAAATGTGTGGTCCAGAGATGGAAATATATACGTGAAAGCAAACGGTGTCATAAAACAAGTTAGTTCAGTGAATGATATCTAAGTGCTTAATTTAATTATTGTTGAAAAAATCACATATATTTTTATTTATTATTATTTTTTTTGCATTACATATCACATAATGCAAAACTAGAATTACATATATTTTTTGGTAAATTGCTAGTTATAACTCAATTCACTATATCACCCGTCATAAATTAAATTGTATAAATTTCTTCTTTGCGGAGCACGCACACAACACGTGAGTAGGAAGTTGCAATCTATTGTAACTATAACTGTTACGCGGTATTGTAATAAATCATTATTGTCTCTTTAAATATTATTGAACTTTTGTGTATTAATTACAGTTTGCAAAGGTTTTTAATTTGATTATTTAAGTGTGTAGCAGATAAGCTATATACTAGTTTGTGTATTTTCTATCGTAAACTTTTTGATTTTGGAAATATTAATTAATTAATAGTGATTACACAAGTGAAATGATGTATTATTACTTATAACAGTTATGTTTAATAGTTATACATGACAGGATAGCAAAATATTGGCTTAAATGTTAAACATGCGTTTATGTTATTTTGATTTTGAGTTTTGATAATAACCTTTTGTTATGACTGAAGTAGAGGTAAAGTTTGCACATTTAAATGTCAGATCGTTACTTAATTGCTTAGTGCCCGTGAAAGAGTTAATGGAAAGTAATAATGTCGATATTTTAGCAATTTGCGAATCATGGTTACACTCAGGTATTGATGACACTACTATTACCATACCAAATTACCGCCTTGTACGTAGGGATAGGGTAGGGTTGCGTGGAGGCGGATTGATTTTTTATATTTCTCACTCAATTCAATTTAAAAGTATAGACATTAATTCAAACATTGAGCAATGTTGGATACATTTTACCATAACAAATAAAAATATCTGCATGGGGTTATGTTATAGATCGGAACTATATAATTATAATGAATTCATAGACGAACTAGAAGGTACTTTATCAATTATAGCGCCAAGCTATGATGAAATCATCCTAGTGGGAGATTTCAATATAAATTTTTTTAATTTGCATAATGCCTCTACATGTGCGCTTCTAGATATGACAAATTCGTTTAATCTATCGCAAATTATTGACAAACCAACTAGAATTACAGCTACAACTGCAACACTTTTAGATTTGGTGTTCATCTCGGATACACAATTAGTTAATCGCGTCGACGTAATTAGTGTTGAAAACATTGCCGATCATGAACTTGTGTTATGTGAATTATCCCTTAAAATACCGCAAATTAGTGTCTTTCGTACTTACAGATTATACAAAAATATAAACATTGAATCATTTCTCATAGATCCTCTACAACTGCCTTTACCTGAGATATACTATATGCCTAACATTAACGATAAAGTAAATTTTTTCTCTGAATGTCTATCGTCCATAGCATACACCCACGCACCACCTATATGTCGTCGCCTTACAAAAAAACCTGCACCATGGTTGACCGACACGATACGATGCATGATCTCGTTAAGAAACTCTGCGTTTCGAAGATATAATAAGAGTAAGACGGAAGATCATAGAAATTATTACAAACACTTACGCAATTTAACCAATAAAGCCGTAATTCGTGAAAAAAAAGCTTTTATCGAAAGTAATCTAACTTCTGGGAAGCCAATGTGGCAAATGTTAAAATCTTATTCTTTAATAAAAACAAAGTCTTCAACTTTACCAGATTGTCTAAAACATCCAAATGAAATTAATACGTTTTTTGTAAGATCGGCGCCGAAATCATCTTTAGTCCCTAGCACTGTACTTATCAATTATTATAGTACGCATAAATTTGACATTACTAATTCGTTTTCTTTTTCGTTAATTTGTGATGCAGATATAGTAAAGGTCATTAACTCTGTCAGTACGCTAGCTGAGGGAAGTGATAATATTAATATACATATAATAAAAATCAGTTTTCCGCACATTATTCCATATATACTTAATATTATCAACTCTTGTCTACTGGATGGTGTCTTTCCGGAACTGTGGAAACAAGCTCTGGTACAACAGTAGGGTATAATTGGCAATACTGCCGCCTCTTTTGCTCCCAAATCCCTCATTTGCTCCCACATTTACATGTAAATCCCCATAAGGAGCAAATGAGGAGGAGCAACTCTTTCCTTCCTCATTTGCTCCCACATCTAAACCAAATAGTTTTCTTCGACTAACCATTTTTCATCTGAACCAAAAAGTTTTCTTCGACCAGCCATTTTTTTATCTTTCATCTGGACCAAATAGTTTTCTTTGTCTAGCCAATGCATCTTTTGAGATAAACCTATCTTGTTTGGTATCAATTAACATTAGATTTTTCTCAGCTACCCGAATCTTTAAGAATTTTAAGATATCATCACCGCCAAGGCAGCTACCCTGATTTTAAGATTTCTTACCTGTAGCGACTTTTGAGCGTTCTTATAAATTTTTCTCAGCTACCCGAATTTCTAAGATTTTTTAAGATATCATCACCGCCAAGGCAGCTACCCTGATTTTAAGATTTCTTACCTGTAGCGACTTTTGAGCGTTCTTATAAATTTTTTCTCAGCTACCCCAATTTCTAAGATTTTTAAGATATCATCACCGCCAAGGCAGCTACCCTGATTTTAAGATTTCTTACCTGTAGTGACTTTTGAGCGTTCTTATAAATTTTTCTCAGCTACCCGAATCTCTAGGAATTTTTCAGATTGCATCATCCCTAAGGAGCTACCCCAATTTTAAGATTTTGTACTAAGATCAATTTCTAATCACCTCTCCTTTTAATATCTACAATCCTTTAACCAAACACGTAGCAGTATTAACATAAATTAAGCATGCGAAAATTTATTTTATCCAATTTACAGTTTAATAAACTAATTACAATTTTTACAAAGTATAACATTATTTCCGGTGTGTGCAATCCAACTAGTTTAACCTGTAACAAAAAGATTAATGTGTTGTTTAAATAGAGCTATAACAAAAGAGATTAATGTAAAAAGAGGAAACGTGTTTTCGGTTAATAAGACATATTATCGTTAACCTAACAATATGTTTTACCGTCCAGCGACACCACGTGGAGGTAAACACATTCAATGTAATGGGTTTTAAATAGGAAAGTACGCTAAATGCTAGTCAATTAACAGCAATTAAATATTGCTTACTGACCTACCTTAATTAGGTTGCTATACTATTAGGAATGATGTTTAAGACCTCGTACGTATTTTCCGGATTATATGTTGTATTCTTTTTTATTAAGTAATCGAATAAATCGTTCTTTCTGCTTCCAAAGAAACTCAGGCACCCAATCGTCGAGACTGGCGTTCTTTATGCGATAGCTAGCCATACGTTGTTAAACGCTGTACTAACCATTTCTACACCATCGTCGCTAGTAGCGGTAACTGATGCATTTTTATGTCTGTTGCTTCTCAAGTGTGCGGCATATCGTATTCTTTTCCATTTCGAAATCGCATACTTTACACATAATTCGTGGTTGTTTCGTACAAGGTCCTTTAACAGCTGGCGGAGCTGAACGTTTAAGGCTTAATGACATACCGTGCTGTTTTCCTTGTGTCGCAGTAAGTTGTCCATTCTCGTAAAAGCGAAACCGCAAGTCCCACAGTTTAAGTACTTTGCTGCGGACGGCAACCGTGGACGATGTTACACCACGACATTTGTTCTGGTACCGTTTGAGAGCATTTTCCAGGTATTTTAGTCCCCGATCGCACTTAAAAACGTTTGCAGATACCATTTTAGGTACAAAACAAAATCCGCACTATAAGACTTGACTTGTAAGCGAACTAACTTATAACTAAAAGTTTACTCCAGCGTACCTGCTTATGTTCCTTATAGAATGCAAACCGAAGGTTTCCGAAGACCACCGAAGGAAGTTGAGGATTCACCGGGGAACTAAATGACGTCATGATCCTCGCAGCTCGTCCAATACATTTAGCACCAATGTATGCGCCCGGTTCGCTTTGTCCATGCTGCGAATGCAGTTAGTAGAAACACCAGAAAACGTCTTCCATGTTATACAGATCGCATGCATATTAAAAATCCAAAGGGTGGTAGCACACGCACACAAATTGGGTGCAAGTCGTGCTGTAGAAGATGCAGTGCTACTATAACCAAAAACACTTTAAACCATTACTAAGAAAATACCAACTTGTTGTCTACAGGATACTTACAACAATTTAATTTTAAATAACTTCTACGTCATATTTTAGGTGGGCTTGAATATTTTCCAAATGAATCACCAAGCAAAGTATATGCTTAGCAGTATTAAATTAACCATTAATTTCCATTTTACGACCATGGTTAATTATAGATTAAAATTTAATTTGTGCACGTTCGAGCTTCTCGTAAACTAACATATTTTATAGCAACAATGCGTTGTATAATACATGCATACCCTTCTCTGCGCTACTGCTATTCTTGTAATTGCTAGAAAAAGTCACTCTCCTTTTACTGTTAGGACTGGGCAAGCACCATTTTTGTATACTTTCTATAGCACATCGCGCACTTTTTCGTCTGATAATTATGCTTCTGTAGGCTTTTACACTTTCGCATAGCGGTCGGCCGCATGTAATGATTTCTAGAACCGGTAAGTACTCGATATCGTCCAAATAGAAATTAGATGCTCGATGTCTGTCAACTTCCAATTCACTCGTAAAGGTAGCAAATACTCAGTCAATCATCCATTAAACTTCGACCCGCTCCTGTTCTGATAATTTACAAACATTTTCAAACGACAATAGGCCGAGAATTTTTAAACCTCCGAGGATCTTTAAGTCGTGATCAATTACACATCCGAACTACGCGTAAACTAACATATTTTGTAGCAACTGTATAATACATGCATACCCCTTCTCTGCGCTACTGCTATTCTTGTAGTTGCTTGGAAAAGTCAGTCACCCTTTTTACTGCTAGGGCCGCTAAAAAGCACCATTCCATACTTTCTTTATAAGTGTAGCACATCGCGTACTTTTGTCGGATAATTAAATCTTTGTTTATGTAGGCCTTTACACTTTCGTTATTTAAACATCTAATACGATTGATTAACCACTTTCGATTATTCTAACGGAGACCACCATACGCACCGTTCTTTTTGAATCCAACGATCCTATGGGCTTCCACGCACTAACACCTGACGTATTTTTCTTACTATTTGTTAAACAAAACTACCGGTATCGCCATTGTGGACGTAAACAGATGTTTGTGGATGTGTACGAGAATATGTAACCATATACATTAACCAGTCTAAGCTATTTTATTTAGTCCACGAAAACTACTATTTTCTAAACCACAATTAATAATCGTCTTTATAGGTTCCACATTTCGACCATTACCCAATGACTGGTGCTACGTACATGGAAACTTTAATTTCTTATTGGAGAATTCTTATTCTCCGCGCACTGCTGCGTAGTTGCATGTCCATTCCTTTTGAGGTATATGCTCGTTATAGGTTGTAAGACCCTCGGTTTTACTTAACTACAATTCGTGAGACCCCTTTAATCTTTTTAAACGTATCTTTCTCGCCTACAATACAGTAGGACTTAACATTACTACCAACAAATTCTAATACTGGATCCCCATTAAATACGTCTTTAATTTTCCCTACAAGTTTTTATCGAGAAGTGTTATATTGTATTTATTATACGCGGGGTAGTCACTCTTTTAAGATAAATATATTTTGCTAGGTATCAACTAATATTAAATTTTTCTAGGGACCCCAAATCTGTAAACAGATTTTAAATAGAACCACCCCATACAAAGTTATGCGTTTTAAAGACTAATTTTTACCCATCTTTATTTAACTCCATCTTTAAAACCTTTTTCGCTAACCAAGACATATGCCTTAGCCAACCATCGCCCGAGAAATCTAAAACCGCCGTGTCCCGCGAATACCACGTGGAGATAACACGTATACTCTGTCAACCAGGATAGAAGCCGGAAGGATTTGGAAGGTGGGAGAAGAACTTAAAAAATATGGAATCTTAAAACTAATATATACAAATATAAACAACTATCTTATATCTTTACGCCCCCATGCGTAATTGTTGTACTATTAGGAATGATGTACCTTTTGTCATCTTCCTCGATAAACTAATTTTATTAATAAGCTGCGTATACAAATCGTATTTTTACTCCGGATACATACGCAGGCAAGTACTCGATACCATCAAATAAAGAATTGGATGCTTGGTGACTGTTAACATCCGCTTCCCTCGTGTACGCCCAGACACATCCCAGCCCATGAGCACCCTACGCATGCACACCCCGCCCATGCGCACCCCTGCGCGTACGCACCCTGCCCATGCGCTGCCCATGCGCCCCTCTCTGTGCGACTGCTATTTCGTGGTAACGTCACAGCCTTTTATAAATAAAGAACAATGTTATATACTATTATAAAATGTTTATTCCGACATTATACATAACAAATTTAAAAATATTTAATGTCAAGCATGGGGTCATTTAAACTTAATTTTAATACAAAGTTATACACAGAAGACAGTCCTTTCTTTATGTTTGTTTGAGTGGCTTTAATTTTATCTAATTTTATTCGCAGCTTAAAATTTAAATCGATACCCAACTCCTCTATCTCCTTTTCTAACCAATAGTTTGATACATAGAGACCGTCTAGGTTTTCGAATTGTAAAATGTACCGAAGTTTGCCTCTATATTTAAAGTCTTTGATTCCGCCGACAACAGATCCATTCCTTCGTGTAATTCTTGCAGCTTGCGACAATCTTTTAATCGCAGCTTTCCCACTATATCCTGCATACGTATCTTGTTAGCTTGATCGACTTCTTCTTGTCGGTATTGGAGGAAATCCTTATTCTCCCACAGACTGTTGCGTAGTTGCATGTCCACCACTTTTGGGAATATATGGTTGTTATAGGTTGTAAGACCCTCGGTTTTAAATGATCCGAAAGGTTCTTTACTAGGCAAATATACAATGTTTAACGGACCCCCTTTGCGTGTGGTGTACGCAAAGATTACGAAACCCGCATTCCTTAGTTCGTCTTTGTTATCTGTCATTTTGATAAATACGTTTTAGAATAACCTTTTAAAAAGTATACGGATTTAGTACCATCCTTTTCTGCAGAACGCCTACATAACTAAAGAGTCTTTCTTACTAACCGCAAATGCATACAACTTGTAGAAACCAGATGTATCTAAGTCAGTCCATCGGCACATAAAATAATCTTTTAATTCTTCCTCATTTTCTTTAATAAGATGTTCTTTGTCTAACACATCTTTGTATTGATCACGTATTGTCGCAGTGTTTTCCATGTGTCAATTTTCGCCTTTTGCATCCATTTCCTCTAATTCAGTTGTCTTTTCCTTCCACTTACAGCGTATGGTATACATAATGGGGTAATTTCCTTTAGCGTAAACGGATAGAGTTTACTACCAATATTTACGCGTTGTCGTACAACCTCTGGACGAATGTTAGGCGTATCTATCAATCCCAATCCGAAATTACTATTTCTTTTGGAATTGTAGAATATGGTGTGGCAGATTGTGTAAAATATGTACTACCTGCTTTAATGTAGCACTTGTGTAAGATTTTTATTTTATCTTGGACATCTTCCTCTACTATCTCCAAATAATTTACAGGTAAATAGTTAAAACTAAAAGCCAGCACATACTTTATCAATTTTCCTTTTCCTCTGGTTTTGGACAACTTAATTTGCAAGCCCGTCAATTTCTTTGTATTACCATTCCCCAATACACGTACTGTAGCAGGTTATTATACACTAAACAGCAGCTATTTTGTAGCTTGTCCGATAAGCTTACTCCACATTTTGGTAAGTGGTACCGAGTACATTGGCGCCTTTAGGAAGTATAACTTACTATCTTCCAATAAGGTTAAACAGTCTTTTAAGGGTTTATACACCCGTTCCGCACTGACATAGCTTCCAATTGCACAGTTGTATATTGTCGCTTCCAATCGCGTAATACCATGTTCTTTGGCCAAAGTAGACGCAAATGTTTCCCTTAAACGTACATCTGGACAACGTAAAAATCTAGTATATGATTGCCAAGTTGTTTATTAACACCAGGACTTGTTATCTGGCACACAAATTTGTTGTAAATCTTAATTCTTGCATTGGTTGTTAGCCATGTTAAACAATCAATCCTTCAGTTTTATCGTTGTCAACTATAATATTACACTTTTCTTCGTATTCGCCCTTATAGCAAAAGTTATGGTTTGTAGTTAAATAATTACACATCTCCATCTTGCTAAATATGCCTGCAAAATCTTGGGTTACATCCATGTCAAAAGATAGAAATAATCTTTTCGACTTCGTCTAATATATCTGGTAGTTCCTCCAATAAAGTTTCCAACTAACATCTGCTAGTTCCACTTTGTATGGAACACATATAGGATTTTGGAATTTTTATTAATGCATTCGATGTCTTCTTTTCCGATAATTTCTTTTACTCTCTGGCCTATCTTGTTACTGCTTTCCAGAAAACGGAAGCTTAGCTTTAACACCATGCCTAGCGAAACAAATCGGTTGAACTTTCTTCGTAGATAGCTGTTAAATGCACCACAAATTTCTTTTTAGGATAAACATCCGTTTGTTTGCAGATGCTTGTTCGGTGTCAGAAAGGTCGCAAATTTTAACCAACATTATATTGTCACAAAATGGTTCTGTAATTGGTGTGTGTAGTCCGCCAGTCAGCATCTTTTCGCCTTCGACATAACAAATATTACCAATATCTGTCACCAGATTATTGTTGCACATATTTTCTGCCAACAGCCATAATCCAAATCGCTCATTTGTCGGTTTCACTTTATTCCCAAAGTTGAGAAACGTTAATCACCTTGGAGACGCTCATGTTTACCGTTCTAGCTACCGTCAAATAATAAATTGAATACGAAAAATTGTTCCCTTATGTATCCTACAGAGTGGGGCGTATATTCCGAAAATAGTCGAATATGTCGGACACCGCCATATCGCTACATTCTGGTTTAGAACTGTTTTGTTATCCGACCTAGTCACAGGGTTCGCATCAACACATATCCGGATATATGTAGGTTCTTATACCAAATTTAATCTCCCTGCCACATAACCACATGACCAACAATATGACCACATGACCAATGACCACATGACCACATGACCACATGACCAATGACCATATGACCACATGACAGCAATGACCAATGACCAGACATGACCAATGACCAATGACCACATGACCATATGACCACTATGACCATGATGACCGCATGACCATATGACCTAATTGCTTTTAATGAGTTTTCTCATTAAAACCCGATACTAATTGCTTTTAATGAGTTTTCCATTAAAAACAAGTGTGGACCTAGGTTAGATAAAGGAAAATTTAATAGGTTGGGCAGCGCCACGGCGCTGGCTCAATTAAGTTACAACAATTTATGGAAAAATCGTAACAACTGTGTGTTAATAACAATTGAATCGTACGTTGTTGTCAGATGTCTGTTAGGAATCATGTGTCGTCTATGTCAATGTGTCATAGCGTTGAGAGATCATGTGTTGAAGTCATGTGTGCGTGGTATGTTCCTGTAAATGTTACTTTTGGAAGATGTTATACTTCCTAAAGGGCCAATGTCTCGGTACCATTCCAAAATGGGTAGTATCGGAGTAAAATAGCTGCTGTTTAGTGTATAAACTCGTAGGTTTGGGCAGATGGAAAGCGGCTTGCAAATTGTGCGCAAAACCGAGGTAAGGAAAACGTTGTAACGTATGCTGGCTTTAGTTTCACTTGACCGAAATTTGTTGAGATAGTGAGGAGTGCGCAAGTAAAAATCGTAGTGCATTAAAGCAGGTGTACGATTTACAAATTAACCATTTTCATTCCAAAAGAAATGAGTCGGATTGGGATTGATAGAACGCTAACATTCTCCAAGTTGTACGACAACGCGTAAATATTGGTAGTAACCTATCGTTTACGCTAAAGGAAATTGCCGTTAGTCCATACGCTGAATGGAGGAAAACAAGGATTAGAGGAAATGATAAGGCAAAATTGGACTATGGAAAACTGGACAATAGCGATCAATACAAAGTGTGTTGCAAGAAATCTTATTAGGAAAATGAGGAGATAAAGTTTTTTATGTGCATGGACTGACTTAGATACATGTTCGTTGCATTTGCGTAGTAAGAAAGACTTTTGTATTAGTTCGTTGGCGGAAAACGTTCCGTATGTTAAAAGGTTATAACTTACGTGTTTGAGTGGACGGTACGAACTGTGTACGAAAGATGTGCGTTAAATGCTAATGGTAGACCTGGCTAAACGGGTTGCAACAACTGTGCGTGTGAGAATGTCGTGCGGAAGGTTGCGCATACGGAGAAAGGAAGAGTGATGGCTGACGTGAGGTATGGGAGATGCGAAAAAAGCTGTGTGAAACGAGAAGTGGTCTGGTTGTTTTTTTTTTTTTTAAAAAAAAAAAAAAAAAAAACTATTGGTTAGAAAAGGAGATAGAAGCTTGGGTATCGATTTAAAGGAAAATTTAATAGGTTGGGCCAGCGCCCGGCGCTGGCTCCTATCGCCTGCTGGAAACTTAAAATGTTAATGGAAAATGCGTGGCCTGGTGTTGTCATTGTCGTGTGGTCATCGAGTGTGTCGTATGTCGTGGTCATATGTCGTGTGTGGTCATGTGTGGTCGTGGTCATGTGGTCGTGTGTTATGGGTCGGATCGTTTCATGGTTGATCCGATGTGGCCGATGTCGGCGATAATGGGCGGTATTCGCGTGTGGCCGGGCAGTTTCGTGTCAATTGTGAGCGACGGCGTGGCGTCTCAGGTGGCGTCCTGATGCAAATGGCTGGCGTATTGTGCCGGCGTGACGACGTGTCGGCGCGTGTGACTTGATGGTTGGATTGCGACTGCTGACGCTGCGGATGTTATCTAAAAGGTTTGATTCATCATTGCGTTCGAGTTGCTGAACTGGTGTCCTGATGGGCGGAGAAGATCGGAAAGTGTCAGTATAATTCAAAATCTGTGTTCGCATGGAACAACGAATGGTGTGCGGAGAACTGGTGAACGAGTCGAGATTATTCTTTGTGGATGTAACAGATTGCTGGCATGTTAACTGGATGATGTGAGCTAATTTACGTTAGATACGAAGAAGTTGTGGTTGACGGCGATAAACTGCGTGATGTTACGTGTGATGGCTGACAATGCTGTGCAACGGGCTGGTGAGTGAACGGAATCCTGACTGTTGATCGTTTGGCGTTAAACGTTGCGTGCTGGACGTGTACGCGTTGACGAGAATGGCGTGCGTAAGTGTGGCGTACAATGGCGTGCATGTTAACTGTGAAGATAGGATGCTAAAGACGCAATACGGCTGCAATTGCAAATGAATGGCAACTGAATTGAGTAAATGTGTGCTGTGTGTTTATACGAATGAGTGTCGAGAAGGAAAGAAAAATGAATGGTCGGCAATGTACACTGTAGGTGTTGGAGATTGTGGGAAGATCAGATAAATTCTTCAAAAGTGAAATCGGTGTATTTGAATCGCTAACATTCTGATTCAAAAGATAGTCGGAAATTGAGACGCTCAGTCCGTTTCGAAAGGAATCATGTCCGTTACGCTTAAAGTGCCGTGAAGCCACGTTGGTGGAAAGAGCAAAGGGAAAATGGACTGCGGCAAATGGACAATGGCGATCGATACAATGGTAGATGTGAAGACAGTTATGAGAAAATGAGGAAATTAAGATTTTTATGTCGATGGACACTAGCTGGTTCTAGTGTATGCTTTGCGGTTTGAAAGACTCTTGTTATGTAGCGTTCTTGCAGAAAGAGGATAAATCCGTATCACGTAAAGGTTATTCTAAAACGTTATCAAAATGGAAACAAGAATGGAATGTGGTTTCGTAACTTGCGTAACCCACGCAAAGGGTCCTTAAACATTGTATATTTGCCTAGTAAAGACTTCGGATCATTTAAAACCGAGGGTCTTACACTATAACAACCTATTCCCAAAAGTGGTGGATGCGAGATACGAACGTCTGTGGAGATAAGGTTTCCCAATACCGACAAGAAGAAGTCGATCAAGCTAACAAGATAGTTGCAGGATAGTGGAAAGCTGCGATAAAGGATGTCCAAGTGAAGAATTACAGAAGGAATGGATCTGGTGACGGCGGAATCAAAGACTTTAAATAGAGGAAATCGGTAATTTCATTGAAAAAGGGGGTGGGGCCTTTTCCTTGGGGAAAAGGGAGTTGGGAATGTTTCGTGGAAATTCCTTTAAATTGGCATAAAATTAAAAAACCTGTGGGTGTAATTTGGTTTGAAATTTGGTAAAGACCTGGTGACAGCCGTTGGGTGTGGAAGTCAATAAAATTTAAATAGTTTTTGTAAATAGGTTGAGTTCCGAAATAGCGTGCAAAGAGGGTCCAGGAGAGGGGAAGTCGGGTGCAGGCATGGCGTGCAGGGAGGTGTAGGTTGGTTGTTGGGCTCGAGGATTTAAAGTTACCAAACAATATTTGAGTATGAGTGCTGGTTGGTATCCGGAGTAAATCGATTGATCGAGCTTTATAAAATAGTTAGTGAAGATGACAATAACCAAAAATCTCCGCGAAGATATAAGATAGTTGTGTTATATGGTTGATGACGTATTAGTTTTAAGATTCCATGTTTAAGTTCTGTCTCCACCTTCCAAATCCTTCCGGCTTCTATCTGGTGTGACAGAGTGTACGTGTTGCGATGAGGCTCCACGTGGTGGGATGTCGCGGGACACTGGCGGTTTTAGATTTCGGCGAGATGTGTTGGCTAAGGATATCGTCTTGGTTAGCGATAAAGGTTTTCAAAGATGAGTTAAATAAAGATGGCGTAACAATTAGTCTTTAAACGCATATGACTGTTGTATGGCGTGGTCTATTGTAAGATCCTGTTTACAGATTTGCGTGTCCGCTAGGTTGACAATCGTGTAATATTAGTTGATACCTAGCAAAATATATTTATCTTAAAAGAGTGACTACGGCTGCGATATTTAATAAAGTACAATATAACACTTGTCTAAAATGAGTTGTAGGAAAATTAAAGATCGATTTAATGGGGGTCCAGTATTAGATATTTGTTGGCAAAATAATGTTAATAGTGCCTACTGCTAATTGTGGAGAAACTGATACGATTAAAAGATGTAAAGATGGTCTTCAATACGAATTGTTACGTGTAAGTAAAACCGAGGGTCTTACGAAACACTATAACGAGCATATACCTCAAAGGGGTAGGCATGCAACTACGCAGCAGTGCGCGGAGAATAAGAATTCTCCAATAAGTAAAGTTTCCATGTACGTAGCACCAGTCATTGGGTAATGGTCGAAATGTGGACCTATAAAGGCGATTGATTGTGGTTTAGAAAATAGTAGTTTTCGTGGAACTAAATAAAATAGCTTAGACTGGTAATGGTATGGTACATACTCGTACACATCCACAAACATCTGTTTACGTCCACAATGGCGATACCGGTGGTTTTGTTTAACAAATAGTAGGAAAGATACGTCAGGTGTTAGTGCGTGAAGCCCATAGGATCGTTGGATTCAAAGAACGGTGCGGGAGATGTAGGTGGTTCCCGTTGAATAATCGAAAGTGGTTAATCAGTCGTATTAGATGTTTAAATAAGCGAAAGTGTAAAGGCTACATAAACAAAAATTTTAACCGACAAAAAGTGGCGATGTGCTACACTATAAAGTATGGAATGGTGCATAGCGCCTAGCGCTAAAGGGCGACTGACTTTCCAAGAACTCAGAATGACAGCGCAGAGAAGGTATGCATGTATTATACAGTTGCTGCAAAATATGTTGTTTCGCGTAGCTCGGAGTGTAATTGATCACGACTAAAGATCCTCGAGGTTTAAAAATTCTCAGCCCATTGTCGTTGAAAAATGTTTGGAAATTATCAAACGGTAGCGGGTCGAAGTTTAATGGATGATTGACCGAGTTTTCTACCTTTACGAGGGAATTCGGAGATTGAAGACATCGAGCATCTAATTCTCTATTTGGACGATATCAGTACTTACCGGTTCTAGAAATCAACGTGCGACCGATGCAAAGTGTAAAAGCCTACAGCATTATCAGACGAAAAGTGCGCGATGTGCTATGAAAGTATAAAAATGGTGCTTTGCATCGCTAACAGTAAAGGGTGACTTTTTCTAGCAATTACAAGAATGAGACGCGGGGTATGCATGTATTATACAGCGCATTGTTGCTATAAAATATGTTGTTTACGAAGCTCGAACGTGCACAAATTAAATTTTAATCTATAATTAACCACGGTCGTAAATGGAAATTAATGGTAATTTAAACGCTAGCATATACTTTCGCTTGGTGATTCATTTGGAAAATATTCAACCATTTCTAAAATATGACGTAGAAGTTATTTAAAATTAAATTGTTGTAAGTATCCTGTAGACAACAAGTTGGTATTTTCTTAGTAATGGTTTAAAGTGTTTTTGGTTATAGTAGCTTGCATCTTCTACAGCACGACTTGCAACTGTGTGCGTGTCTGGTTTTTAATATGCACGCGATCCGTATAACATGGAAGACGTTTCGTGTTTCTAACGGCACGCACCATCGACGAAGCGGACCAGGTGCATGCATTGGCGCTAAATGTATTGGACGAGCACGGGATTATGACATCATTTGTTCCCCGAATCCTCAACTTCGTTCGGATGTCTTCGAAACCTTCGGTTTGCATTCTATAAACATAAATCAGGTACGCTCGAGTGCTTTTAGTTAGTTCGATTACAAGTTAACAAAGTGCTATAGTGCGGTTTTGTTTTGTACTAAAATGGTACCTGCAAACGTTTATAAGTGCAACCTTGCGGTGCTTCCTATACCTGGAAAATGTCTCAAACGGCACCAGAACAAATGTCGTGTGTAACATCGCCAGGGTTAAGCAGTCCGCAGCAAAGACTTAAACTCTGGGTCTTGCGGTATCGCTTTTACGAGATATCAGCGACACAAGGAAAAACAGCGGTATGTCATTAGCAGTAAACGTTCACGCCACCAGCTGTTAAAGGGTCTTGTACGAAACAACCACGAATTATGTGTACAATGCGATTTCGAAATGGAAACACGTACGCCGCACTGCAACTAAAATGCATCAGTTACCGCTACTAACGAAGATGGCGTAGAAATGGTTAGCACAGCGTTTAACAACTGCGATGGCTGCTATCGCATAAATAACAGTCGACATGGAGTGTCGAGTTTCTTTGGAAGCAGAAGAACGATTTATTCGATTAACTTAATAAAAAAGAATACAACATATAATCCGTTACGTGGAAGTCTTAAACATCATTCCTAATAAAAGCAATTTAATTAAGGTAGTCATAACAATAAATTGCTTTAATTAACTTATTTAGGTTACTTCTATTTAAATAACCGATTTGTTTGAGAAGATATACACGTTTAAAATAAAATTATATACAGCTTCTTAATTATTAACCACGCGATGATTACGTGAAAGTTGACCTCCCATTCTCATATTTAAAACCCATTACATTGGAATGTGTTTACCTCCACGTGGTGTCGCTGGACGGTAAAACATATTGTTAGATTAACGATAATATGTTTTATTAACCGAAAACACGTCTCCTTTTTTTACATTAATCTCTTTTATTACAGGTCTATTTAAACAACACATTAATCTTTTTTTGTTACAGGTTAACATGCTTGGATTCGGCTACACACAGGAAATAATGTTATACTTTGTAAAATTGTAATTAGTTTATTAAACTGTAAATCGAATAAAATAAATTTTCGCATGCTTAATTTATGTTAATACTGCTACGTGTTTGGTTAAAGGATTGTAGATATTAAAAAGGAGGGTGATTAGAAATTGATCTTGGTACAAAATCTTAAAATTGGGGTAGCTCCCTTAGGGATGATGCAATCTGAAAATTTAAAGAGATATGGGTAGCTGGAAAAATCTAATATTAATTAATACCAAACAAAGTAGGTTTATCTCGTGGGTGGAAATGTGGAGAAAGATTTATCTCGCAGAGGGTATATGTGTAACTTTGCAGAGCGTGGTCCGATTTCAAATCTGTTTGCAGATTTGGATTCTACATAAAATTTTAGACTAACAAGATGTATCGCATGACTAAAAAATTTTATAAGAACGCTCAAAAGTCGCTACAGGTAAGAAATCTTAAAATTAGGGTAGCTCCTGGGGATGATGATATCTAAAAATTCTTAGAAATTTGGGTAGCTGAGAAAATTCTAATGTTAATTAATACCAAACAAGATAGGTTTATCTCGAAAGATAAAAAAATGGCTAGTCGAAGAAAACTATTTGGTGCAGAATGTTAGCGGTAAAAAAAAAATATCTTAAAAATAGGTTTATCTCGTGTGTGGAAATGAGGAATGCTCATTTATCTCGAAAGATGAAAAATTTAAGATATTTATCTCGAAAGATGAAAAATGGTTAGTCGAAGAAAACTTTTTGGTCCAGATGTGTGTGGAAATGTGGATGCTGGTGGAAATGTGGTCACAGGATCCTTGATTATACCCTACTTACAACCAATACCGAAAATTCAAAATCCATCTAGCTTTAACAATTTACGGCCTATCAGCATATTATGTGTGTGTTCTAAGCTATTAGAACGAATAGTCGAGAAACAATTAAGGGAGTACATTGAGAAAAATGATATTCTTCCTATGAAACAATCTGGATTTAGAAAGGGTCACAGTACTGAAACAGCGTTAACTACTCTTGTAGATGATATAGTCAAAGCTACAGATGCTGACATGTTAACTATAGTGGTATACAGAGACTATTCAAAGGCATTTGATACCTTGAACCACGACATGCTTATAGCAATTCTTAAATTTATTGGTTTGGATGAAACAGCCTTAAAGTTCTTTGTTGATTATCTTAAGCGCCGAACCCAAAGAGTTAAGATAGGTAATGACATATCTGATGCCATAGATTTAAGTTCGGGTGTACCCCAAGAGTCAATATTAGGTCCTTTACTGTATGCTGTTTATACGTCTCGTTTTAATACTGTATTAGAATATTGTTCTTATCATTACTACGCTGACGATACGCAACTTTACATTTCGTTCCCATTAGAGACTGCGCACGTAGCCTGTTCACAGTTAAATGCAGATTTAAATAGATTGTTTCAATTTTCACTTGAACACTGCTTAGAAATTAATCCATCTAAATCACAATTAATGCTTTTGGGGCCAAAACATTTGAAAGCACTATTCTTAGGATTGAATTTACATATTGTTATTGATAATAATGAGTTAATTCCTGTAGACTCCGTCAATAGTTTGGGTGTAATCATAGATACGGATTTGAAATTTAATTATCATGTTAATAAATGTTTGCAGAAAGCTTACGTTGCATTAAAATATGTATATAGTAATCGGCAATACTTATCCATAAAAATAAAAAAGTATGTTTGTGAGGCTCTAGTGTTATCACATTTCAATTATTGTAGTGTTGTCTATGATTCATTTCTTGATTTTAATAATAAGAGAAAAATACAGAAAATGCAAAACTCCTGTATGAGACATATTTGGTATTCGCAAGTACCAACATGTTTCTCACAAACTACTAGAACTAAAGTGGTTAAATATGAGTTCCAGACGACTGTTAAGATCTGTATGTTTTTATCATAATATTATTTACTCCCACAAGCCACCCTACCTCTACAATAATATTGTATTTAGATCTGATGTGCACACTATAAACGTAAGGTTTAAAGGCACCCTCACACCACCAGTGCATCGCAAAGAATTTTACAAAAAGTGTTTCTCCTACAAAATTACCAAGGTGTACAACAGTGTTCCTGATCAATTTAAAGCACTTCTATTAAATCAATTTAAAACCAAATACAAAAGGTTATTATTAAAAAACAATTCTGGCCAATAAAATTAGTTTAAAAGCTTTTATGTTACTTTTGTTTTGATATTGTAGGAATTTACTTAATTTATACACACACGTCTTAATTTTATATTAGCAAGGATTAAGTGGTAGAGCAGCGAGCTCTGTTTATAGAGCAAGCTGAACTTCTCCTTGGGATTGTTCTTTTTCTGTGAAAATTGTAATAATTGTATGTGTACAAATGTATATTAATTTTCAGAAAATGTTCAATAAAGACAATAATAATAATAATAATATACCACAAAAAGTGGATCGAAAAATTTAATCAAGGCAGTTGGGTAAAAGAAATGGAAGAAGACCCAGCAAAATAGGAAAGTAAAGAAGTCGTAAAGTGCAAAATTCAAATCCTAAGGAGAGCAAAGTCTACATAAGAATCTGAGGGTGCAGGACCTTAAGGGCTTAAGGCGTTTGCGTCGCCAGCAAGAAAACGAATATGGATCAGGGTCATTAGGGTTATCATAAAATGCATCCAGGTCTGTACCTTCCCGTAATGCACCTTTTATGTGTGTTTTTCTCATGTTATTTCTCCTCTTATTTGGATTCGTGGATTGAGTTACAGGTGAGGCATTGACTACGCATTTTTCTGCAAAAGAAGAATAGCAGGGTTGTGGTAGTTGTTGCACTCGGCTGAGGAGGTGTTTGCGATGGTGAAGGTAGTAGTGATTGATGTGGTTTAGAAAACTAATCTCGGTCTACCTCTACCTCTATTTTCCTATCTCTGCTTGTAATATATCCCGTATTATTCACCAAAAATACCATAAAACGTATTCTGCTCTTCTATCTCTGTTTTTGTTTTCTACTTGTTTTCTATTATTTCTATAACCTATTTGTTATTGACTTTGTCTGTCCATGCTATTATCATCATACATATAAAGCACAACATTCCAGAAAGTTTCTATCTCATTCTCTCTGCTTTTCTTATTGCCCCTATTTCATAGACGTACTACTCTGTGCTCCACACATATGCTTTCAACAATTTTCTTCTTGTGTATATGTTTGTTGTCTTTGAACATAGCCGCTGTTCTTTCTTGTTGGATGCAGCTTGGTCACCTTCTATTGTTTTACAATTATATATACCATATTTCCCCGATATTTAGCGTGAAGAGGAATAAGCAGCCCGCGACTGCCATGTGCCACCAGCACTTGAGCATTTGTCGAATTAATAGTTTTTCCAATATATCCTTTTGCACAATCAACATTAATTAAAAATATTTCACAACTACACTTGTAGTTGTTTATAATAATTATCAGATTTATGTGTACTTATTTTTTCGTTGTTAGGTTTTCCATCTTGAAACTGGTTGGACGAGTATCTGCACTTATTTATGTTCTGAGCTAGCCTACACACTTCCTTGAAATTCTCACAACAGCCTATATACAGCTCGGTTCCTGTTCTATTGTTTTTAATAATATGCCTTATTTCACGGAGATTCAGTGGTATGTGAAGGGGAGACGGCTGCGGGGCGTAGTTGGTATGCGTGTGACTACTACGCTCAAGGTCCTGGGTTCGAATCCCGACACGGTTCTCTTAAAAAATGTTACGCGAGCATTTTTCACAATAATGCACCCTCGTTCGAATGAGATGTAAAATAGAGGTCCCGTGTGTGAATGTTGTCATGCACGTTAAAGACCCCTACCATGCTTGCAACAGCAAAGGTTCGGCAAAATTCAAAATTTTTCAGGTAAAAAAATTTCGCTTTCTGGCCAATGTAGTATCGTGTGGAGCTTTGGAAAATCACATGTAGCGTATGTGAAGAGAATTAAGCAGTCTGTGGCTACCAAGGATCCCCCGACATTTAGGAATTTGCCGAATTAATAGTTTTCCAGTAAATCCTTTCGCGCAATTAACATTAGTGGAGAATATTGCAAGACCAATACGTATAGTTATTTACAATATTTATCAGATTCAAGATCATTTTTCTTTCATCATTAGTTTTCCCATCTTGGGACTGGTTGGATGCGTATTTCCATTGATTTCTATTCTAAGCTAGCCTACACATTTCTCTGAAATTTCCGCATCCTACATCTTTCACTATCTGTGTGCAATAGTCTAACCTAGGTCCACCGCTACGTTTTTTTTTTTTATCTCGGCTTCTAATATATTCTGCACTATTCCCTCATGTCTTAGTATGTGGCCTATCATCCTATCTTTTCTATTTTTTATTGTTTTCCACATATTTATTTTTTCTCTTACCATTTCTAGCACCTCTTTGTTCTTAACTTTCTTTGTCTATGATATCTTTTCCATACGTCTGTAGCATCACATTTCAAAGACTTGTACCTTCTTCTTGCCCGCTTCTCCTACTGTTCAGGCTTCACAGCCATACAGTGCTGTGCTCTACACATATGTTTCAAGTAATCTATTCCTTGTTTCTATGTTTGTTGTTTTTGAACACAGTAGTTCCTTTTTCTTGTTAAATGTAGCACGATTTTGTGCTAAACTTTGTTTTATTACATTTGTGCTTTTTCCATTTTGCGTTATTTAGCCTCACAGGAAACAGTAATCCTTAACTTCTTGTAAGTTCTGGTTACCTATTTGTATTCTTGTTTTTGATTTATTTTCCCCTCCTTTACATATTAGAACTTTAGTTTCATTTTTGTTGATTTTCATACCGTATCTCTCTGTTAAAACTGTTTCCATTCCATTAAGAGAAGCTTTTAACTCTTCTTTGCTGTTTGCCCTCAAAGCTAAAATAGCCTCCCATGTTCCCCTGCTTCATCTGAATCCAAATTAATCTTCTCCTGGTACTTCCTCAGCTTGTTTTTCCTTTTGTCTTTGTACAATTCTAGTTAATTTTTTTGACACATGTGCTGTCAAACTTATTGTTGGGACAGGCGTCTTACAATCTTTCAGACCCTTAAATGCCAATTCAAAGTCACCTCGAAGATGTATGTCTTTCTTATTTTCATCGTAGTTTGTACCTCATTACACTTTTCACCAATCTATTGTTCTTTAGCTTTCCTGCATTTGCGAATAATTTCCTATTTTATGGCTTTGTACCTCTGTTTTCTTGTTTCGCCTGATCTATTGTAAATTTTCGTCTTTCTTTTATTAAATTTAGGATAACAATTGTTATCCATGGTTTCTTATTTTCTTTTTGTGTATACCCTAGAATATCTCTGGCCACCATGTCTAAGCTGGATTTAATGTTATTTCATTCTGTTTCTACTTTCTTAGTATCAGAAATGTTTCCGATATCTTTCAGCAATTTATTTGACATTTTTTTAAATCCTTCGTGGTTATCTTTATCTTTTAGTTTCTTAAAGTCAAAGTGCATTTTTTCGTTTCTTTTTGTAAATTTTTAAATTTTAGAGGGGCCTTCATAATTACGATGTTGTGGTCAGTGTCTATATCTGCTTCTGGGTAGCTTGTACAGTCTTATACTTGATTCCTAAACCGTTGTCTAACAAGAATGTAATATATTTGATAACTTTCCAATATCTCCTGGCATCTTCCACGTTATCGTCTTCTAGCATGATATTGAAATAATGTGTTAGCGATGGTTAAATTGTTCTTGTCGCAAAATTTTACCACCCTATTTCCCCTGTCATTTCTCGTGCCTAAACCAAATAAACCTATTCCCGCTGCTTCCCTGCCTTCACCTACCACTGCATTAAAATCCTTCGCAATTATTAAATTTTCATGTCCTTTTTCGTATCTTAATATGTCTTCGATATTTTTGTAGATCGCCTCTACCTTTTCCTTACTGTATCTAGATGTGAGCATGTATACTTGTATTATTACTGGATTTACTGGTTTCGATTCTAATCTAATCTAGGGTACTTTTTCGTTCTTGTGTAAGTAGTTTTCTACACGTTGTTTTTTTTAGCATAACTATCCCCACGCCCGAATTTCTTTCCTCTGATCTTGTATAAATTACCCTAAATTCTCCGCTCCAAAAATCCCCCGCCTCTAACCACCGAACTTTGCTGATCCAATCTATGTCTAATGCTAATCTATCCATAAGTTCTCTAGCTTACCTACTTGCTTCATACTTCTGACATTCCACGCTCCGCCCAGCAGAATGTTTACATCTTTTTTTTATACTTTCCGATCATATCCACTGAAGTAGTCCCCTCCCAGAGATCCGAATGGGGAACTATGGGGGACTCCGGAATTTTTTCACCCCAGACGATGCCATCCTCTTTAATAATAATTTGAGTACGCTGTGTACTTGGAAGGTAATGTGGTGGTTTCCATTGCCTTTCACATTGCAGTAGTGTGTCTTCTAATGCCATACCGACCCCTATGGTCACTGCCACTCTAACTACTGAAAAAGCTGCTGTTCTCTTTCGGGGACTTGTGTTAATCTGGTACCTCACTAAAAACCTTACTACTTGGGTTGGATCTGTAGTTTGGCTCTTTAGATCCTGGAACGCGCATGCCATTCCACCGTTCTAGTAATCTAGAACTTCCTCAAGGTTCAGGTTCATCGGAATTGACAAAATATACAATAAAGATAAAATAATTTTTTTTAAACGTAAATTTACATCTTATCACCTCTACTCTTAAACTAAAAGAAAGCAATTTTAGTTAATCCGCTGTTAACGCGATTCTCGCGTTTATTCTTTCGCAATACTTTTAAGAAACACCTGGCCGTACACGAAATATTTTATCTGGGTTAACCACGATTCGAAAGCGCAAACTTTACTAAACTTTAGCCCGCCATCCACATTTCTAGAAAGTAAAAATCTTTGGTTGTTACAATACTAATATTCCTCCCGTGCGCAAGTTTATCGCTTGCGCCTATTTGTTACATTTGTTATGTCAGCTTTGCACTATAAATTTAAACCTACCGCCTTCTATAGTTATTAATAAGCGCTACGTTTATGAATATAAATTTTACTTTTCGTAAACAACATGATAAAACCTAACTAGTAACACGAACCTTATTTCTACTTATTAATACGCAATATAACCGGGCACACCACAATTTGCTTCTTGATATACTAAGTATTATTAAATTTATTGCTACATTTGCAGATTCTTCTAGATCAGAAGGTTTGTATGTTTCGAATGTCTTTCAAAATTCCATATTAGATTGTACCATTTTTCAGACTCTTTAATGCTAATTCAAACTCATCTCTAAGTATAGGATATCCCAAGTCATCCTGTTCAATGTCTGATTCTTGTTCTAATGCTATTATTTCTTTTCCTGTTTATAAATTCCCTATATATTCTTGCCATTTCGAATGGACTTGCACCTTGACGAAGTTCTAAATTAATAGAACAGGTGAATGGCTTGCGTGTTCTAATGAGCTAAAGAGCCAAACTACAGGTCCAACCAAAGTAGTAGGGTCGTTAGTGAGGAACCAGACTAAGACAGGTCTCCGAAAGAGGGCAGCGGCTCTTTAGGTACTTAGATTGGCAGAGACCATAGGGGTCGGTATGGCAGTCAAAGACACACAACCGCGATGTGGAAGGCAACGGAAAACCACCACATTATCTCCCAAGTACACAGCGTACTTAAATTGTAATAAACATGATGGCATTCTCTGGGGTAAAAAATTCCTGAGTTAAATAGTCCCCCATTCAGATCTCCGAGAGGGGACTACTTCGGAGGATGCGATCGGAAAGAGAGTCGGAAACATTCTGCGAGTAGGAGCGTGGAATGTTAGAAGTGTGAAGCAAGTAGGTAAGCTAGAGAACCTAAAAATCGAAATGAATAGGTTATCACTAGACATAGTAGGGATTAGCGAAGTTCAGTGGCCAGAGGCGGGGGATTTTTGGAGTGGAGACTTCAGGGTAATTCATACAGGAGCAGAGGAAGGAAATTTGGGTGTGGGGATAGTTATGCGGAAAAAGATAGGATACTGTGTAGAAAATTACTTACAAAAGAACGAAAGAGTACTCATGGTTAGATTAGAATCTAAACCGATAAACACATTAATAATACAAGTATACATACCCACCTCTAGCTACAGTGACGAAGAGGTAGAAGCCATCTACAAAGATATCGAAGACATATTAAGTTACGTAAAAGGACATGAAAATTTAATAATTACGGGGGATTTTAATGCCGTGGTAGGTGAGGGTAGGGAAAGAGCGGTAGTGGGTTTATTTGGTTTAGGCACGAGAAACGACAGGGGAAATAGGCTGGTAGAATTTTGTGACAAGAACAATTTAATTATCACAAACACATTATTTCAACATCATGCTAGAAGACGATATACGTGGAAGATGCCAGAAGATATAGGAAGATATCAAATAGATTACATTCTTGTTAGACAACGGTTTAGGACCCAAGTAAAAGACTGTAGAAGCTACCCAGAAGCAGATATAGATACTGACCACAACATCGTAATAATGAAGGCCGCACTTAAATTTAAAAACTTGAAATAAAGAAACAGAAAAAGGCACTTGGACTTAGAGAAACTAAAAGATAAAGATCTTCAAGAAAGATTCGAAAAAAAGTCAAATGAATTGCTCAAAGATATCGGGAAAATATCTGATACTAAGGAAGTAGAAACAGAATGGAATAACATTAAATCTAGCCTAGACATGGTGGCCATAGATATTCTGGGCTATACACAAAAAGAAAATAAGAAACCATGGATAACAAAGGATATCCTGAATTTAATAGAAGAAAGACGAAAATACAAAAATAAATCAGACGAAACAGGAAAACAGAGATACAAAGCCATAAAATGGGAAATTATTCGAAAATTCAGGAAAGCTAAAGAACAGTGGATTGATAAAAAGTGCAAAGAGATACAAACGAAGATGGAAATAGGAAACACAGACGAAGCATACAAATTAGTTAAAATGAATTTTAGGGATATAAAACCGTACAACAAAAATATAAGGGACGCACAAGGAAATGTCATTATAGAAAACGTAGAGAAAGTGGGTAGATGGCAAGAATATATAGGGAATTTATATGCAGGAGAGGAACTAACTGCATTAGAACAGGAATCAGACATTGAAAATGAGGACTTGGGATATTCTATACTTAGAGATGAGTTTGAATTAGCATTAAAGAGTCTGAAAAATGGTAAGGCGCCGGGTACAGATAATGTGCAAGCAGAAACTCTAAAAACCGCTGGACAAGCAGTAACAGAATGTCTTTTCCAACTTGTAAGCTATATGTATGAGACAGGCGAGATACCCAAAGATTTCAAACGTAGCATCATAGTAACTATACCAAAAAAGAAAGCCGCGGATAGATGTGAAAATTTTCGAACAATAAGTTTGACAGCACACGTGTCAAAAATATTAACTAGAATTGTGCAAAGAGGAATGGAAAAACGGGCGGAAGAAATACTAGAAGAAGACCAATTTGGGTTTAGGCGGAACAGGGAAACGCGGGAGGCTATTTTAGCTCTGAGAGTGATAATGGAGAAAACAATAGAAAAAGGGGAAAGCGTGTATATAGGGTTTGTAGATTTGGAAAAGGCTTTCGACAATGTAAAATGGAAAAAAATGTTTGAAATACTCAAAAAGATTGGAATGAGTTATAGGGATAGACGAATAGTACATAGCTTATACAAAAAGCAAACAGCAGTAATAGAATTAGAGCAGGAACGTAGAGAAGTAAACATTAAGAAAGGGGTGATACAGGGATGTGCCCTATCCCCATTGGTTTTTAACTTGTACATAGAAGAGGCAATGAATACTGTCAAATGCAGGAAGACATTTGGAATGACTATGCAAGGACAAAAAATTGATATGCTTAGATTTGCAGATGATATAGCAGTATTAGCGTCTAGCAAAGAAGAGTTACAATCTGCTCTTAATGAAATGGAAACGGTTCTAACAGAGAGATACGGTATGAAAATTAACAAAACTAAAACTAAAGTTCTAGTATGCATAGGTGGGGAAAATAAAACAAAAACAAGAATACAAGTATGTAACACGAACTTACAAGAGGTTAAGGATTTCTGCTATCTAGGACGCCAAATAACGCAAGATTGGAAAAGCACAAATGATATAAAACAAAGATTAGCACAAGGTCGTGCTACATTTAACAAGAAAAAGCAACTACTGTGCTCAAAGACCACAAACATAGAAACAAGGAAAAGATTGCTTAAAACATATGTATGGAGCACAGCACTGTACGGATGTGAAGCGTGGACAGTAGGAGAAGCGGACAAGAAAAAGGTAGAAGCCTTTGAAATGTGGTGCTACAGACGTATGATGAAGATATCATGGACAGACAAAGCTAAGAACGAAGAGGTACTAAAAATGCTAGGGGAAGAAAGAAATATGTGGAAAACGGTAAAAAATAGGAGAGATAGGATGATAGGCCACATATTACGGCATGAGGGAATAGTGCGGAATATATTAGAAGCAGAGATCGGAAAAAAGAGAAAAAGAGGCAGACCTAGGTTAGACTACTGCACACAGATAGCAAAAGATAGCCTACAGGGAGATGTGTAGGCTAGCCCAGAATAGAAATCAATGGAGGTACGCATCCAACCAATCCCAAGATGGATAAACTAATGACGAAAAAAATAACTGTGCTTAAACATGATGATTATTATAAGTAACTACAAGAATTGGTTGGGCAATATTCTTGAATAATGTTAATTGTGTGAAAGGATTTACTGGAAAACCATTATTTCTGCAAATGTCTAAGTGTTGGGGGATCTTGGCAGCCACAAGTTGCTTAACCCCCTTCACTGAATCTCGGTGAAATAGGGCATAAAATTAGAAAACACTAGAAGGGGAACGAGCTGTATACACATGTTGTGTGAGAATTTCAGGGAACTATGTAGGCTAGCTCAGAATATAAATAAGTGCAGGTACGTGTCCAACCAGTTTTGAGACGGAAAACCTAATGACGAAAAAATAAACGCAGATAAATCGGATGATTAGTATAAACAACTAGTTGTTGGTTGCGAAATATCTGCAACTAATGTTGACTGTGCGAAAAGATATATTGGAAAATATATAACTTTTCTGCATTTGCAAATAGTTTTCCACTTCACGGCTTTGTATTTATGTTTCCTTGTTTCGTCAGGTTTGGTTTTGTATCTTCGCATTTCTTCTATTGAATCCAGAATATCCTTTGTCACCCATGGTTCCTTAGTTATTTTTTGTTTATACTCTAGAATATCCCTGACTGCAATATCTAGCAGAAAAATTATGTTATTGCATTCTGCTTCTACTTTCTAAGTATCAAAAATTTTGCTGACGTCTTTTGACAATTCATTTGACTTTTTCTCAAATCTTTTGTATGCATCTTTATATTTTAGTTTCTCAAGGTCAAAGTGCTTATTTTTGTTTTATTTCATTAAATATGTAAATTTAAGCGTGGCTTTCTTAATTATTATGTTGTAGTCAGTGTCTATAGCTGCACTCGGGTAGCTTTTACAGTCTTTTACTTGATTCCTATACCGCTGCTAACAAAAATGTAACCTATTTGATATCTCCTTACTACTTCTGGCACCTCCCAAGTGAATCGTCTTCCAGCGTGATGTTGAAATAATGTTTTTGTGACGGATAAATGGTTTTCGTTCTATAATTCTACCAGACTATTTTCCCTAATGTGTCTCATGCTTAAACCAAATAAATTTATTACCGCTCTTTCCCTACCTTCACTATTAAAATCTGCAATTATTAAATAATCATGCCCGTTTACAAATCTTAGTATGTCCAGTGGCGAAGCATCTATTAAGGCTGTAAGGCACAGACTACCCTATATTTTAGACTATAGTAACATCAACGCATCATATAGTCAATTTTTCAATGTCAAAATGCTTAATGCATCAACAAAACAAGACATTTAACATTTTCCATTAAAGTTTTGATATTCCCTGAAGCGGTCGCAGCCCGCATTACATCAATACGTGCTGCGAGTGGACAGTTCAGTAATAAACTGTGAACTCAGGCTAACTGTCTATAGCTCAGCTTAGTCGATCTTGGATTTCTCAGGTCCAACTTTTGTTACGTGCCAAATTGACACTTAAACATGTTTTAGTTTAATTTGACGTGCGGAAGTTTCGCGCCACAAATTCAAAAGACTAGGCGCGTATTTCCGTCACGTCAGAGTGCGTTTGTGCCAGATTGCGCGAAGCGAGTGAGTTGGACGAATAATTTCGCGACGACGCGTAAAAAGACAGAGAAGTGGGGTTTTTCCTGTGCTCTCTGTAACGTGGCTGTTTGCCTCTAATCTTCGAGGAGTGCAGTTGTCGTGCTTGGTATCGTATCTGTATTTTTATTATGTAGATTTCGTTTGCTTATCTTTGTCTGTCTTTGCCCGATTAACCCGTTCCTATCGTTCCGCTGCATATAGAATTCTGGTACGACCTTGGAACAGCCCACGACCCTAGAACGAGCCGGATGTCCATGCTCCGCCAACAGCACCGGAGCAGTCACCATCTTTAACTGCGTAAAAAGGGCCCTCTGTAGCCCTGATGGACTCCAACAGAAGCCAACTTTAACCCAGGGACATATTCATGTGAGTAATTGCTGTATCTGTATTGTCTTAAGTTTATATATTTTTCCGATATTGCGTAATATAATTCGCTTTTTTAAAACGTAAGAATTCGTTTTTTAAAATTGTAAGATTTGGCGCCTTTAATGTGTGAGGTTGTTAACTAAATAGTTTTTCTTTTGTTTTTATAAACATACAATGTATTCCCAATGTTATTTATAGCTCTTTCACTAAAAAAAAAAATCAATTATCTAATATCTGTTAACCTTGAAATCTTATATTCGTGTTTTGGAACACGCCACATTCCTTTAGATGTCAAAATCAGTTGCTATGGTAATCTGAAAGTAGGCGGCCATTTTGACATTGAAATATACGGCTTGTGTATTGAAAATGTTTGGCTGATTTAATGATTTTCTCAATTTAATTATGGTGTGCTTTTGATAACTTAAGTTATTTGAAATGTGTGATTAGTTTGTTTTTGGATGCATATATAAGCTTTTATGAAGAATCGATCGTGTAACCCTACTTTTATGCACGTAAGTACACATATAATAAATAAGCATTTAATTAATTTTCATGTCTTAAACACGGTTATTATGAAATTATCTACTTTATATTAAATTAAAATATAACCCTTGTTTGTTTTTCAACTTTAAAAGACCGTTTTTGAAACCGTTAATACACTGTCTTGTGTGTTACCTTTTAAAAAGTGCCTTAGTGAATTACCTATTTAATTAATAATATTTCGAATTACCTTTATAAGAGAACCTTGTGTTTAAAAGCACTGAACGGAATAAATTGGCTTTTTTTAATATCTTTTTAAGAAACGTTAGACTACGGGTTGTTGCTTTTGTTATATAACACATTATCTACTTTTTTTATAATTTGAAGTGTTTTCTATAACCGAAATCATTTAGTATAACCCACAATTACATATATATAACAAAATTGTTTGTCCAAATATAGATTTCCTACTTACCTGAGTTTTTAGTGTCTTTTAAAGCGTTATTTTGACTTAACCGTGATATATTTTTTTTTCTTAGATATTATCATGCTTTGATATAGTTTTAAAAGTTGTTCCCTTGAATGTTTTAAACAGTATAACCTATAAATGCGTTTTATAGAGGTTCTTGCTTTATATATAGTAACGAAATTACCTAACCATATTTTTACCTTCCAAAATGTTGTAATAAACTGCATCTCTTTATATCTGCTCCTTTGAATACTAAAATAAAGGAATTTCCGTTAACGTTTTATTATTTAAACTCATTTACGATAGTTGTTGATAACTCCCGCAATATCGAAAGAACATTCCAATAATTTGGAATACTGTTACTTTATACATGTATCGTGGAATTTTTCTTTCATGTAGCGAGTATGATTTTGTCTTGATTGCATATTTTTTAGTTATCGATATTTCAACGTACTTTAACATCCATTAAGCGAAATTTACTGTCGGATTTGGTCGTATGGCTCTGTAAGTCTAGAACGAGACCCAAGGGCCAGTCGTAAAGCATTATAAGTCTAGACGAGAATTTGGTTGGTAAGTTAGTCGTTTTAGAATTTGTGAATCATTTCTTTAATGATGATGTTGAAATGTTTCCTTATTGGTTTGGGTAGAACTCAAATGAGAGCTTCCCATCCCAGTAAATATATGCTTTATAAAATATCTTTTTGTTTTTCAACATTTTTATTAGTGAATCGAGTTTTAATTACTCTTATCTCTTTACATATCGATTTAAACCTCATTAAATGCCTTAAAATTATCTTTAAAATCGTTTAACCCTACGTATATCTAAGAGCTTTTCACGTTTACTTCTTTGACAATGTACCTAATGTTTTCTGCTCTCACTTGGCTTAATAACTTAAAACAACCCGCAGGTCGTTTGGCAAGATGGAACTTGCGTATCTCTCAATTCACTTTTGATGTTAGGCATAGGCCTGGCAAATTAAATATCGTACCTGATGCCTTATCTCGTGATGTTGTCTCTCTTAACGTTCCAAATTGTATTCCTAATACCTGGTATCTTAATATGATTAAACCCTTACGATTTACCTAATATTTTTTGTTCTCACCATCAATTAGTATCTTTAATTACTTATTCCTTCTTTTATACACCTACGTTTTATACGTTTAACTCATTTACCTTAAACCTTTTGCTTCTGGTTGACTTTTCTTTGACCGTACCGTTACTTATATATCACTGCATTCTCTACACCCCCCAATATAACTCTGTCGTTTCATTTAATTAATCCTCGAACTTTTCTTACAGCATATTATTTGGTTTTTAGTATTTTTCTTAGGTCATTTAATTTTGTGTGGTAATTGTCGTAACTTTGGTTGAAATAACTCATTGAATTTTTATGATTGGTTTTAGCTGATGTTGAGTGAATGATTTTTTTTTCTTTGGGCCCACATAGGAGTCGCGACCTATGCCATTGTAAGAAATAGTCCATGTTTGCAGTTGCAAAAAAAACTAGGATTGTCTATTCCATGTGTTTTTCCTCTGAATTATTGCAGTCGCCCACATTTAACTATATCATTATTTCTTTCTTTTTCTACGAAATCACCATAACTTATAAACATTTTTTTTCATTGTTTTTTGTTGAACTTCGTGGTGAGACGCTATTGCTTCTTATTGATATCTTATTAAATTCTCGGTTGTTTTAGCATATTGGAACAGTGTACCTGTATTTAACTGCTTATAATTAGGCATCGTTGTGTGTTTAGGGTGCTACCGTTTTAAAAAACTACCTTAAAACAGTTTGTTTTCGTGTGATTGTATCTGTAATGATACTTTTAAGTTGTTGTGTCAATTTTTGTCTGATTTTGTTATCGTAGTGGATGCACTCGTTAGGAAAATGATCGTACTAGTTTTCTTAAGAGCCTAGTTTTTTTAAATTTATGTGATACTTTATCTTGTCGGATTAATATCGCAGGTGGTCCTTCAGACTGCGCTGCGTTTCAATAGGAACAACTCTTTACCTTCTCTCGGACGCTTGTCCAAAAACTCTACTTTTTCTTATCCCGCTGTCTCCGTTTCTGCCTTATTCTTCTTTTGGTGGACCTGTTCTTGTCCCGGAACACCCGTCTGCCACATAAGAGTGATGTTCCCTCATTCCGAGCTACTGACTACATTGGCTGGTTGAGTAGCGCTTTGCTATCCACCTTTTTCTGTCTCTTTTGCTCAATGCGAGCCCTTCCTCTACTTTTTTCTACCTGGAAGTGCCTTTTATGCATTCCAAATAACCTACCTCCTTCTTTTTACCGTTCCTGTTTCTCTGCCTTTTCATTTCTGTTAGTCACCGTGTGGTTGCGTGGGAGGTTTTCACAGACACCTGGACCCCGTCTCTGAGAATCTTTCGTAAGGTCATGCGGTGCCGCTGTCAGCGCATGGGCACTGGTAGTGATGGTATGAGTGTGTGAATGTGTGAGTGAATGAGTTTATATATATCGTTATATATCGTGTGGGTATCGGGTGATTGTATAACCGATATCGATTAACGCCGGGTGCAGGGATGCACCCAAATGCCTTTGCCGGTCCCTCGTGCCGTTTATTGTAAACGGACCTGCTTCACAGGTCGCTCTTTTTAGAGGGTACGAGAAAATCCCTATTTAACGGCTCCACGGAGTCACTCTATTTTTACTTTTATCTATTGTCTTTGATAATAACTAAGCTAATATCTTTATCTTGTTTATTATCTTTGATAATACCCTTAGTTTTAGTATCGTTATCTTACCGACTACCGTTAGTAATAACTTTGAGTTAATTTCGCGTTATCTTACCTGTTATCTTTAGTAATGACCTTTGTTTAATTTCGTGTTACCTTACCTACTATCTCTAATAATAACTTTAACTTAATATCGCGTTATCTTACCTAGTATCTCAAATAATAACTAAAGCTTGATACCGTTATCTTATCCATTACCTTTGAGGATAACAATTTAAGCTTAATATCGTTATCTTATCTACTATCTTTAACAACAATTTGAGATCTTGTCTTATCTTTTTATCTTCCTAACGTCTGGTATTTATGACCAGACGTGGGAATTATTTTTCTTGAAATTTGAGTGAAAAAGTTAACCTGATGTAGAAATGTAATTTGTTAGGTTAGCCATGTAAGGATTTAGTAAGGTGGTACTTTTGGTAAATTTGTTGATTCACAACTATGTCATGGACAAGTTTTAATGTGTATCGTTAGTAAGCCAAAGTACCAGTAACAAAATTTGCTAGAGTGTAGAGTGACTCACTCTAGGAACATCTTTAAATTTGGGCACTTCTTGCCAACAAAGAACAGTTTTGATGCAGCGCTCATGTGTGTTGCATGTAAAAACTTTAATGTTAGCTTTAGTTTAGATAGGTTAGGCGACTTGTCGCATCCGTTTTAATTTAAGTAGTGTTTCATGCTCCCCAACAAATTTGTGCTGTCGATGATTAGTGTAGTCAAAAACAATGGGGCTACATATTCCGTTTCCTGGTACTTCGGTAGACGTGTTATCGGTCGAAAAAACCACGTGGCGCCTTATATAAACATTTTGTAGGTTTTAAGTTAGGTTTTATGTAGGGTAGTTAGGATTTAGATTTTAAGCTGTTGCTGTGCTAACAGGCTTTTTGTTTTTTTAAGTTTTTTCTTTTGTGGCTTTGTCGCAATTGTTACGTGCCAAATTGACACTTAAACATGTTTTAGTTTAATTTGACGTGCGGAAGTTTCGCGCCACAAATTCAAAAGACTAGGCGCGTATTTCCGTCACGTCGGAGTGCGTTTGCGCCAGATCGCTCGACGCGAGTGGGTTGGACGAATAATTTCGCGCCGACGCGTAAAAGGACAGAGAAGTGGGGTTTTTCCTGTGCTCTCTGTAACAGGGCTGTTTGCCTTTGATCTTCGAGGAGTGCAGTTGTCGTGCTTGGTATCGGATCTGTATTTTTATTATGTAGATTTCCTTTGCTTATCTTTGTCTGTCTTTGCCCGATTAACCTGTTCCTATCGTTCCGCTGCATATAGAAATCTGGTACGACCTGGGAACAGCCCACGATCCTAGAACGAGCCGGATGTCCATGCTTCGCCAACAGCACCGGAGCAGTCACCATCTTTAACTACCTCAAAAGGGCCCTTCGTAGCCCTGATGGATTTCAGCAGAAGCCAACTTTAACCCAGGGACATATTCATGTGAGTAATTTCTGTATAACCTATTGTCTTAAGTTTATATATTTTTCGATATTGCGTAATATAATTCGCTTTTTTAAACTGTCAGAATTCGGTTTTAAAACGTAAGACTTTCTTCTACAGAATTAATCAATATTGATTTTGGCTGTCTTGTTGCTATCTGTTGTTACAGATTTTGCCATGTTCTGGCGGGTGGTTGATGCGGTGAGTAGCTTCCTGGATCTTCCTCTTGATTGCTCGCCAAATATATGATATCCAAATCCTGGGTCCACCGGCCTGTGGTTTTCGACCGACAGAATGGTTATTCGCTACAGGCCGCTCTATCGTCAGGTAGCTCGTCGAACAGGACTGACGGATGTGCATCCCCAACGATTTCGCTTGTGTCCTCATTCCTTAGCACTCCTCATAGCTGGAAAACGCCTTCCAGTTGTCACCGTTCCGCTACTCACGTTGTTTCGCCCAGAGGCGAAGGTAGGTATATGTTGATTCCTCGTTGCCTGCTGTTGGAATACTGTCTATAGCCTATTTCTAACGGACTTTATTGTGGTCTCCAATGCGCTTCGGGGTGTGTGAGAAGCTACTCTGGAATCATGTGAATTAGCTATCCTAGTCGTTTGTTACTCGTTCTGTTTGCTATACAACAGTGACTTGTTACGATACGAATATTACGCGCCCTTGCCCATTAAGTATTAAGCAGTATATTGTTTGTGTTCTTAACAATGGCAGGGGCCTTAGTAGTGATGATTTAGTAGACTATTTAATAAACAACAACAGTTATTTTAATAATTTACTTTTAGAAGATAAACTTAAAATTAAAGTGGCAAGATTTACTCCATTGCTATTAATGGAAAGAAAAGATTCATGTGGGAAATATATTTGACGGTTCCAAAAAGTTTGGTACACAAACTTTACTTGGTTGACGAGTAGTGTAATTCGCAACAGACTTTTTTGTTTTTACTGTTTATTGTTTCCGAATAATGATACCGAATGGTGTAAATTGGGACTTGGTAAAGAAAACTTCAAAAATAAGACTGCGAATATGAAAAAGTGCCAATGTTCTGAACATCATATATGTGCGGCTGTTAAGTTTAATCAAATAGGAACTGTAAAGACGCTGAACCCTTGGTAGATATCAAACATAATGAAAAGGTTAAGGGAAATCGATTAACAGTAGAAAGACCTAATTCCATAATCTATTTTTAAGCCCGACAAGAATTAGCATTTCGCGAACACGACGAGCCCGAGAACACACACACGGGACCTTCATTTTACTTCTCATCTGAACGAAGGCGTATTTTTGTAAAAAATGTTCACCTAACATTTTTCAAGCGAACCATGTCGTGATTCGAACCCGAGACCTTGGGTATAATAATACACGCATACCAACTACGCCACGGAGCCGCCCATCCATTTCACCATCCACAATAGAAAGGATTAGTTACGTTCCCACCAGGCGGTATAAACGATCCAGTTCAATTTTTAAAAATTCTGTCTTGTCGATATATACGTGATTCTACCACGTTAAACACCAAGTTGCTACTTTCAGGATAATGGGATTCTCTGACTTTCCGAATTTCACACATTTATTCGTTACTGGTTTGCGAGTAATTAAATAATTGATTTCCCACGGCTGTCGAGCGGTATCATCCCTCCGCTCCTTCTATCCTTTTGAGAGGTATGTCATTAAAATCCCTATCGCGTGAATGATGCATGCCTTTCTGTGGTTTATTTAAGTTAATATGAGGTGTAAATGTAATACAAATGAATTATATTGTACTGTTTGATGATGTTTGGTTCGTAATTTAATAGATGTGGATTAGACAAACTCATTTGTGTTTTTTTTTGTATTTAAAAACATTCTAAAAACCTGATTTTTATTGTGTCTTGAATGCATTTTAAACTATTTTGCTATGCTTTTTTTTAGTGGAATTGTTTTCTAATGTACAACGAAAAAAAGGTTTCTTTATTTTGTGTCAAAATTGTCTAATATTAGAGTCAGTTTTCCTTTTTGGTGGTTTTAAAAAAATGCTGACCTGAATTATGTTCCAATTAAAATAATTTTCTTTGTACATATATTGTAATAAAACATATATAATTTATTTAAGTTTAAACCACCCGCGTTGTCAACCGTATAATCCTGACGTTGTATTATACGAATGATATCGCAGGTTAGGCTCACAAACTATTCATACAAAAACTGACCAGGCGCATTACCAATGGCCCGGTTCGTCTTGCCTTTCAGGGTTGTTTAGGTGTTCGTTTGGTTGACAGTAGCTTCCTCAAACTTGTTCGGTGGTCCTTGTCGACGAAGCGCTGAAAGTATTTCTTTCGGTAACGGGATAGGTAACAAAGGAATGTGAATCATCTCGCCGGCTCGCGGAACTCTACACTCGCACGTTAGTACTCGATCAAGGTGGGTAGTAGAAGCGCTGTTCTTTCCGAGGCTTGGCTCCCACCAACTAACGTCTCCAAGATTTTATCTTCTCACGTTAAAACTTTTTTACACCACAAATGGTAGGCGAGTATTCTAAAATAAGTGAGAACCAAATCTTCGTGGAATTTACACCTGAAGTTTAAATTAAACATAATAATGGAGGATTTTCTCATGTGAGGTTTAAAAAAATCCTGTGAACTTAAATAGTAAAATCTAAAAGTGAAGCTATATCAAAAAAAGGCGCAACAACTTATGTATAAAACGAGGTATAGAAGATTTTTGACCATGATGACCTAAATTTCTTTTATTAAAGAGTTATGTTTAATGAACACTAATATTTATGAAATCAAAATATACAGGATACATAAATATTAAATTGTCTGTTTTAGACTATGTTTTCTTTCATCGGGATTTTATTTCACAAACACCAGATGGTTGCACGAATCATTTGTGTTTCTCTAAAAAGAAGGTTGGTGGCTTTCTCTCTATTTTGCGGTTTCATATTTCAGAAATCGGAAATGCGGCTACATTTGAAGTACAATAAAGCACCAACGAATCACTAATAACTTCTATATGCGGCATCGTTCCTACTTTATATGCATAGACAATTTACGAGAATTTCGACAGGGCTCTTGGATATAATCGGCTTTCGTCTATGTATGTGCAAACTTAGCAAAAAGTTGCTATCGTTAATGGATTACAGAAATATTCCAGAGATAGCTTTTAAAATGCCGCTACAATCTTAAATTGCTAATTTAAAACCTGACGAAATGAATATTGAACGTTCTATTACAATTTCTTTACTTTCAGAATTTAAAGAAAAGGCTTTGAAAAGTGCTTCGTATTACAAGTCGCCAGTTCGGCTGTGGATAGGACCATACTTAGTTATCCTTATTTATGACCCTAAAAACGCTGAACTTGTTTTAAACAATACACACGCCTTAGACAAGCTACCGTATTATAGCAAATTATTGGAATTCATCACTGGACCCGGGGTTTCAACTATTCCAGGTAATTGAATTTTCTATACTGATTCAGAATAGATTAAACTTTATAGTAACCAAATGGAGAAAGCGTAGGAAATTGATTGCGCCAGTTTTTAATCAAAAATATCTTCATAGCTTTTTTGATGTTTTATATAAACATTCCCAGACATTTATTAGAAATCTAGAGATAAAGGCAAACAACAAATTATTTGATGTGAACGAAGATACGGTGAGATACGCTATGTGTAGCTCCATGGGTAAGTATTCATTGTATAAGTTGTCTGCAGAGTCCTTAAAGCTAAAATGGCCTCCCGTGTTCCTCTGTTCCGCTTAAACCCAAATTGATCTCCTCCTAATATTTCTTCAGTCTGTTTTTCCATCCGCCTTTGTACAACTTAAATTGATATTTTTGGCACGTTTGCTGTCAAACTTATCGTTAGAAAATTTTCACATCTATCCGCATCTCCCTTTTTTAGCATAGTCACTATGGTGTTACGTTCAAAATCTTTGGGTATCTCGCCTGTTCCATACATATGGCGTACAAGTTAGAAGAAACGTTCTGTTGCTGTTTGTCCAGCGGTTTTTATGATTTTCCGGTTGCACCTTATTTACACCCGGTGCCTTATTGTTATTTAGACTCTTTCATGCTAGTTCAAACTCATCTCTCAGTATAGGATATACCGTCATCCCTTTCCTTTGATGATATCAAATATAAAACTGTGTACTAGGAAAGCATTTCTGAAGGCTTTTGTATGGAGCGTGGCTTTGTATAAAACTGAAACGTGGACAATAGGCAGCACTGAAGAAAATTAAATAGATTTCGAAATGTGGTGCTTCAAACGGATTTTAAATATTACGTGGGTAGATCGGATCACAAATGAGGAGGGATCAAGGCGTTTTGGTGAGAAGAAAATCATGTGGTGAATGTAAAAAAGGAGGGACATGATGATGGATATATTAGATACACAGGTTTCTTTAACTTAATATTAGAGGGAAATGTGATGGGTAAAAATGGTAAAGACTGTAACATTATTGTAAATTATCACAATAACGTAAGTTAATTGGAACAACTACCCCAATTCAATACCATAACAATAATTAAAGCAACCGTACATTTCATTAAATAAATTCTTAACCAACCAACCGTATAATTCAGTTCTTATTTCGAAACAAACGAGAATCGTCAAACAGTTAAAGTACCGTTATTACTCAGTCAATGTATTGTTGAGAAGGGTTGAAGAAGCAGACACTAATCTCCCTTAGTCACCGAAGGAGATGAATGCGGTTCTGAAAATAATTAAAGTTCCTTTCTGTCGTACTGGTCATTTCAAATTTTAACATTCAGCGTCCAGCACTAACATAGATAAAAATTAATGGATACACGTTTTCAATTTTAGATTAGTAAAATCACTTGTTATCTAGCTGTAAATTCTTTATCAAACTTAACAAAACTGTCACTCAAATCCATTTCTCATTATCAGACAGCTTAAAAATTCAAAGGAAATACCAACATTTTTGTCTGTAAAACACCAAGGGGGTTAGGAATTTAAAATAGCCACTTTAATCATAATATGTTATCTCTTCAAAAATGCAGTTCTAAGAACTACACCCGAGAGAACGTAATTTTCCAAAAGAAAGTTGTTTTTTTCATTGGCGAACGTTTGATGTCATAGTGACGTCATAAAAAAAGGCGTGAATAAAAGTTACTATAAAAAATAATTTTTAGGAACGGAAAGTGAATTTTAGAGTCAGATTCCGACAGAGTCGAATAGACATGTAAGCTTAAATTTTGGTGGCAGTGCAAGAAAGTTAGTTACTGGGTTTTTGATAATTATGTAATTAGACAAACGTTGTCTACATTCAGCGCAGAAAACGTCCTGAGGGACTTTCGCGGATTTAACAATAAGCTAGTACTTGATGTAGTGAGTGAAGTACTACTACCAATAACTTTGGACATTGCATAAGGCACGCGCGCCGGTTTGTAAAGCAAGTCGCATTCGAGAAAGCAATAGTGTATGACGTGCCTCAGGTCTCCGCGTCGAATTCGCGATAACTTTTAGTAGTATTAGTTCGCATAATAAACAATCATTAGTTATAATATTTAGTGTATATCAGTAGTCCATAATGTAGTGCAGTTATAATTATAGTTGTAAGTTAATTAGTGAAAACCAGTGCATAAACAATAACAACCTGTAGCCACTAAATTTATGAAAACCGGCAGAATACACAAAATCAACGGAGCAATAAATCGTAAGATAAAACACAATGACAAACCAGAACTCAATAGTGATATAAGAAAAATAAAAACTATTATTGCTCCAAATAACAAAATAATTAGTGAACCCTTGAACAAGTAACAACCAAATCCTTGAATTCGCTAAATACCATTGTGTTCAAAGCTGTAAACAAAAAGCTACAAGATAAAAATTATACGGAAGGGAAAACAGTAGTGGATCACTCTAAGGAAAATGTAATTACTGAGAATGCTACAAATACAAATGTGCAAGTCATTAACACGCAAAATTCCGACAGAGAAACGGAAATGCAGGTAGATCCCAAGGGTAACCACCCTCAGAAAGAATGTGAGAATGCCCTGTGTAAAGTCATGGACGCAAAGGTGAATGATTCTTCAACTATGAATAGCACCACCGAAATAAATTCCACTTTTATGAACAATTTTAAATCAAAAGGTAATACAAGCAGTGAAATTGACTATGAAGGTTTTAGTAAACCTAAAAAATATGCAAAATCTAAAAACGATCCAAGCAAAATAGAAATAATATCTGGTAATCGATACGACCTTTTAAATACACAGAAATCTCAAGATGAACCGGATAAAAACATGGACTATAGTTCAGAAAGTGAAAGTGATAGCGTTAGTAACTTTGATAGAACTGAAATACGAAGTAAACCGCGCAGTGCTAAACCGCCGCCTCCAATAGTAATACACGGTAAAGCCATAAACCATAAACAACTTGTAACTAATTTCAATAACAGGTTACATAAGAGATTTATGATAAAATACACTTCGAATAATACAAATATTCTCATAAAAGACAGAAAAGAGCGCAAAGCATTTATAAAATATATGGAGACCGAAAACGCTAAATTCCACACATTTGCCGACTCGGACGAGAAATCGCACGCGTTCGTGTTACGCGGATTAACAAGTGACGTCGAACCTGAAGAAATTGAGCAAGAATTGATACATAAGAATATCCCTGTAACAAACTGATACAAAATGAAAACCAAATTTACACCACTGTTTCTAGTAATTACAACGAACGACATCACACTTAAAAAGTTGCAAACAGAAATTAAAAATGTCGTATACACAAAGATTTCGTGGGAACGACAACATAACAAAAAACGCATCACCCAGTGCAGAAGATGCCAGCAATGGTCTCACGCTACAGGGAACTGCAGAGGGATCATACGTTGCGTCAAATGCGCGGCGGAACATTGGACGTATACCTGCACCAAAACTAGAGATACACCTGCAAAGTGCGCAAATTGCAATGGACCCCATCCAGCTAGCAGCGAGGAATGTCCAGAATACATTAAAATAATTAAAAAAGTAACAGAAAAAGTAGTTAAGACAACACCTACATTTAACCAAACAAATAATAAACAAATAACTCCAGATATCAGAAGTAGAGTGCAATTCCCAAATATCTCAACCAACGTAAACCCGTGGAAAACACAAAACTATTCCCTACCTCAACAGCAGACACCGGGAAAAGCAACAACTAATTCAGTCAGCACAGAAGAGTTCCAAGAACTAATTAAAGAGCTGGGAGAGTTAAACAAACTAATTAATGTCAAAGGCATGCTAAAAGCCGTCAAAGATTTAAATGCTATTTTAAAAAACTGCAACACACCAATTGAAAAATTCACGGCATTCAACAACTTTGCAATAAATATAAATCTATATGGATTATAAAGCCAAAATCATTACTTGGAATGCAGACGGACTGTTGGGTAAACTAGAGCAGTTAATACACTTTATAAAAACAAACAATATAGACATTGCACTCCTAAATGAAACAAAATTAAAAAACTCGCAACATGTAAAAATAAGAGGATACACCATCCTCTGTAAAGATAGCATTAATAACACAGGACAAGGAGGCGTAGCCATAGTGATTAAAAATAGTGTACCCTATTGTGAAGTGGACATACCTCAAAGCAGCATACAAACATTAGGTATTAGACTGGTAAATAACACATCCTTAATCTGTGCATATAACTCCCCCCAGAACAATTTTAGTGACATAGATCTTATAAACATAACTAGTGTAAGTAACAAAGTAGTGTTAGTTGGTGACCTTAACGCAAGACACTATACGTGGAACTGTCACAGAAACAATCGTAACGGACTCACCTTACGGGAATTTGTAAATAGAAACACTTTAGAAATAGTATATCCGTACACTCCCACACTATATCCATGGAATGGCACCACCCCCACAACAATAGATATACTGGTAATCAAAAACATTAACTACACAATCACACCAGAATCACTCCCAGAACTTTGCTCGGATCACAATCCAGTTCTCTTCAAAATAAATATACAATCACCGCCAAATTCATTTATAACGATAAGATCATATAAGCACACCAACTGGAAACGATTTATATCCAGCTAACCACCAATTATGAAACTCCTGCAGAGCTAGACGCTAAAGTGGATCAATTCACACAACTGATACAGAAAACCGTTCAAAAGCACACCAAAATAATTAAAATCAACCCAACCAAAGACGATATCTCAGAAGAAATAAAAGACACAATAAAAATCAGAAATAGGATTAGGAAACGCTGGCAGCAGACAGCAGATCCACTAATAAAAGAACAACTTAAAAGTTATAACACCATAATAAAAACACAAATCAAAGACCACAGAAATAACGTATGGACAGAAAAACTCGAAGCACTAAATCCACATGATAGTTCGCTTTGGAAAATTACAAAAGCCCTTAAAAATCATACGAACCTATTCCACCATTAAAAATCAATAATCAAAAATATATCACAGCCAAGGAAAAGGCTAACATTCTCGCAAACCAATTCGAAAGCGTCCACATCTCAACTCCCGATGAAGCACAACACACAAGAATACACAACGAAGTGAACAAATTTCTATTAGAGATCGATGCACTACAAGAAGAAGAAATTGCAGAACTTATTACAACCCAGCAGGAAGTCGCTACATTAATCAAAACACTGTCAAAAAATAAGGCACCAGGTGAGGATAACATACAAAATATTGTAATCAAAAACCTGTCCAAAAAGACTATTCTACAAATAGTTTATATCATAAATGGAATGTTTAAACTGCGATATTTCCCTCAAAAATGGAAATCAGGAACAGTTATCCCTATACCAAAACCAGTTAAAAACAGACAAGACCCAACTGCATATCGTCCAATCAGCTTATTATCAACCTTGGCAAAACTAGATGAGAAAATAATATTACAAAGACTAAACACAGCAGAAGAACAACTCAACATTACTCAAGATTGCCAATTTGGATTCAAGAAAGGACACAGTACAACGCAACAACTAGTAAGAATCACAACTGACATTATTAACAATTTCAACAAGAACAAGGTGACGACTATGACACTACTGGACATACAAAAAGCGTTTGACAAGGTATGAATTCCCGGAATAATTTTTAAACTAATAAAACTAAGATTTCCAAAACCCCTTATCAAACTAACACATTCATACCTTACAAATCGAAAATTCACCGTCAAAGCAAACACAGCGCTTTCAGACATTGTTTGTAAAGCAGACTGCAACAACAGCTTTCCTGAAATTGCCGTTTAGGATACGAGAAGGAATACACAACTGTAAGTCAATAAACTTCTTTTTTTCTTTCCTAATTATATTGCTGACTTTACGCTTGATAGAAGAAGTAGAATGGTACGTACCAATGTAGTTTAATATTTAGATAGAAATTATTCTTAGGATTTTTTAGTGCACTATCAGTAGGGTACATCTGCTAATGTAGATATCATTATTATGTTATATGTGACTGTCGTTAATTTTATTAATTGTAAAAATAAAGTAACTTGTTCAGTTTTTCAACGGAGTTGTCATTAATTACAATTTGTGGTAGAATATTCAAAATTTAAATAATTTCATTATAAAGGAAGCTTCTGTTCGATCGAAACTACCGTTTCAGGTATAATTTTGCAGTAAGACTAATTGGTTAGTTAATTTATAGATAAAGTTTACTTGAAAGATTGAACGCGGGTACTTAATATTTTTAGGGATTAACTTCCGTAAAGGTATTTCAGTAGTTATTTAGCAGTGCTCATAGTTCGATATGAGTAGAAAAGTGATAAATATTGATAACTAGTATTGAGGTGACCGTCCTTTGGTACCAGTCTCTGACCGACGGTCTGGCGCCCTATAAAAGAAGACCATAGAATGCAGGATTACTGGTAAGATACTTAAATCAGAATTGGTACATTAAATTGACGGTGTAATGCACTTTAGCTCTTGTAATTTATGATATTATTTGCATTAATCCCCATTGTAAAGAAAACCCACGACCTACGCGAGTTAGTCGAGATTCTTGTTACAGGCTTTTCTCCCTTTATTATGAAAATTAAATTCGTCGTATCAAATTCGCCCGTAACAAAACAAACCTAGGCTTGAGTATGATAAACAGATTCAGATGGATGTAGGATGTATTGTTACGTGCCAATCAAATTGGCCCTTAAACATGTCTTAGGTTAGTTTTGATGTGCGGAAGTTTCGCGCCATAATTTTAAAAAACGCGGTGCGCGTATTTCCGTCACGTCAATAGTGGGTTGGACGAATACTTCGCGTCGACGCGGAAAAGACAAAAGTAGGGAGAAGTTTCCGTTAGACGCTTGAACGTGGTTGTTTGCCTTTGATCTTCAAGGAGTGTGGTCGGGTCAGGTATCGTATCGTGCCTTATCTTTACCTATGTAGATTTCCTTGCTTGCTTATCTGTTTGCCGCCCCTTATACCTTGTTTCGTTATCCGATCCCTGCATAGGTAGGAGAAATTTGCAGCCTTCGGCGAACCGTACTCCACGACCCTGGATGACGAACTCATGATTACCGGAGCTGGTCCAAACGCTTTGGAAAAGCGTCGGGCGTACCATCTTTAACTACCTCAAAAGGGCCCTCCGGAGGCCTGATGGACTTGGAATAGAAGCCAACTTTAACCCAGAGACATATTCATGTGAGTAATTGCATTAGAATATATTGCCTTAACTTTATATATTTTCCGATAATTGCGTCGTAATTTATGCATTGGTAACGTCATTGGCAGATGGCCGCGCTAAAGCCTGTGTAAACTGGAGCTACCACCCGCCCGTGACGTCGCTTATTTTGCGCTTGCGCGATGTATTTATCGACTTTTTAACTGTAATTATCGACCTTTTAATTGTAAGAATTATCGCCTTTTTAAACTGTAAGAAATCACGTTTTTAATTGTAAGAAATGGCGCCTTTAACGAGGAAACGGTAAACCTATGAATTTTCCTTTGTTTTTATAAACATACAATGTATTTGTAACGTGCAATTTTTAATAGTTTAACATTTTACTCTATACTCAATTCGTAAATGCATTTCTGCAACTACTATCTCTATGTTTTATATTTAGTAACTCGTGTGTAGTAATTTAAAATAGATAAATTGAAGTTTGATTTTCAATTAATAAATAAATTGCATCGTTCTTGGCTTGCCGTCGTATAAATTTTGTTCCTTATGTGGATATACAAGTTTAGATAAGAGTCGATAAGAGGTTATTGTAATAGCAACGAGTTGAATATAAACAGATTAGAGAGGAGTGTTATTTTGTTCTTCGTTCCTATATATTCATTGTGGTTTTAGTTGAGTTTTTTTTTAAATAAAAGTAGTTGTAGTTTGTGCTTCGTTCCTATATATGATATTACGTTAAAAATACTGTTTCCTTGTTGCTTTACTAATTGTTTTTAGTTGTTTTTCTTGTGAAATAAAAGTTGTATATTAACTGTACAGAGCGTAGTGCTAATTCCGATTGAAATAGTATGTTTTATAGGCGAACGTGTTTGGTCGACGCACGTGTGTTTTAAGGACATTTGACGGACGGTTTTTATTGCTTACGCGAGTTAGAGTTCGTGGCTTCGAGCGGTCCTTTTTAAAAAGACTTCTTTGAACTTTAACAACTTTATTTGTTTTTAACAGGTTTGAACATTTACAATTTTAACTAATTTATTCTAAGTCGAAGTTATTAATTAATTTGTACAGTGAGTTACCAGTGAACTGCAAGGTTAAAGCTGAACGTCTGATGAACTGACTAGGAGTGGAGCTCCTGGTCCTTATATAACTTTCTCCCCCTCACAATACTTGTGGGAACCTGCGGACGTAATGTCCGCTTACATTCTACAATACTTAGTTGCTATCTTAAGAACTATTCATAAATACAATGTTGCAGGCTTATTCTGCGTAATCACGGTACGTGACATCCGTCGACCGTCTGTGACCTGACTTTTGCAGTGTCACTTATCCTTGGGCTACTTTGTAGCGTTTCCACTCGTGGGAACTGAAATCATAATAATATAATGTAATAATATGTTGCAACGACATTGTTGCACTGTCCTAACATTTCTTAGTTTCCTAATATTTCCTAATACAAATATTAGTATTATATTTATAATAGATGGGGGTTCCTATAACTCGCGTGACTTACTATTTGTTTTCGGTTGAGTTCATACTTTGGATTATCCCAAATACTGTGGATACTGTCGTTTCTGAATTTTCTAACAACAAAGAATCTAAAATAGATCTTTGCTTGTGCAAGTTTCGTGTTTGTGAAATATAATAGATTACCGGTTTACTAAGGTATTGGCTGTAGTGTCTCACTGCTTATTGGGATGTTTATGAAAATAATATACATCTGGTCCCAGTTGAAATCAAACTAGTGCTACAGAATATTTCAAAATTATTGTCTTAGGAAATAGAATTACCAAGAAATTTATCAACTATATAGTTCCGACGCGTGATATTGTCTGCTGCTAACCCCAGTGAAATACGTAGGTGTGATTAGTGGAACGTGTGATAAGTTTCATCAAGACCCTCACAGGCAAGGGTGAAGTGCTACGTTAGTGCAGGACATCGTTGAATCCCACACTTCAGTTGCAAGGAGGCGTTGCTGAAGGACTTTTGTAAGTTGAACTATTTCCTACTGATTATTACTTTAAATATCTATCCGTTGCTTTACCATATCTCTGTGGTTCTGATACCTTTTACAATAGACTTGCATGCTATTTTAGAACAACAAAAAAAAAAGAAAGAAAGAAAAATCAATACTACTGAATTACTCATACCAATTGTGTCTTATCTATTTATCTTTTGTCAACATTTTATCTGATTTATGTTTAATTGGTGTGTGAGTAAACGTTTCTGCTACTCCCCAATATTACCTCACTTTGTACTAAAAATTTTTGTAACTGCTTTTATAGTTGTTATATTATATAGATTATCTAAACAGTTTCTTTTTTACATTCTACAAAGTACTGAATAATTTAGACTTTTCATTGCTGCTATGCTTTTTCTTTATTTCAGGTTCGCAGGACTAATCTTTTTTATTGCAGGTTTACTATTCTAATTTCTTTTATTGCAGGTACTGCTACTAACTCCTTACCGCCGCATACATCATAGGTCAGTCTACTTTCTACAACCCCCCTATTCTCCGATTGAGCCGGGTCATTTCTTTGACTTTCTTTGTGTTACGTAGCATAAATTTAGCGCCCAACGTGGCTGCCACGAAAAAAACGTAACATATTTCCAATGTGATTTATAGCTTTTTCACTAAAAATGAATTATTTAATATCTGTAACCTTGAATTTTATACTCGCGTTTCGGAACATGCCACATTCCTGGATGTCAAAATCAGTTGCTTTGGTCCTCCGGAGGGCCCTTTTGAGGTAGTTAAAGATGGTACGCCCGACGCTCTTCCAAAGCGTTCGGACCAGCTCCGGTAATCATGAGTTCGTCATCCAGGGTCGTGGAGTACGGTTCGCCGAAGGCTGCAAATTTCTCCTACCTATGCAGGGATCGCATAAGGAAACAAGGTATAAGGGGCGATAAACAGATAAGCAAGCAAGGAAATCTGCATAGGTAAAGATAAGGCACGATACGATACCTGACACGACCACACTCCTTGAAGATCAAAGGCAAACACCACGTTCAAGCGTCTAACGGAAACTTCTCCCTACTTTTGTCTTTTCCGCGTCGGCGCGAAGTATTCGTCCAACCCACTATTGACGTGACGGAAATACGCGCACCGCGTTTTTTAAAATTATGGCGCGAAACTTCCGCACATCAAAATTAACCTAAGACATGTTTAAGGGCCAATTTGATTGGCACGTAACAGTATTAGTTAAGTATCGATTAAGAAGTTAACTCAAAATAGGTTAGCACGATGAGCTGCATCAAACCAGTCTATGAATTGAGAAACAAACAGCAACAATAGTGTAAGTGTTGTGGGAGGTTGTTCAACCATTCTGTAACTACAAACCAAAAATGCTACGCAATAGACAGCTTCTGTTATTACGTTGCACTTGGTCAAAGTTTAAAGCTAAACCAAAGTTGCAACTACGTATTAAGATATGGTGTAGTTTTTACCAAAATAAACGGATGCTCATATTTTTTAAGGGTCGTGCAAAACGTTCCCACATTGGCTTTATTGTCATTGACTGGCTATGCTAACAATTTCTGAATATTATGGAAGTGAAATTCAAAATATTTTGTAGAGCGCTGGCTAAATTCATTAATTTTAATCTTTTATTATTTAATAACAAGTATTATTATTATTTGGATTCTATTTCTTACTCTAACGTGATATGTGATGGAAAAGTCTCCAGAGTCTCAAAGTTGTTTTACCTAATCTTGAAGTTACTGTCAGTATCAATATTCCTGTTGCTTACACAATAAAGTAATTACTCTATTCGTCCTAACAATAACAGCATTCACTGCACCAAAGGTAAAACTAATTTCTCAATAACTTCTAAGTACACGACTTTTCGGACACTGTAATAAGCACTTTAAATTCATTTAAGTACTTGCAGAAGCCTTACTTGGTTTTGATGCAGATACTGATAGCTCTTCTAATGTTGGTGTGGTACTAGAATCGCTACACAGGTAATTTTAATAATGCAAATACGTATTCAACCCTAAAATCTATTTGTTTTCCAGAATGCTGACCTGTATGACAGTTTGGGTAACCAAAATGTGGTTTCTTCCTGATCGTGTATTTTTTTGGACTTCTTATGGAAGGATGGCAATTGAAGCTAAAAAGAAATACTATGCTTTCTTTGATATGGTAGGAGCTTTTATTCAATACTCAGATAATAATTATGTTCATAGGTTATCCAAAACTGGGAAAAAAAGTCTGCTGAAAAACATGTTGAAAGTAGTAAAAGTTCATCTAACACAGGTAGAGTACTTCTGCATTTATTAAAATATTTTACGGTAAGCATTATTATATGTGCAAAATTAGCAGTGCACGCCAACTCTCATCGTTTGCTATTCTAAGCTAATTAGCACATTTCCCTGAATTTCCCAGTCTGCGTCTATCACTATCTGTGTGCAATACTATGATCTAGGTCTACCTTTAATATTTCTTTTCCTATCTCTGCTTGTAATACATCCAGAACTATTTCCCAAAAATGCATTAAAATGTATCCTGCACTTCAATTTTTTCCAACTTGTTTTTCTTTCTCATAGATATCCTTATGACCTTATTATTTCTATAACTTCTTTTTTGTTAACTTTGCCTGTCCATGCTATCAACATCATACATCTAAAGCACAATATTTCAAAAGGCTTCTACCGTTTTTGTGTCTGCTTGTCCTACCGTCTCTATTCCATAGACGTACTGTACTGTGCTACACATATGCTTTTAACAACTTTCTCCTTGTTTCTATGTTTGTTGTCTTTGAATATAGCCGCTTCTCTTTCTTGTTAGATGCAGTTCGGTTCTCTTTCTATTGTTTTACAGATATACACCCTATTTCCCCGATATTCAGTGGTATGTGAAGTGGGTTTGGCAGCCTGCGGCTACCAAGATCCCCGACGCTTGAATATTTGCCGAACCAATAGTTTCCCAATATATCCTTTTGCACAATCAACATTAGTTAAAAATATTTGAAAACCAACACCTGTAGTTGCTTATAATAATCATCACATTTAAGTGAAATTGTTTTTTCATCATTAGGTTTTCCGTCTAGAAACTGGTTAGACGCGTACCTCACTTTACTTCTATTCTGGGCTAGTTTACACAGTTCTCTAAAACTCCCACAGTCTAGATACAGCTCAGTTCTCCTTCTATTGTTTGTAAATATATGCCTTATTTCACTGATATTCAGTGGTATGTGAAAGAGGTTAAGCATCCTGTGGCTACCAAGATACTCCAATACTTAGACATTTGCCGAATTAATAGTTTTCCAGTAAATCCTTTCGCACAATTAACATTAGTTGAGAATATTGCAAAACCAATACCTGCGTATAATAATCATCAGATAATCATCAGATTTAAGTACAGTTTTTTTTTCGTCATTAGGTTTCCCATCTTGGAATTGGTTGGACGCGTACCTCCATTGATTTCTATTCTGAGCTGGCCTACACATTTCCCTGAATTTCCCACACCTACATCTTTCACTATCTGTGTGTAATAGTCTAACCTAGTTCTACCTCTACTTTTCTTTTTTCCTATCTTTGCTTCTACTATATTTCACACTATTTCCTCGTGTTTTAGTATATGACCCATCATCTTATCTCTCATATTTTTTACTGTTTTCCACATATTTCTTTCTTCTCCTACCTTTTCTAGAACCCCTTTGTTCTTAACTTTGTCTGTCAGGTTATCTTTATCATACGTCTGTAGCACTACATTTCAAAGGCTTTTATATTTTTCCCGTCCGCACAGTGCTGTGCTTGCTCCACACATATGTTTTAGGCAATCTTTTCATTGTTTCTATGTTTGTTGTCTTTCACACAGTAGTTGCTCTTTCTTGTTAAATTTATCACAACCTTCTGCTAATCTTTATTTTGTATCTTTTGCGCTCATCCCATCTCGCGTTACTTGGCATCCTAGGTAGCAGAAATCCTTAACCTTCTATAAGTTTTCGATATATATTTGTATCCTTCTTTTTATTTATTTTCCTTTCTTTTGCATACTAGTACTTTAGTTTTATTTTTGTTAGTTTTCATACCGTATCGCTCTGTTACAACTGTTTCCATTTCATTAAGAGCATTTTCTAACTCTTCCTTGCTAGATGCTAATACTGCTATATCATTCTCAAATCTAAGCATATCAATCTTTTGTCCCTGCATAATAATTCCAACTGCCTTCTTGCATTTCACAGTATTAATTGTCTCTTCGATGTACAGGTTAAAAATTAACGGTGATAGGACACATCCCTGTCTCACCTCTTTCCTAATATTTACTTCTGTATGTTTCTGTTCTAATTCTATTCCTGCTGTTTACTCTTTGTATAAGCTATTGTACTATCCCACTCCTGTAGGGTATATACTATTTTCTATTATTCTCTTAGATATGTCAGTCCAGTTATCCAGACACGCGTCCTCCGGCTACGGTATACTATTAAGTAAAGTTGTATACGTTTTAAGTGGGATGGATTAAATATTCCTAAAGGTGTTGTAGTGATAGCACCTTTGGAATACGTTTAGTGTCGGAGGATTAGAGTAACAGATAAGTTTAGTAGTTAAGATATTGTTTATTAGTTCGTTGCAACGCTGCATGTTTAGCAAGCGTGGGGTTTAACCTTTATGTTGCGACTATAAACTTATATTACGGCGCACGCCGCTTATTGTGCATTTGTCTGTACTTTGTTCTATTAATTTGCCAAGAGTTTATTAAATTTGCAAAAACGAATTTGCGAGTCGCTCATTCATTCTAAACAGGTAGTAGCAAAACAATTGAACTCCAAGAATCTACAAATCCAGTAGGGTTGTCGCTAGTTAGGGCAACTTCTCAAGGACAACCACTCTTCAAAGAACTTCTATAGCTCGCACTTATTATACTATGTACTATCCGTCTATCCCTAAAACTTGATATGTTCATTTGCGGCCAATGAATTAAAAACCACATCGATTCCGTTTCTACTTTTCCATACGTCAATAACATCCCATATATTTTACCTGTTTATTATAAATACGCATGCGAATAATTTTCAATTTCAATCTAGCTACTCGAAAAGACAAGTTTGCGCTATAAATTCTATAGTTGGCACCTTGTTTTGTGTATCCTTTAACTTGTTCACATTACTGTAGCGTAAAATTAATCCTTATACTGCTACTACCGAAAGACTCGTTGAAATAGTGTATTGTATTGTTTGATAAAGCTTGGGCCGAGTTTTCCAATCTCCTTCTTGGTATGTTGATAACGCGAGGATCGAAGGTCAAATTTTTATTATTTAAAACAAATTTCAATTTGATTCTGCAGTTCGTCCTCATATGCATTTTTCTAAACTACTCGTTCTATTATTCCAAGAGCGATGCACGTTTTTTTCTTTATAAGAAGTTTAGATTTTGGGTGTATCGTTCCTAGCTGGAAGCCAAATTGTTTTACGTGGGCAGATTATCCTTCTGATGTAGAATCAACTGCGCTGGTATGTGTTCTTCTGTTGCAGGGAGTGGGGCAGCGCTCAACATATGTCGACCGTGGTGAACTCAGCTCCCGGACGCTTCGCTAACTCACCTCCGTGGATGCAATGTGCAGGTATGTTGTGTTAGTCTTCCCATATATCGGGAGCACCTCTTTTCTTCCTACTTTGGTTGCTCGTACGTCGCTAGTGCTCCATAGTACTTCACTACATCATTATTAGAAATTGTTCTACAGTAAATAATTTTTTATTTACTTTAACACCTTGGTGTTATGAGCAAGCATAAACAACAGCAAGTATAAAGAGTAATTTTTCTTTTCTTTCTTTTATTAATGAATACTAACTGTCAAACAAAATGCGTACTTCGTACGTAAATTTTTAAAATTTGTTGTATATAATACCACTATTTATTCATATTTTTGTTGATTCAAACCGAATTCTTTTTTAATTAATTTTTTTTTATTGTAAATAGAAAATCGATGACGATATATTTTTTGTGTTACTAGGAATTCCTCCTTTCCACATTGGTAGCTAGCTCGGTATTTCTACATTTCTTGCGTTCTGTTTCGTCATCGTGATTCGTGCGGGTTCGCACTATAAATATTCTTTCTATTTCTATTTGAACCATACGCTGCATAACGTAGCATAAATTTCTGACGCCCTGGCGTGGGGTCCCGATTTTGTTTTAGTATGTTGATTTAGTTTCTTTTTTCTTTCGACTTTGATTGCTGTAATTTTATTAGTACACGCAACTATTCGCTTGACCACCATACTCGCTTAAATCTGTGTTTATGTTTACTTTGTCAGTTTATTTTAAATTCGGATTTCCTCGTCGCTACACAACAACTCGCTATTCATGGGTATTTACACAGTAGTTGGATCTGGTTGGTTGTTTCTTGGTTATACAGAAACCCTCTTCTATTGTGGTTATTTTTTCCCTTTGGATTAACAGACTTGTATTTTCACTGGTGATTTTAGACCCTTTGAAAACTCTGGCGCCCTATTACTGATTTTATCGACTTTATTCTCTTACGTTTTGTACTTTTTTTGAAAATTAATCCGTTTGTTACTTCTGTATTGGATAAAAACGTTTTGTGGCGATTCACTTCTGATATTTTATAGTTTATTCGGTTGAAGTTGGATTTCACATTACTCTGATAAACAGTATGTATTTCTTTTGTCACAATGGTTACGTGGGGTTGGATGTGAATAGACTGTTAAAACCTGAGCTCCAATATGAGTTATCTTCTCGAGGATTTGACTCTGACATTAAAGCCGAGGGGTTGCGTACAGCCGTCCGCAACGCGATTCAAGTGGAAATGAATAAGTATTTTACCCCTAGCCCTTACACAATTACGTTTACAGAGAATCATTACGCTATTAAACGCGCGCTTACGGAACCGGAACCGTCTTCTGACGAATTTACTGGAGATGTTACTGATAATAAGTTCGCCCGTTTACACTTCTTATGGGTACACAATCAGCGACGTCGTGAATTGATGTTGGCTAGTTCTGAGAAAGAAGCCCTTACGAAAAATAAATTATTATTCACTTTACAGACCATTCGTTCGGATGTTGAGGCGACTGATAGAAAATTCAAGCGTGTTACTTTCGCTGATTTTAGTCAACAGTCTTGTTCCAGTCCACAAACACTCAATGTAGCTACCACCGTCACCGAAAAAGTTCCTTATCTGTCTTATGATTCCGAAAAAGAATCGGACACTTCTACTACTGCCAATATGCCCCCTACTTAAAGGTACCCGCTCGCTAAGCTGAACATCCCTTTTTAGGTGAAGGTTTACTACCGGATGATTCGTATTAAGGAACTCAGCGTTTTGTGTAATATTTCTGCTCAGCAACTTTTTCTTTTTACTCTGGAATTACTTACCGGTAAGACGTTACTTCTCTTTTGCGCACATCAGCGGTCCCTCAGATTTTGGAAAGACGTTGTTACTTTATTAAACGATGAATTCCTACCCGTGGATTATAATAAACGCTTACTAGACGAAATAAATTCTGAACCGGGTATAGTTTATAAGTTTGCTACTATTGAGGAAAATAATTTTACTTCACATGGCCGAGTTGTTAAGATTTCTCCTACGCTTACGGGTAGATCGTGTACTTCTTCCGTACGTTCTACTGTTCTTCCTCCTAGTTCTACTTGTACTCGTAAGGTCGTATGCTTTAATTTCGACAAACCTGGCTATGTTTCGACACGTTGTACTCGTCCTAAAGTACTCCATTGCTATTTTTGCGGGCATAGGGGAGTTGCACGCCCCAACTGTCCCCTCTGTCATTCTACTACTAATAGGTCTTCGAATAATGCTTCAAATTCTGCCCTCACCTCTAGGTGCCTAATTTCTCCTGCTTCTCACTCTACGTTCTCTTCTGTCCCTCATCTGCTCCTACTATCAAAACATACCCTTCTTCCACAAATATAGCTTCGAACAAAATTTCTTCCGTTTCTAGTTCTACATCCTTTTCTACACCTCCTTACCGAACTTCTACTAACAAGAACCAAATCTCTTCTGTCCTTCGCAAATCAAACGATGCTGAAATGGATTCGACGTTTTCACTTCCACCCCAAACTGTGTCTTCACCAACATTGCAAACCATACTTCGAATTAGTAACTTGCAGCTAGCTTCTCAAGAGTTTCTTCTCGCTTTCTTAAACGATTTTATTCGCGAAATTCCTGTCGTGTCTGCAAACACAAATGTTGCTGAAGTGACAATAATTTCTAATTCAGTCAGAGAGGGTCCTGTTGAAGTCCATGACCCTGTATCGTTAATGCCTGTTGCCGGTTTTGTCAAAATTTTACCTGTTTCTGCTTTTTTAAATGATTCTAGTCGAGAAATTTCTGTCGTACCTACAATCACAGCTGTGGTTGAAGTGACAAAAACTTCTAATTTAGTCATCGAAGGTCCTTTTGAAGTTTATGAACCTGTATCTTTAATGTCTGTTACTGTTGCTCTCAAAATTCTACATGTTCCTGCTTTCTTAAATGGTTCTACTTAAGAAATTGCTGTGGTGTCTGCAATAACAGGTGTAGCTGAAATGACGATAACTTCTAATACGGGTAGAGAAAGTCCTGTTGAAGTTAGGGAACCCGTAGCCATGATGCCTGTTGCTGTTTTCGTTCAAGTTTTACCTAACCCTGTTTCGTTATCTACTATCGTCAAGGGATCAGTTCCTATTGTGGCTGAACTTTTCTCTATTCCTACTTCATAGTCTAACAGTGATGGAGTCTTACTTAATTCTACTCCTCTACCGGACGTGGATGAAACGTTACCAACTCTTACCCATTTTTCTCATGCTGACAAAATGCTATTTGCTTCTGTTCTTTTAATTAAGGTTGGTAAAATACTAGCTGATGTCTTGTTATCTAATGTTCACGAAAGTCAACCCGACATTGCTTCCTTATCTATTGTGGATGAAGTTCTTCCTGCTGCTGTCTGTTCTTGTAAAGTTGATGAAATTCTGTCTGGTGCTGCTCCTTTATTTTTGTTGATAAACTTCATTCGAGTGCTTTATCTAATATTGGCGAACTTCTACTTGATACTGCTTGTTCTTGTCATGTTGATGAACTTCTACCGGATTCTGTTCTTTTATGTAATATGGTTGAAGTGTTATAGAATTTTGCCCCTTTTCCTAAGGCGGCTATTCCTACAGCTAATGCTGTTTTCTTTCCTAACTGTGATACTTCTAGTCCTTTATCTAACGTCGTTGAAATTTTATCTACTTCTGTCCCTCTATCTTACGTAACTGAAGTGTGCCCTGCTTGTGTTTTTCTTTCTAAGGTTGATTGTCTTTCAGCGAATACTTTTTCTTTTTCTACCGTTGATATTCTGACAACCCATGATGGTTTCTTATCTGCCATTGACTTTCATACCACAAAATCCTAACAACAAACAACGTCCTTCTATGACGTATTTTGAGTTTTCTAAACTACCCTGACCACCTCCTGAACCTCGTGTTACAACTACTACACCTTTGCTGTTCTTGTTTTGCAGAAAACTGCCCAAAAGAGGCAGACATTAGTCTATCCTTCCGAACGGGAAGATGTATGTCGGCGAAGTCCTTGATCCTGTTTCATTTTCCTTTTGGCGGCGCCAACGTGTTAAGCCCAATATCTAGTCTTCGCACCTCAAATTCTTATGCCGACTTTGCTTCCCTTAGGATTTGATTTCTGGACATATACACATACACATACACCCACACACTGTTCTACTTGGTACTCCTTTCTTTAGTTTCCTCCTAGTACTCCTTGCATCCGTGTGTGTCCGAGAATAGAATAGTCCCACGGTACCATCTGCCTGTCGAAAGAGGCGACTACAGCGGTCCAACATACACATGCACACCCACACACGCACACATACACTTCATACACACATACACATACACACTTCATAAACACTCGGGTTACTGTTTGGTTCTCTTTTCTTCCGTTCTCTTCTTGTAGCGCAACACCCGTGTGGGTCCGGGTTTAGAATAGCCCCATGGTACGACCTGCCTTACTACGCCCAAGGTCCCTGGTTCCAATCCCGACACGGTCCGTTTAGAAAATATTAGGTGAGCATTTTTCACAAAATTACGCCCTGCTACGGATGAGGTAAAATGGAGGTCCCGTGTGAGTGTTGTTACGCACGTCAAAGATCCCTACTTTGCTTGGAACAGCAAGGTTGTAGCAAATTTTCCAGGTAAAAAAACTCGCTTAATGGCCAATATAGTACCATCGGGTGGAGCATTGGAAAATCACATGTAAGGTACGACCTGCCTGTCGTAAAAGGCGACTACAGTGGTCCAACACACACACACACACACTTTGTATATACATGCGCACACACATACGTTCACATACTTCTACATCAACACCTACACACATACACACACACGCGCGCACACGCACACACATACTCATGCATAACTACACTGGAATTCGGTTTGATTCTCTTTTTGTACTGTTTTTTTTGTTTGGTTTTGAAACGGGGTTTGTCTTCTTCCTGCAGTTTTGATGCTGCTATAATATGGGTTTTGTTTGCATTAGTTTACTTCTCTGTTACTTTACATCGACTTTCCTTTCCCTGTTTTCTTGCTGGTCTTCTTTGCTGTCGCTTCCTATACCAATGGTGTTTTGTCGATCCGCTCCTGTGGTAGGTGCTTTCTAGTCCGTTTTTCTTTTCTTCGGAAACCTTCTTTGGTTGTTGCGATTCCTGGTTACCACATTTTGTAGTACATCGTTTTTTTTAACAGCGCGTTTCCTCTCTTACTTTCGTTCTCTCTTGTTGCTCCTTTGCAAACTTGAAGGTTAACCCTTGAGTTCTGTTTTGGCATGCACTGTTGGTTTTCTTCCTTGTTCCTTTTCTTACTTTGGTTTTTTCGAGAAACCAATTTCTTCTTTTAAGGTTGAAGACTTTACTGTTTCTTCTGAGAAACATCCGTTCTTTGACGACTCTGCAGTGTCGATGCCGTTTCATCTTTGTCCTCGTTGATGGCTTATTACGCGTCTTACCTTCAATTTTTAGTTTTTTTTTGTTCGTTTAGTACTTTGGTGCTTCGAGCCAGATGAGAGTTCCTTTTTTGGGTGGTTCTTTTTTTTGGTTTCTTTTATTTTCGTAAAAGAATTTTATTTTAGTTTTAAACGATTTTTTTTTGTGTTTGGGTTTTTCATTCGATTACTGCTCACTCCCGCGCTTATCATTCCTACTCCGACCTGTTAATTTTGGTGGGGGGGAGGGGGTATTTGTTACGTTCGTTTACGGCCAATGAATTAGAAACCACATCGATTCCGTTTCTACTCTTCCATACGTCAATAATATATTTTACATGTTTATTATAAATACGCTTTCAATCTACTCTAAAACGACGAGTTTACGCTCTAAATTTTATAGTTGGCACCTTGTTTTGAGTATGCTTTAACTGGTTCACATTACTGTAGCGTAAAATTAATCCTTATACTGCTACGACCGAAAGATTCGTTGAAATAGTGTATTGTATTATTTGATAAAGCTTGGGTCGAGTTTTCCAATCTCCTTTTTGGTATGTTAATAACGCGAGGATCGAAGGGCAAATTTTTATTATTTAAAACAAATTTCAATTTGATTCTGCAGTTTGTCCTCATGTGCATTTTTTTAAACTACTCGTTCTATTACTCCAAGAGCGATGCACTTTTTTTCTTTATAAGAAGTGTAGATTTTGGGTGTATCGCTCTTAGCTGGAGACCAAATTGTTTAGGTAGGTCGATTATCCTTCCTATGTAGAACCAACTACGCTGGTATGTGTTCCGCTGTTGCAGGGAGTGGTGCAGCGCTCAACATCTGGCGACCGTGGTGACGCTACATCTGGACCTCAGCGCCCGGACGCTTCGCTGACTTACCTCCGTGGATGCAATGGGCACACGATAATAGCCGGCACTTGGAGGTATGTTGTATTAGTCTTCTCATATATCGGGAGCACCTCTTTTTTTCATAATTCGGTTGCTCGTAAGTCGCTGGTGCTCCATAATACTTCACTACATGATTATTAGAATTTGTTCTATCTTATATAATTTTTTTTTTACTTTAACACCCTGGTGTTATGAGCAAGCATAAACAACGGCATGTATAAATAGTAATTTTTCTTTTCTTTCTTTTATTAATGAATACTAACTGTCAAACGAAATGTACATTTCGTACGTAAATTTGTAAAATTTGTTCCTTATAATACAACTATTTATTCATTTTTTTTGTCGATTCGAACTGAATTCTTTTTTTAATTAGTTTTTTTTTATTGCTAATATAAAATGGATGATGATGTATTTTTTGTGTTGCTAGGAATTCCCTCTCTCCTCATTGGTAGTTAGCCCGGTATTTCTACATTTATTGCATTCTGTTTCGTCATCGTGATTCGTGCGGGTCCGCACTTTAAATATCCTTTCTATTTCTATCTGACTCGTACGTTGCATAACGTAACCAATTCATTCCAATCTTTTTGAGCATTTTGTAAATTTTTTTCGATTTTACATTGTCGAATGTTTTTTCCAGATCTACGAACCCTATATACATGCTTTTCCTTTTTTTATTGTTTTTTCCCTTATCACCCTCAGAACTAAAATAGCCTCCAGTGTTCCCCTGTTTCACCTAAACTTAAATTGGTCTACTCCCAATATTTCTTCAGCTCGTTTTTCCATTCGTCTTTGTACAATTCTAGTTAATATTATTGACACTTGTGCCGTCAGGTTATTGTTCGAAATTTTTCACATCTATCCGAGCTATTGTTCCCTATCAACTTGTTCTTAAACTTTCATAACAGGTGCTGACCTAAATTCCTTAAAAATAAAGTTGTTTACTTTTCCAGGATACTTGCATTTTCAAAATGCCCAAACCTACCAATTAAAATTGTATTTTATAGCTCTTAGCAGGAGTCATTTTAGGACAAACCAATAAACCCACACAATTAAGTGCCTATGGCTCCTCCATCTTTACACATTATCACAGAGATAAGGTTTTATTGCAGTATCGTTGTTTAATCATGTCTAACAGTTGCTCTTGCATTTAAAAAAATTAAAAAAGAGATTAATTATTATTTAGTATTTCGTGCAAGTATTAAATAGTTACATAACATCACCAGAAACAATTAAACACCAACGTTTCATAAACTATTCAATGCTCTTCTCAAAATACGAGACGTCATTTTTAAGTAAGTACCGTTTTGATATTCCACCGTTACAGGGCTGCGGTCGGCATTCCACGCATGCGCGCTGTGAACCTGCACCTTTTGGTAAGGTTCACACGACAGTACGTCAACACTCGCCCGTGATTACGTGTGTTAGCAAGCTGTGAAGTTCGGTTTGTTATTCGTTTTCCGAGTGCAAAAGGCTTAAAAGCAATCGATATTCATCGTGAGATCTGTGCAATTTACGGACAAAAAATTATGAGCGATGGAATGGTTAGGAAGTGGGTTCAAGCACTGAAAGATGGCTGCACAAATGTGCATGATGAAGAATGGGGTGGACGACTTTCGGTCATCACTGACGAATTGGGGCAGAAAGTTGACCAAACAGTGAGAGCAAATAGACGCTTTACGATTACATCGTTTTCTTATGACTTGCCTCAAGTTTGTCAGTGTTCTTTATGCAATACTGACTGAACGATTAAATTACCGAAAACTGTGCTCACGCAGGGTACCAAAAATGTTGACAGAAGTGTACAAAACCAAACGTATGGACAGTGTTTTAACTTTCCTTGAGCAGTACCACACAGAAAGTCATGATTTTTTGAGCCTAATTGTTACGGGCGACGAAACTTGGGTGGCCTACAGTACGCCTAAATCAAAACAGCAATCAATGGAAGGGCGGTATTCAACTTCACCAAAGGAAGTGAAGTTTAAGCAAACAATGTTAACCTAAAAAATCATGTATATTGTGTTTTGGAACAGAAAGAGGTTGTTGCTAGTGGACTTTTTGCCCCGTAGTGACACAATCAATTCAACAACGTATTGTGAGGCTCTACAAAAATTGCGCCGCGCAATTCAGAACAAAAGACGTGGCATGCTGAGTAAGGGCGTCATTTTGTTTTACGACAATGCCCGTCCACATACCTTACATATGATTTTCTAATGCTCCACCCGAAGGTACTACATTGGCAAGGAAGCGAGTTTTTTTTACCTGGAAAATTTTGAATTTTGCCGAACCCTTGATGTTCGAAGCAAGTTAGGGATCTTTAACGTGCGTGACAGCACTCACACACGGGACCTTCATTTTACCTCTTATCCGAACGAGGGCGTATTTTTGTGAAAAATGCTCGCCTAACGTTTATCAAGCGGACCGTGTTTGGATTCGAACCCGGGACCTTGGGCGTAAGTAGTCACACGCATGCCAACTACGCCACGGAGCCGCCCTCGTTTACACACCGCTAATCAAACCCAAGACCTCATCAAATCATTTCGTTGAAAACAACTTGATCACCTTCCATATAGTCCCGATCTGGTGCCCAGTGACTACCACTTGTTCCTGGATTTGAATAAACATCCGGCCAGCGAGCGCCACGACGACGACGACGATGTTAAAATGGCCGTGTTTCAGTGGCTGACAAATCAGGCTCCAGACCTTTATGACGGTGATATGCAACAGCTCGTTGTATGTATACGATTAGTGCCTCAATATTGGTGGCAGATATGTAGAAAAGTAGATTAAGTATAGGCTCTCACATAAAATAAAATTGTTAAAAGATCTCGGTTTGGTTTTTATTTACTTCAAAACGGTACTTACTTAAAAGACACGCTTCGTACTTTAACATCAACTTCTTCATACTCCTAAATATTATAAACTAATAACATTATGCTTAAATCTGTAGCACTAGTTTTGGAGGAATCACATTTACGCATAGTTGGTCTGTGATATTTGATTCTTGTATTTGATACTGTTATATCTGAAAGAAACAATTCCACAATGGAACAGGAAATATATGACCATTTAATTAGCTTAAATGCTTTACCCAGAAATATTTAATAACAATATATACTCAGAAAACATATTTAAAAAGGAACTAGTCGTTAGTGTTGCCTAATCCATAGGCGGATTATATCCTTTCAGTTGTTATAATTAAGATAGCGCTTGCGTGAATACGGTCGCGAGGTGACGCGCAAGGTGGATGAGCCGTTTTTTACTTGCACGGTATGAATAACCAAGCCGGCCATTGTAGTTGAGGATGTAGTCAAGACTACAACGTATATAGATGGGGTCACGAGTTTGTTTCAAGTGGGGCCTCAGAATAGGCGTGCCAAGATAGGCGCAGGAGAGCTGGTCGTCTTGGGGGCACAGAAGAGTATTCATTCCTGTGACTCCGGCAAGGCACTAGACCACGCTTCCTTTCAAATATGGTTCGAGGAGTCTGTATTTGTTAACGGTGAGACCGCATTATTCAAGTAACTTAATACTAATACAAAAGATCTTTATTTCCTTAGCGCATGAAGTAATTAGATATATATATATATATATATATATATATATATATATATATATATATATTGGAGATTGGGGCAACGTTTGTTAACTAAGAACGTACAGCTTTTGTTCGATGTTTTTGCATCAAATTTGTAAGCAGGATCCAGGAAATGTGCATCGCTACTCGATAACAAGGAGCGACGTCTTCATTAAGAACAGGTATCAACTCTTTTAATTCTTATGTTTGTCAAACTTTAAAAGTGCTCACATAAAATTTTAATCGAAGATTGCTTAATTATGCTAAATTTTGTGCACAAATAACAACGTGAAATATAATTGTTAGGAAGTACTATTAAAGTAATTTTGTAAGACACGCGGAGCATCCATGTGTTTAAAGTATTGTGATTCTAAAGTCCACTTCCTGTTTTTTAAAAAGTTCATTACAGATGTCTAATCTTCAATAAGGTCATTATATCTGAATAAGTTTGAAATTTTATTTATCCAAGTGTTAGCTGCACGTGATTTAAACTTTTTATAAAGAAATAAATTAAACTGATGTGAAATACATGTAAACCAATACACAGATCTGTCCATTGGGTATCAGAAAACTTGTTTTGAAATATTATTAAAATTAAGGTCTTGTTATGACAAGACAGATTTATAAAAAATTCAATTTTATTATTTTGTATTTGTAACCATATTTGAAAAAACGAAAAGAGAGAAACTATATTAAATTACATTTTTGGACTCAAGTTTTTTATTCCATGCACAATTAATTTTAATAAGAATATTTTAGAGAAAATACATTTTTTGAATAATGAGATTAGACGAATGCTGAAGTAATTTAAAAACTCAGATATGTTACAATTGATTTATTCTAGATATCCATTTTTAATTCAAATACCTTTGGTTTGGTAATCTCAAGATTGTCCACTCGTAATTATTAGTATGCTTTTTTATTAAAAAGCACAAACAGTGTCTTTTTAATAGAAAATTTGTTGTGTACTTTTTCTTTCAGGATCATCGAGATTGAAGAGGCTGTAAGTATGTTCCAGAGGTTTCCAGATGTGTTAGTTCATTAAGTTGTAAGTTTTTATGGTGCTTAAATCCAATGAGTTTCTGTATCTTGTCATAGGAGTATTGAATTTCTTGTGTTATCCATATAGATGCAGTGGCGCTCAATTTCCCTTTTTCTTTTTATGTTAGCTTATTGTAGAGTTTATACCATCTCCAAGCCCTTTCTCAGTGCTCAACCCTTGGGGTAATTCCCAGACTTAACCGCGAACAAGTAAAAAAGGATAAAGCTTCACTTGTATCCAACGAGTGGAGGCGAAAAGTGTTTCACCCGAGGGAAGTACTAAAGTTGTCGTATGGTATTCTTAGGGTAACATTTGTTTCCTTTTGTCTTTGTAATATAAAAGTAGACATTGTAGTGTATTGTATGAAATCATTAACTCATATCTGTAATCGAATATGTATGAATTTCTCTTAGTAAGAATCTTGGCTTTTACTCTGTATTTTAATATGTCTATGGCTTTCTTTGTATTTGCAACTCTCTCTTATTGTACTTTATTGTCTAAACTACTTTTATAGAAATAAAATTTGAATTATCGTATTTAATTAAGAATAAATATTTGTGAAATCTATTATACCAGGCACGTCCATATTTTAGGTTGTCCATTCAAATTTTTAAAAAATTTCTTTCTCTTCTAATTTATTTGTAGCGTAACACAACGCGATACATCACTTATGGTTTACTTGATCGTACGACCTGAAGTGTCACATCTCAGTTACGCCAGAGCACTTATTTGTCATCTTAACTTTAAGGACCGCATTATATCATTATACTTATGAAAATTAATGAGCGAATACAGATATATTGGGAAAATTAAACAGCTTTATTTCCTATAGGCGTAAATACAAAATTTCTTAACATAATTCAACATAAAACTTACCATACATTCTTTTTATTACAATAAACACAAGACTTGACATACGTCAAGGCACATTCACATTAACACTTCACATAAAATAAGTATCTGAAATGAACAACAACAAAAGTTGCTTACCCCTACATCTGATTTTTTTAATTCTCCACCCGAAGGTATTACATTGACTAGGAAGCGAGTTTTTTTTATCTGAAAATTTTGAAGTTTGCCGAACCCTTGCTTTTTAAGCAAGGTAGGGATCTTTAACGTGCGTGACAACACTCACATAGGGACCTCCATTTTAGCTCTCATCCGAACGAGGGCGTATTTTTGTGAAAAATGCTCGCCTAACATTTTTCAAGCGGACCGTGTTGGGATTCGAACCCAGGACCTTGGGAGTAGTAGTCACACGCATACTAAATAAAAAGTTGCCTACCACAGCCACACTTGATCAACTTACTTTAAGTTATAAAATACATTGGTACTTTATACAAAACACAAAAGGTACTGGAAGAGAACTCTGGAGGTGCACGCGTGTGCGTGTGGGTGCACGCGCGCGCATGCGCATGCATGCGTGCGTTTGTGTGTGTTTATTTAGTTGTTTGTAAGTCGGCACTACAACTCCCTTCTCGATTTCTTTGAACTATGGTATTTAAGGCTCAATATGTACAAGTAACTCCAACAGTTATTTTATCATACAACTGTTGTCACTTTGTATCTAAATATTTTGCTTGCCGTATACATTTCTAAGAAAATCGTCACAATTGTTTAAAATGATTAAATTATTGTTAGGAAACAAAGTTACTAAATTTAGCAATATATAGTTATATGGTCTCTGACTATTAATTTAACATTTTTTTATTCAGAAGTAAACAACCCAAAGAAATTTATTGAACACCTATTGTCAATATCAGAAGGTAGCGGGCCTTGACGCTTGAAGAACTGCGAAGTGAAATCAATACAGTTATTGCCTCGGTAAGGAAGATATCATAAAAATTTGGTACAATTATATTTGACTTCTGTATGTAGCCATAGAAATCTTAGGAATGTGAGAATAAATAATTTAAAGTATATTTAGTAGAAGATGTTAGTATGAATCACATAGTTACAAAAGCATTAGGCATATAGCTCACGGTATTACAGCAAATATGTAGCAAAAACTATTGCCTCAACAATTGATAGTAGTAAATCAGAGCAAACCCCTTATGGATAGTAAAATTTTGAATTGCGCTTTCTACTAATGATTGGACATATTATAGAAAGTGGTTATATTACACTATAGTTAGACAGAATAGAGAAAATGATATAATGAATACAAAACCGCATCCTGGTACCCTTAAAACTTGCGTATACAAATTTTAAATAACTTTCGCACTTTAACATTTCACCCGTGATGGTATCTATTCTTCAATTTAGACTTTAATTCCTGATTTTCATGTATATTACGTGCTTCTTTTACTTAATTAAATATTAAGGTTTAATTAATGCAATTTATATATACAGATTTTAAAGGATAATACTTACTGCTCAGACCTCGGCGACGAATTCATCAGGGGTTTTTACTGAAGTTCGATTTTCTGTAGATTTTTTACGTAGTACTTGCCCGAGGTAAAAGGTAATACCCTAAGAGAAAGGTAAGGGAGGTTGTATAGATAGTGAGCATTACATCAAAGGCACCCACGAGTACAGGACACCAAAAAGCAACAGCGTTTTGCCAAATCTTGAATTGAAGTGATTAATTCTGGTTCGTGTAATTCGTACAAACAATTGGAACAAAGAACCTTGGTATTTCGATAATGGGTGTTTATGACATATTCCTGAGAACAATAAAAGATTCTTGAGAGTATTTATACGTAGTAAATCATTCTAAGCCTACAATGTAAATACTAATTTATATCCTACTTAAGGAAACTCCAGGAAACATGGGGTATTAATTTACTTTTAATTTAAAAAATAGAAGATTTATTAAATATATGAAAATTGAGACTGGTTATCCAATAAATGAAAAGGCATGTTACGAGTTAATGCTCTTAAAATGTAACAACAATAAACACAATATTTTTTTAATTATAATTTAAAATGAAATCTTTTTGTTAATAAACCTAAATATATCCGTAGTATATTTTTCACGGCTAGGGCTTTATGGGGACTCTTGCTGCATTTTTTGTGGGATTGGAACGTTTATGTTATGTTCTCGACCAAATCTTTAGGGTAGTTACATCACAGTTACAGTTTTATTATTTTATTTCAAGTCGGCACTGATTTATAGCTTGCGCTTGATTATGCACTATATATATTATAAATAGTATTTTTGATTACTAGAATCTTTCAGTTTATTTAACACCACGGTTAGCCTGAATATCTCAAGGCCACCTTGAACTGCAAAAGTCGTTTAATAGAGCACTTTTTCAAAGTGTCTATTTGAGCTTTACGCTAGGGTTCTTTGCATACTTTGTTTATATGATAGTTACACTATCGATCCAAAATTATTTCCCAAAATTACTAGATGAGAAACAAGCGTGGATGAAAAGTTTCTGATTCAAACTTTTGCGTACACTAATGTCAATGATATTGTAAACATATTGTCCATAAGGGGTTTTCTGATTTTTATACCAACATAGATTAAACAGACTTGGTACTTAAGTAACTATGCACAATGACAGTAAAGTAGTTGTAAGTTTACCTGCAGTATAAAACGTTTAAACCGATTTCTTTTAGGGTTTGGAAACTACGTCGACATCCTTGGGATTTATTTTGGTAGCTTTGGGAATTCATCCTGATATTCAGGTAAACCGCTTAAATTATCAAGTATTATTATTTGTTGCAGTTGACTGTATTGTATTATCTTGTATTACAATAGTTATATTACTATTTTTACATCGAACCGCCTTGAACAAGGAAACTACTGAAAGATTTGCAATTTTAAATAGTTTAATTGAAGAAGGTGGTGATAACCTAAGCTTTTAGTTTGTTTTTTGTAATTTTATAAAAACAGATTTAGATCGACAGTTTAAAAATCAAATTGTTTCGCAGACTTATGCGAGTAAAAAATATTCTAGCTTGCAATCAAAATTTTTGTAATCCTAACTGTTACTAAGACCAACAAATGCAAACTTGCAATGTTTTAACACACAATTCATATTTAATTTCAATTTCGGAATGTCACATTCAAGACTGTCAGACAGCATTCTAGCGAGGCGTCAAATAATCTACACTTGAACGGAACCGCGGTATCCACACACAAGAACTAAGTAACAGTTATATTCGAACGGAACAATAAGACGCCGCATTTTCACACAGGGTGATTGATGTTTGCAAGGGGGGCACTTAAGATATTATAAAGCTTTCAAAAAGAACTTTCTAGAGGTTAATTGGAATAAATCTGGTTTGTTTCCTTTTGCATTTAGAATGTTTGGAAATAGTTGAATTAAGCTTACAAAGTGTTTTATATATGAAGGGATAGTATTGATATATCAAAAATGGTAAGCGACCCAGCGAAACATTGGAGTGAAGATTTGATCAGATAATGTTATTCAAAATTTTATATCATAAAACATTTTCCTTCTCCATTTTTGATTTTTGAAATAGAATGGATGAACCCAACCAATCAAAAATGGCATTTTTGGTTTTCCTTGTATACCTTAAGAGCAACACGAGCTAGTGTCATTTTTTTAAAAACATCTTAATATACTTTAAAGTAGGCAAATTCCTTCCCATTTAGCTGACTGTATCTCTTACAGTTTCTGAAAAAGTAATGTTATCCCTTCGTATATGAGACACTCTGTATAAGGCCAGGTATTGCAGGGATTAAGGCGTTGAATTCCAAGTCTTGATTAGAGTACCAGTTGTGAAGTCCTAATATGAATTACATTTGAGGGTTAGAATATACAGGGTGTTTTGAAACATCTTTTAGAGATTTTAAGGGCATGTAGTAACGATCGAAAATAAGGTTGAAAGTCATAATAAACATATGTCCACAAATTAATTGTTTACGAGATAACAGCAATTTTATCGCAATTGCAGAATAAGTTTGCTTTATTAAGATGTTATTGCATTTTTACATAAAATAGATTATAACTATGTAACGTATTTTTTTACGTAGCTACACTTTGCTTATTAATCTAAAATAATACAGCAATATAATGAAGATAGAAGCTCCTCCTCATCATTAAAACAGTTGGTATAATTATTTAAATAAATTTTATTAATGTTTTCCTCATAGTGCAATATCGTGGATCTAGAAAATTTCTCGAAAAAATATTTAATGCTGAAACGAAAATTTAGTTTGGGATTTGGAATACTAAATTTTATAGGATGTAATTAAGGAGGAATTGGTTTCGTTAAATAATGTTTTGTTCAGAATTCTCATAGTTCCAGCGATAAATTTGTCCGTATTTATGTGTTTCCTGTTTGTGCATCTCAGAACGCAGATTTAATGGAATATCCCACAGCTGAGGTCATAGTTCGATTTCTTTTGGTCGTACTGTACTTCCACACGTGAGTGATATCTAGTATTTAATGACATTTATAATTATTTAAACGTAATACGAAAGGTAGAAGCTTGAAACTTACCCTAGATTAAAGTAACTTAAAAATTGTTTAGTGAAAGAAAGATTCCGTAATAAATTTGTAACCTTGCATAATTTTTAAAGATGGCTATGCAGTTTGCTTATCATAATTATTTCACAAACAGATAACGTTAACTAAACTGAAAAGTTGTTAGTGACATATGATGTCAAAGAAATCTAAAAATGTATTTAATAATTTTGAGGTCATGTACTTTGATTGTTAAACAACGTGATGAATTCTTTTTGTACATATTAAGTAAAACTAACTCTATGTTGAAACATGCTACTTTATGAGAACTTAAATAATTAAATTTTATTGTGAAGTCAATGTAGTACTACACATGGCTGGGAATTAAAATGTGTAATATGAATTATTAAGTGAACTAAAACTTTTTAGAAAACTTATTATGAAATATTCAATTTTGAGATCTTTATGTTTTTTTGAATACAAAACCTAATTAATTTTCTGTTTTATAAAAATTTTTTAGTTGAAAAAGATTATGTTAAAACAAATCAAGGAATTTAATCAAATAGAATCCATTTTTGTCTATCTCTTTTATTATTCAAAATACAAGTAAAACTTATAGGTCATTCATGATCAGACATTGTGTGTAATGATAACAAATACCCTGGGCGTATATTTTTGGAACTTAAATTCTATTATATTATTTTGGTAAATATTTTTGAGGATACAAACGGTGTCCAAGTTGTGCATTTGTGTGTTCACAGGTTGAGTCGAAACATCTGTATGACACCTGGTAATTGAGATTTTGGTAAATGTATAAAAAAAGTTAAATTCAGGTTTTATGGCTATATTAGTGGTGTTAATATAAGGTTTCCGCATTCCCTAATACAAGCACAGATAATTTTTGTAGGTTGTTGTATTGAAAAATTCGGTGGCGCTCATTATTTATATTTTTGGTCATTTGACAATCCATGACCCAAGCTCATGATCTACCCAGAGCTAACACTCTACTAGCCGTTTATGTCTAAAGAGTTTTTCTTTTCCTCGAGCCGTTTTCCATCCAACTTTACCTTGGGCTTTCATTGTTAATAAGAAATTCTCGACCTTGTGATATCAGGTAAGGGTTTATGATATATAAGGGTGCAATTTATTATTTGATAATCGCGAAGGTTAATTTTTATTGTGTTACGTTTATCGTGGCAGCCACGTTGGGCGCCAAATTTATGCTACGTTGACTCGTAACCGTGCGTAACACAAAGAAAATCAAAGAAATGACCGGGCTCAATCGGAGATTAGGGGGGGTTGTAGAAAGCAGACCAACATATAATGTACGCGGCGGTAAGGAGTTAGTGACAATACCTGAAAGAAAATTAGTTAAGCAAACCTGAAAAAAAAGAATAAGCATAGCAGCAATGAAACGTCTAAGTTATTCAGTACCTTGTAGAATGTAAATAAAACTGTTTAGATAAACTATTTAATATAATCACGATAAAAGCATTACAACAATTTTTATCACAAGGGGAGGTAATATTGGGGAGTAGCAGAAACGTTTCCTCACACACCAATTAAACATAAATCAGACAAAATGTTAACAAAAGATAAATAGGTAAGTCACAATTGATAGGAATAATTCAGTAGTATTGATTTTTTTTTCTTTCTTTTTTTCTTCTTAATAGCAGGCAAGTCTATTGTAAAAGGTATCAGAACGACGAAGGCATGGCAAAACAACGGATAAATATTTAAAGTAATAACAAGTAGGAAATAGTTCAACTTACAAAAAGTCCTTCAGTAACGCTTCCTGGCAATTGAAGTGTGGGATTCACGATGTCCTGCACTAACGAAGCACTTCACCTTGACCGTGAGGGTGTTGATGGAATTTCTTACACTTTACACTAATCACACCTACGTATTTCACTAGTGTTAGCAGCAGACATTATCATGCTGATGGAACTATGTAGCATTGATAAATTTCTTGTTAATTCTATTTCCTGAGACAATAATTTCGAAATATTTTGTAACACAAATCGAAAAAAATGGTAATAAAAATTTAGAATCACGGGCCTTCAAGGCACGATGTAATGCATTAAACTAACAGTAACGTGAGGTGTTCTATTTGCTACCTATGGTAACAAAGAAAAATCTAATGCTTTTGAATAACGAAATTTGCGCAAACAATGATCTATTTTAGATTTTTTGGGGTTAGAAAATTCAGAAACTACAGTATCAACTGTCTTTACATGTGAATGAGATACATGTTTATAAGAAGCAACCTTTTTCCTACTAAACCTGCTACAACTGTATCATCATTGTTTTTTTTTTGAAACACTCAAGCTTAAAACTGTATTTGGATAATCCAAAGTATGCACTACTCTGATAAAAAGGACCACGAAGACTAGATCGCACACACAGTTCAAATATAAAAAGACAGATCAACTAAAAAAACACAATCAATAAAGCAATGCGTATCACTAAGTCAATGTTCCGTAAAACGCACGTGCAGGTCGAGTACAACAAGTTTTACCACTTTTATTTCCAACAGAAAAGCAACAAAAAAACCAATTAGTAAAGCAACGCGCATCACTAAGTCAATGTTCCGTAAAACGCACGACAAGTTCTACTACTTTTATTTCCAACAGAAAAGCAACAAAAAAAAACAATTAGTAGAGCAACGCGCATCACTAAAACCGTCCGTCAATCCTTACAACCGCACTTGTAGTCAATCAAACACGTTACCTATAAAGCATACTTCCTTCAAATGTCATCAGAACTACACTTACTACGGTTAATATACAACTTTTATTTCACAAGAAAAACAACTAAAATCGTGCCGTGCTTGTTCATGGACAATTCTAAAATTAATACCGCATTAATTCTCACTATTGTCAAAGCAAAGAAGAAACAGTATTTTCAACGTAATTAATATATAGGAACCAAGAACAAACTACAACTACTCATCTGTTTATTCAACTCGTTCTATTACAACCTCTTATCGTCTATTATCTAAACTTGTATATCCACACATTATAATACGATGCATTCGCCTAAGGAGTTAAGAAATATAAAATATAGAAATAGTAGTTACAGAAATGTATTTACTAATCGGGAAAAAGCGTAAAAAGGTTAAGCTATAAAAATGCACGTTACAATTGTTTGCAACTAAAGAAGTTGTTCAAACTATCTTGCACAAACCAGAGGTTCAGTCTCAGATTTAGAGGTAAATGATCCAAAAGTTCACGTCCAAGAACTCGAAGTATGCAAGACCTGTAAAGCGTTGTGGCAAAACAATCGGTCCTAACGAGCGATCCCCTATCATGCGCAACCAGATGTTTCAAAAGAAACAATGCTGGTGTCTGGCTTTAACGATCGCATTAGGATTCTTCTCACACCAAGCGTGGTTGTTGTGGAAATTAAATATCCCATTTTTAGTAAAAACAAGCTTCATCAGTCAAAAGGATTTTATCAGCGAAATCTTACCCATCAGCAGCTGTTCGCTAAAACCACTCACAGAAAGTCATTCTCGCTTGATAATCCGGAGCAGTAAGGGCTTCTATCTGTTGGATATGGTAGGAATATAGGAATTGCTCATGAAGAGTTCTCCAAACAAGAAAAGCGCTTACACCCATTTAAGTCTACATTTTTCTAAAACTAGTTTCGGGATTTTCATCAACAATATTCAACATTCTATCCTTCTATCTGTCGAGTACATGCTATTCTCTGCCGACCAGTATCATAAGACCGCTTCTCAAACAAACCAGTTTCTCTTAGCCGTTGAAACACCGTCTTAAACATCACATGCAAAGGCAGTTGTTGCTAAAGTTACTTCAAAATACAATTTGTGATTGTCCGATAATCACGAACAATAAAAATTAAACAAAACTTTTATACTTCTAGCATTTTGCAAAAATAACTCCATCGTTTGCTATATCAGTAATATCCGCAAAACAAGCTATTAAATTTTAAACGCCCAGATAAAGATTGTGTAATTCTTTGTAACAGATTGTGGTTCCATTATATGAACCACTTATTTTAAAAGTCATTATCGATTGCATGCTACTTAATGATTGTGAATTATTGATAAATGTTTGAAAGCACACTGATTACATAATGTGTTATAACTTTCTCACTGTGGATAGTGCTCTTGTTTAGACCGATGCATATATGCAACAGACAATAACGTTATCTTCTTAAGCTTCAAGTTTCAAAATGATTTTATTTATTTTATACGGTGATTAGAAAAATTCTTTTAATCAAGCTAATAACAGAGTTTAAAACCTTTTTGAAACTTGTTACGTTTTATCTATGTTGTCAATTACTGCATAGCTTGTAACGAATACGGTTTCGTTCCCAGTTAGTCTTACGCCTTTTTATAATTATTAATTTACAAATATCCTTACGGTATTGAAAGCGTAAATTTCTATTCCATTATATAATATTTATTCGTTATCATGTAGAACTCCATCTGTGTTGATAAATTTAATATAGCATTTCGATTTCCCTGATATTTGCGAAACGTGTTGATGCAAGAATTCGGTTCACAGCGCTTGCTCGAGTAGTAAAACACTTTATTGCTTTAGTCTATTTTAATTTGAGGATGTAATCAGATAGAAAGGTTTTCGACGCGTGGTCGAGTAGAGTTGTTTGAAGTCATAGAGTTCAACAGGCACGAGGCTTGGAGAAGGAGAATTCCTTTAGATTTTGAAATAGAAACTATCACCAGGGTAGATGCTAGAGAGTCGAGAAGAAATTTTAGTTCGGTGTTCTTCTTTGATTAGCCGGCCCTTGAGATGATTTATATGATATGGATGTAACGTCATCACGGTATGTAACTATTTTCATTTTAAATTTAAATTAATGGTTCTTGATTTTTGTAGTGCAAGTTTTGTTATTAAGCATTTGAAGTTGAAATGTTGAAGTGCCCCTGTCATGAACAAACAAAAATTTAAGCGTTCATTTACGAATCGAAATCAGGTTCGTAATCTTAGGAATATATAAAGGAATCGCATCTGTTGTTGGAGTTGTACACAAAAATTGTTGGGCGATAGTACAAAGTTCATTCTCAAATAAATTGGTAAATAGTTGCTATCTGAGTTAAATAGAAGTCATGCAATCCTCAGTGGTGAGTGATTTTTATTTAGTTCTCATTACACTAAGAAACTACAGAAAGCGTAACGATTGTTTTTATTGTAAATTTATACAGTAGTTTAAATTGATGTAAATATTTTTTTGTTCAATACTTGACAGTTTGATTTGTATAAATTATCATAAAAACGTTGAACATTTAAAGATAAACTTCAGAGAATTTAAAAGGTTAAACAAGAATTTGTTTGTAACTTAGCAGGTGACATTTTGGCGCTTGTTTGTCACATTTTATGATCCTTTTCTTTACTCGAAAATATAATAATACACACGTTATTTTGTACCATAAGGCTATTTGACTTTTCGTTCAAAGTACACATTTTATAAATATCCAAATTCAATTTTACGTAAAATAAACTCAAATCATTTACACACTTGTTTGTAAACCAAAACAGGATCCTTTTTCCGTGATTATTAAAAAGTTGTTACTTATAATTAAAAACTCAATATCTTCCTCAAAGGACTTTTATAAATAATTAAGATCTTTGAAATGCACTTATGTAATAAGAGATAACGTATAAATACTTTGATAGTTTGATTGCAGAAACAACAGTATATATAAAGTTGCATAAAAGATGTACATATATTTCTTTAACAAAATAGAAAATGGATTATGTTGTTTTAAATTTTATTTTTATTGAAGTTAATCATAGTTTCTCGTAGCTAGTACACACAAATTCACAAAATTCATGAGTATAGAGAGAAAGGCCATCAGCATTCTCTCGGTAAGATATTTTAGAGTTTTATTTTTGAATTGCTAATTTTTGAAATCTTTTGTGATAAATTGACTAGCCTCAAAAGAAGCCCTAGTTCTATGAATTTTTTGAGGTAGTTATATTTTCAGATAGTACAAGATCATCGTTCCAAGTCAAACTTGCAGTGTTAAAAGTAAGTAAGTATTATGTAGATACGTTTCGGTTGTTCAAAAAATGTTTTTTTTCTTTTCGAAGATTTCCGTATCTTATCTTCGGATTGTTAGACCTTACAGCTATTTTTAAGATACGGTGACGTCCATAATTTTCTCTTTTTTTCCTATACCAACCAACGCTCCCAGTTCATAGCTATGCCCTAAGTTGAAGAAACTTAGCTGTCTGGAAGATCTTATTCGAGGGTCTTTTTGTACAAAACGCCACTTCCCATACATTTTACTCCGGGTTTGAACATTAGACAGAAATCCCTCCTTTGTTGTGTGGTGACTCTTCCGCCTATAAAGTGGTGTAGTTTCATAGAAAAAAACAGATGTAACAAGCTTGGGACGAAAGTTATTACGTTCTTCAAATTCGATTGCCAGCACTACCGTCACGGGTAAATCTAACAGAGTAAAAATAAACTAAACCCATACCGGCTTATTTGCTGGAGCGAATTAGCCTCTGCTCGTTTTCAGATCAGAGCCGCGTGCGGGTAGTTTCTTCTATGTTTGATCAAATTCTGACGGCAAAGTGAATGTACCAACACGTTTGCGGAACACAAGATAGATTTTACATAAAAAGAAAAGGTACTGAGATAGGAACGAATCACCTCACCGTACTCGCATTTGATCTCTTCGATAGCCGGTAGTCAAGTCCCTTGGTGTAAAATGTTTCGCTCTTACGAGTCTGTTCGTATCCTCTCTATAACGTTGTTTCTCATGGCTAACCGCGCTAACCACATCATATTTTTTTAACGTAGAAAAATGAGTCCCTTTGCGGAATATACGCAATAAACTATGGAATTATTGTCCTCTGAATTGTAAGAAATTATATTCATGAAGCTTCACATGTAATAACTTAGTTTAAAGATGGGAAAAAGCTTTGTCTTGATGAATTTTAAAATCTGCTAATTCTAAAACTAACATGAAATTTGATGCAGCCAAAAAGCGCAACAAACTTATGGAACTATTTTAATTAATTTTCTATATCGTCAACCATTTTTTATAGGAAAGGGTTTATCACGAAGTTATAGAAGTAACTGGTTCTAGACCACACTTAGAGTATGAAGACCTTAAGCATTTGCAATATTTAGATAGAGTGATAAAAGAATCTTTGCGTATATTTCCAACTTTGCCAGGGATTATACGCTGTAATGATCAAGAAATTAATTTAGGTTTTATAGCATAATTTAACGATATTGCATTTACTCTATATGATACATTTTAGAAAAACATACAATTCCTGCGGATAGTACAATTGTAATTGGCCCTTGAATTTACATTGGGATCCCAATCTTTGGCCAAATCCGTCCACATTTAATCCAGATCGTTTTCTTCCAGAAGAGGAGGCTAAGCGTCATCCGTATAGTTATATACCATTTTCAGCAGGCCCACGGAACTGCGTTGGTATGTATATATGGACATTATTCAATCGGTATCTTCCCTTATATATTTTTAGGCATGCGATTTGCTTTATTGTCTCTTAAAATAGCAGTTGCTACTTTCGTGCGTAAGTACAAGATAATTACAGATTATAAGAGTATAGATGCTGTACACTTAACACTAATACTAGATTTTCATCCAACAAATGGTTTCAAAATAGGAATTACTTCAAGATAAACCAGCATTAACTTTTAACATATTATTACGTTAAATAAACACTTTTTTTTATACTAGTATTTATTTAAATTTTAGTATCCCTTGCATCACACCAGACATATGCATTTTCTTACAGGTAACGTTGATAGGAATTTGTCCTTTAATTTTCCGTTCCGAATGGACCTGCACCTTGAAGAAGTTCTAGATTACTAGAACGGGTGGAATGGCTTGAGGGTCTCGATGATCTATAAAGCCAAACTACAGGTGTAGTCAAAGTAGTAGGATCTTTAGTGAGGAACCAGACTAAGACTGGTCCACAAAAGAAGTTAGCAACTCTTTCGGTACTTAGATTGACATAGACCATAGGGATCGGTATGGCATCCCAAGATACAACGATGTGAAAAGCAACAGGAAACTACCACATAACAAGTACACAGTGTACTTAAATTGTTGTTTAAGATGATGCCATCTTTTAGATAAAATATTTCAGAGTTAAAATAGTCTGCTATTCAGATCTCCGGGAGTGCAATACTTCAAAGGATGTGATCGGAAAGTATAAAAAAACAGTCGTGAACATTCTGTGAGTCGGAGCGTGGAATGTCAGCAATATGAAACAAGTAGGTAAGCTTGAGCACTTGGAAATTAAAATGGGTAGGTTAGCATTCGACAGTAGGGAACAGTGAAATTCGTCAGCTAGAGGCGGGGGATTTTTGGAGTGGGGACTATAGGGTAATTCACACAGGATCAGAGGAAAGAAATTAGGGCCTGGGTGTATTTATGCGAAAAAAGATAGGACACTGTGTACAAACTACCTACAAAAGAATAAAAGAGTACTCATTGTTAGACTAGACTCTAAACTGGTAAATACAGTAATAATACAAGTATACAGGAACACTTTTAGCTACAGTGAGGAAGAGGTAGAAGCGATCTACAAAGATATCGAATAAGATACATAAAAGGACATGAAAATTTATTAATTGTGGGGATTTTATTGCAGTGGTAAGTGAGGGTAGGAAAGGAGCGGTAGTGGATTTATTTGGTTTAGGTACGAGAAACGACAGGGGAAATAGGTTGATAGAATTTTGCGAAATAACAATTTAACTATCACAAACACATTATTACAACATCGTGCTAAAAGACGATGCACGTGGAAGATGGCTGGAGATTAGGAAGATATCAAATAAATTACATTCTTGTTAGAAAACGGTTTAGGAATCAAGTAAAAAACTGTAGAAGCTACCCAGAAACAGATATAGACACTGCCCAGTACATCGTAATTATGAAGGCCGCTAGTCACATATCCCCCAATTGATATGTATACAAATATAAATATAATTACTATGTCTTAAGAAATAGAATGTTACATTGTATAATGGAAGGACACATTATAAAAAGTTAATGAAAGTTTATATCAGACGTGAGAACGGAAGCAACTACTTTGTATTCGAAACGCAGCAAGATACTGCAGGTGCAGGACACAATGAACTATAAGAAAGCAATTTTTATAATTAAGATTACTAAGACGTAAGACATTGTATGTTATCAAGAAATAGCAGACGGTGAGATCTGCATTACTCCAAATGATGATGCGAGAGCAGAAATTATATAAATACCCTGAGAAGCCCCTGATGGCTAGTCAGGCTCGAACTTCATAACTTTAGCATTGTTGTGGGTGTTCAAGCTACTCACCACAACTAGTAATCATTAACTTTGATTATTTTAATAAGAAGACGTTAATGAACATAACGTATAAGTTTTTGAGCCATTTTTGTAAATACTGTATAAATAAATTTTTTGAAATAAAAGTGTTTTTAAAAAGATGCTTACAAAGACCCAAAACTTATCTCGCTCTTAAATTTAAAAATTTGAAAAAAAAAGAAACGGTAAAATGCACTTTGACTTTGAGAAACTAAAAGATAAAGATATTCAAGAAAGATTCGAAAAAAAGTCAAATGAATTGATGAAATAACATTAGCCAGGAGGCGGGTTTTTGGTTGTCTGGAAATTTAGAATTTTGCCGAACCCTTGCCGTTCCAGGCAAGGTAGGGATCTTTAACGTGCGTGACAACACACACACGGGAACTCCATTTAACCTCTCATCCAAACGAGGGTGCAATTTTTGTGAAAAATGCTCACCTGCCATTTTCAAGCAGGCGGCCGTGTTGGGATCCCTCCTTCACATACCTTACATGTGATTTTCCAATGCCCCACCCGAAAGTACTACATTGGCCAGGAAACGATTTTTTCTTACTTGGAAAATTTGAAAGTTTGCCGAACCCTTGCTGTTCCAAGCTTGGTAGGGATCTTTAACGTGCGTGACAACACTCACACACGGGACCTCCATTTTACCTCTCATCCGAATGAGGGTGTATTTTTGTGAAAAATGTTCGCCTAACATTTTTCAAGCAAAACGTGTCAGGATTTGAACCCGGGACCTTGGGCATAGTAGTCACACACATACCACTACGCCACGGATCCGCCTCCCCCTTCACATACCGTACATGTGATTTTCCAATGCTCCACCCGAAGGTACTACATTGGCCAGGAAGCGAGTTTTTTTTACCTAGAAAATTTGAAAGTTTGCCGAACCCTTGCTGTTCCAAGCAAGGTAGGGATGTTTAACGTGCGTGACAACACTCACACACGGAACCTCCATTTTACCTCTCATCCGAACGAGGGTGTATTTTTGTGAAAAATGCTCGCCTAACATTTTCCAAGCAAACCGTGTCAGGATTCGAACCCGGGGCATTGGGTGTAGTAGTCACACATATACCACTACGCCACGGAGCCGCCTCCCCCTTCACATACCACCGAATATCGGGGAAATAGGGTATATACTTGTAAAACAATAGCTGGTATTTTAACGTCAATTAATGCCGTTAATTACAATTTGGATAAGCGCTCTTTAACAAGGCACAAGTATAAATTTTGTTTTTTTTTGTAGCTGATAAGAATATTTAAATATTTCTAACATAACCTAGAATAAGTTCTTACTCTTATAAAATATTTTTTTGCTGAAGAATTGTACTTGATTTTGTACTTGACTATTGACGTAACCATTGAGCTGAAACCACGCCTCTCCAGTAAAAGAAAACGCGGCCAAATTCTAGATTTCCACGGTTGTCGGCGAATGTCCGAAACCATCTACAGTACACTAGACGCTTTTCTTTATCTTGTTCTTTCAATTCCTGAACACTACGAACAATAAGCACGAAATTTTAACTTCTTTTTCGCTTTCTGAGCACTACTATATTATGAAATCTGAGTGTGTCATAATACTCTCAAGCATTTTGAAAGCGAACGCATTACATTTCTAACGCCAACCAATTTAGCATCAGTCAGAATGGCGGGTCTTGCGGTTGTCTTCCTGTCTGTAACTGATCCGAGTTCACGAAAACGAGTGATCAATCTAATTATTGTTAATTTATTGAGCACTGCGGTTTGTGGATATTTCTCACTAAATTTATCTACATCACGCGCATATATACTATTCAACAATAAAAGCTCATTCTTGAAAAAACGCCATCTTTACGAAACAAAGAACAATTCTGATACGCCATGTGAGCAAAACTATTCTTCGTAGCAGTTGCGATTGTTGTTGGGGATACATGTGTTAACATCTATCAATAGATGACGAAACTAATTCAAATATAATTGAATTTACAGACCGGATTGTGTTGATGTGTGTGACTTTTCGATTGCTCGGTATATTACAGTTAAAATAAGAATACACCACACTGCTGTTGTAATTTAATATTATATTTGCATGATTGCTTTGACATATTCCTTATATCTATTACATTTACTACCTATGCGCGATGTTGATTTTATAGCCATTCTTTGGATAACTAGATAACGCCCCATCTAATTCTATGTCTTTAAAACTTGTATATCCTGCCGTCACTTTGTCGTTGAAGATGATTGTTGATAGTGCTACTTTTAAAGATATCAATGCAAACTTCATACCTGAAAGAAACGATTATAACGATCAGTAAAGAAGGACGTGAATTACCAATACAATTTCGCAGACCAGCCGAAAATGGTAACCAACTGTAAGCATGGCGTTTCGCTTCTTCATCAGGAAGAAACCTGTCGGAATCAAATTTTCTCGGGTTAGGCCAAATATTTGGGTTCTTTTGAATATAATCAAGAGCAAGTATTACTGTGCTATGAGCTGGAATGGTATGATTCTCTAAAATTTGTATAAATACACAATATATAATGCGGTCCAAATTGGTACCTAACTTTATTTCTTGGCTAGTATATCGTACTATTTCAGCTTCCCCCATAAATAAACGCAAGGTTTACTTAAGTACTCTTTCTAGATAAGAGAGTTCCTTTAAGTCGTCATAACTTAAACTGTTTCTTGTGCCCAACACTTGTTTAGTTTCTTGATAAACTTTTTCCTGTAAAAGAAATATTGCAAAAAATTGCATACAAACAGAAAACTATTAATAAAGTTTGCTATCTTTCCGAATGAACTCCAAGTTTTCCCCAAAAAAAGTCTTAATTGAACATGGATGAATAAAAAACGTAGGAAGATCTATCATTTTCTTTGTTGCGATTGTTCATTACCTGTGACTACATCAAGTCGCAACACTGCTCGCTGAAGTATATCCAAAAATTCTAGATCCGAACGTCTATGTGATATATACCATAGCTAGAGAAAAAGAAGGGCCTTCGTAAACCTAAAAATACAATCTCTCGAATATGAAACAATTGTCTTAGTCGAGAACAAATGAAACCCACATTATCCATTGCACTTTAGCTACTTCCTTGGTAACATTTTGCTGTTAGATTCTCTTACAACTGTACGATCACTTCACATATCCTATGTAACTTTAGAATGATAGTGTTGATGTGTGGGAGACCTAGAGTGGAAACGATTCCGAGAGATTACCGCGTAGCTGGAGTGTTAGTCCTGCCGAGACACAAGCAAACGCGGTTTGAAAAATTGCAATAAACATGAAGAGGGTTGGTTGACACTTTATCTTGAGAAGGAAAGGTAAAACTTGGAAGATGAAGGTTCCAAAAGGGAAAGTAATGGAAAACGATTTAAGGAAGGTTACAATTTCAGGTAGGGCGATATTAAAAAATAACTATGTGGAAAAAATACCAATAACGATAGGAAAAAAAGAAGAGATTGAAAAGGTAGCAAAACAATGACTCACTAAAAGTTCTCAGTCGCCAAGCGTTGTCGACACTAAATGTAAAATTTTGTAAAAGTACTTTAAAGTTAGAACAAACACCGAATAAGCCATTAAATATTTTTCATGCAAACCATTAAATTATCGCAAACCCTTTTTTTTTAAATTTTGAAACACTTTCTTTAGAATCAGTATATTTCTTAAAACACAAAATGTCTAATTTATCAGCTATACCTTTGTCCAACGTACCTGTACATCGTGGTCTATTCCTAATGCCAAAAGAGCAAACTCGAGAGTAGCTGCTGTGGCTTCCATACCCTGAATGAAAATAAAAAGACAACATTTATTTGTTAATGTTATTTAGAATTTTATATAATTATTAATTCACGAGGGTATATACTCATTTATAATTTAGCAACTGATTCCTTAAGTATAAAAAAAAGTAGTTATTCGTATTTTTTTCTCCGTAGAACTTTGTTATCGTAACACATTTATTAATTTTCGTGTAAATTGAATTATAATCATACATCTCAAACTAGAATATATCTTGCTTAAAGCAGGTTCTTCAAGCTCCCCCTAACGCTAATCACGTTCTAAATCTTAGCACCAGTTTACTATTAGTGTAACGCATCTACCTGGAAAAGACTAATGAAATAATTTTGCCGATAGCACTTTTAGACGCGCTGTGCATTGAAGATTATTGTTGTTGTATGCTGTGAAAAGTTAGCACAGAAGTTAAACCTATTATAAATAGAATTTGGATTGAAGATAATGCATTGTTTTTGTACCTGGCAAACCTGGTACAACCAGTAAGAGGTAGAGCGGCTGAGAAAAGACGAAAGATAAATTTGTTTAAAAGTTGGAGAGGATTCACCGGGAAGCGACTTAGGGATAAATAATTTTGTAAAGCCCTTCCCAAAGAAAAGGATTTTAGGTGAGTCATTGAGATTTATAAACTTGCTTGTATTTGAAATTTATATTTTGTTGTGCCGTATTCGCGGACTAGAAAAGGTTAAGTGGTCTACAACCACACATTTTAGTTTAAAAGGAAAAGTGACAGGGTACCTGTCAAGATATAATTTGTATTGAATTAATTTGTACTTTGTGATCGAGCTGAGTAAGTTCATTGGTTTTGATCCGGTACCTTGCTACACATTACATAAATTTACCCTTTGTGTGTGATACTCAACCCTCGACATCCCAAGGTGAACGCGTAAGCTTAGGCAAAGCCCTGAGACAGAGAGAGAGAGAGTATTTGTGTGGGTAGCCGTAGTTGAATAAATATTAGGGGCGCGAACCGAGTTATAAAACAGAAGACGCAACGTCAATTTGACAGACGATAATTACATTTAAAACAACATTTAAGATTTAAACCATTTGAATTTTGATTTAGACAGCGGTATGCATTCGTAGAGCTACGAATTTTATATTTAGATGACAATATTTCTTATTGGCATACATCTATCAAAAATTTTTCTAAATGTTGAATTTCCATCCCTCACAAATATAAACTAAAAAATATGTAAACTCCTTTTGAGGTTGTAAAAAATTTTTTTTGTTTGTTCATTTTTCATAATTTTCCGGTAATTGTAAGATTGTAAACATGCTGATCATGACCTCTATCAATTATGTCTTCTACAAATTGTGATTTTTGCCGATTTTGTCTCCTTTTGAACGTATGGTACTTGGAGCTGCTGCCACACTCGTTTATTAGTTTGTTCATTGATTAATTTTTATTTATTAATTTTGATTTATTAACTTATTAATCTATTATTTACCTTTAGTCTAGTGGTAATTTTTGAAACAGTTTTTCAGATATATAATATTATCTAGTAGTCCTCTTAGTCCCTTTAACCTTCTAATAGTTCTAAAAATATTTCTACAACAATTTTTTTGGAAATAATTTTATATCTAAACCTCTAAACCTTTTAGAGTTTAGCGTCGGGTCCGCAAATACCCTTGAATCAACATGTACCGTCGAACCTAGCAACAACGTTGGTGTACACAATACCTCGAGCATACAAACACTCTTGAACCTACTAGCACCGTTAATGTACAAGTATCTTTAAATCTACAATGACCTTCGAGATCACCCGTCACGTACTTGGAGATTAGTCTGGAACCATTGCATTTTTCACCACATAGAAACAGTTGGAACCTAGGCCCAACCCATCTAAGTGAAGCGGAATCTCGTAATGGACTTGTTTTATAACCCCGTTTCCCACAAATGATTAAGTTTCGAGCCGCGAAAACATCTATTGTTCCAGTCTGTAAAACCCGGCACACAAGTGAATCGTTACTTTTCTTGTTGATTATTTAACATATATTTCCTTGAAAGTAATATTTGCTGTAACTTTGTTATATTTGAAACTCTTGCTAATAACTATTTTAAGATTACTTGAATTATTATTTGTTATTTATTTTGTGCGTAATTATCAGATCCGATGCTCATTAAAATATTAAGCGAGGCACTCTTGTTTAACTAATTTTTTATATAACTAAAATATGTGAAATTATTTCTTTTTTTTTTGTTAATATTTTTATTGAATACATACTATTATAATAAATTTTCCAAAAGGTTAAATATAAAAAATTAAAATTATCTACCCCGAAGTGATTTCTGTATATACCCTAAAATTATAGTTTTTTAATACTTGCTAAATACATTGGCAACCAATTAGAATTTATTTTGTTTTTAGTTTAGCAAAAAATATTTCAACGCACCCCAACTAAAACTCTCCCTTGAGGTAATAGCCGAGTTACCAGTCGACATAGCAGTTTTCATCTACTCATCTCATATGCGTAAAAGTTCTAAGTCTCTTTACAGTTCTGAATTACCATGTCTCCCGTGCATTAATAATTATTAAGCCCGCCTCAATTAATGAAAACGTGTTCATTACTCGCATTGTGAGCCCAAATTATTGCTCTATCTCCTTCCTTAGGACAAGGCCTCGAAACGCTTTATCAATAAATAAATAATATAATAAAAAAAAAATGTTATAACGGATTGTGCGTCTAAGGTTGTCCTGATATCGAGTTCAATATCGTTTTCTTCGTGTAACCGATCATTTGTTTCCACACTTTTGAAAACGGTGTAATTTGTTAATGTTCGGAATACATTCTTTTATGGCTATAATTTATGAATATTAATATTAAGGTAAGCCTGCAAGTCTGTAGTGAGCACAAATAATTTTAAAATTATTTATTAAGATCTATCTGTATTTTTCTAAATTTAATACATAGAGTGTAAAGTCCCAATCAATATTGCTGTTTGTATAAGAATGAACTAGATGCTTTACTATTTTATTTTTGTATTCCAATTTAATACTATATTGAAATAACCACGTCATAAAATGCAAACTTTTAAAGCTCTTTTCGTATAAAAAGCTTATTTATCTAACTGAAACTAATAACCTCATGTTTATTACTTAATGTTTACTAGTGTTACCATTTATCCCCACTTAATCAGCTATAACCTATTACTTAAACGACTGTTGGTAGAAATCTACCTACCAACTGCCTCAGTTTTAGTTAACCAATGTTAATTGATAATATAGTTTGAAAAACTTGAGGCACTAAAACGATATTGAAAGAAATAGGACATGACTCTACTATCTCAAGAAGCATGGATATTGTACGACTTGCATCAAGTGACTGATAAGTCCAATGTAGTTGTACAAATTATAGGTGCTTAATTTTTACCGTGGAAAACTACACCCACACTTAGATGTGCTTTTACTACTTCATAGGTATCTACTAATCCATGGATAATTTTTGTAATAGGAGTTAGAATAGGAATTGAACCTATAACAATTATCTTAGTAAAATAGCATGCTATTTAATTACGTTATCCCAGAGGAAGCCAAAATTCTTTGGCGCATTTGGATAGTGAACTATTCTGGTTCATGTACTTACAGGTTCATGTCATATTTTCGTTTCCTTTTGTTTTAGTTCCTACTACTGGTTGAAGTTTAAACGGTATTTCCGCTTTTCCGATTAATTTATACATATTTATAACTTTACTTCACTGGTCTAAAACAAATGCAACAATCCTTCGTTCTTGCAGACTACAATAACACCATAATGATCTGTTATTTATTAATTTGACAGTTTGACGAGTATTTGATTGGTGGTGTGGTGGTTGTCTAGGGTTCACCTTGTCAATGCTTAATAGTAACCGAGATAACGTTTAATTACGAATTAAAATATTGATATAAATTTATTATTTGTTAAGATTAAAGGCATGCCATGCATAGGAAATATCTGCAAATGTTTTGGGGTACCTAATTAAATTGCAAATGTCTTGCTACTTCAACTGAAAGCTCTTTAGTTTGCAAAGTTGAAGAACGAGGTTATATGTTAATGAATTAAACTTTGCAGTCTCACGACGAAGACCTGGGTCTGGTGTGATATATATGAAGATATCCATGCTTTTAGGTAATCCTGGTCAGAGTTACGCAGAATGCAGTGCAAAAATGCAGTCGGAATTTCATAGCTTTGGTGCTTACCGGCTGGTGGACGTACCGGCGGCTTTCTTAGTTGGTAGAAATTGAAGCGGTCTGATGATGGATTGTTTCCAATCCGGATGTGCTTATTGGCGTCATCTGTTCTAAGAGGTGATCCTGAAGGCAGGGCTTTGGAAGTGGATCGAGTCCAATCTGTGTTATGAATTCTCTATACTTGTGTTAAGTTCACTTCAGTTTATACCATTAGATTTGGAGTTCACAATGAAATAATCTGCATAAATCTTTAGTGTACGAGGAGCTTGGTGACGTCTGTCTTGCACTATTCTTAAATTCCCTCCAAGAAGTTTCAAAGGTTGCTTAAAGAAACAACAGAAAGAAGTGATTTGTTCTAGTGTTTGGAGCTACTGTTATACCGCGGTTTGTTTGTATTGTACGCTTGGACAATTGAATTATGCATTTTAATGGGTATCGGACGAGTTCATTAGTGGTTGAGGGGTGCTTTAAGCGTAAATGCTATTTATTTTTATACCGCGTGCTTATTCGTCAGTTACGAGTGTGGCTGATTGCATAATTCTACAAAATATTTTTATACGAACTACAGTTTACTGAGAGAGTCCACTGTGTCCCAGCTAAAAAACTTGGATACCTAAGCTAAAAGTCTATTTATTATTTTGCGTGTTCAGTTGCTTTAAAAAGTACTATTGCGAGCTAATATTAGGCAACCCGTCAAACACACAAGCGCCGTAAGCAACGTATATACTACAGAAGCCTAGAATTTTCTAGCATTATACTGGAGAATGAGTCATCTTTTTAATTCGAGGTATATATATATATATATATATATATATATATATATATATAACCGCTAATAAATGTAAGAGTTTAGTCAATATCAGAATGTTGAATATAAATTATATCGTGTAAAGTTAAATAGTTGAGCTTTTGGAAGTCCAAGAGTAAACATAAATGTTATATTATGTGAACGTGTCTAATGTACATGCAGTTTGTTGAATACATAAATAGACAAAAGTGTAATAAATAAATAGTAGTGTTAGTGTTGTTTATAGGCCTATGGTTAAGAATTTAGTTTAAGAAGATATTAGTGCTTGTAAATTTATTAGTGTTATAGTGCTTCATTGTTAATTGGACTGAAAACATCTATAAATAAGGCATATACTGTTAATTCGACTTGTGAACAGTGAGTAATAAAGACTTTTATTACTACTTGTTTTAAATTAGTGAAACGCGGTAGTAGTAGCCCGCTACAGTACAATAACTGCTTAAAATACTTGCATCACAATCGCTAGTAATATTGGCGCAATGTGTTACATAAGAAATAGGAAAATCACAGTATGTTATTCAAAGTTAAACTTAAAAACAAATTATATCAATAAATTTAAAATATAAATTATAAATTGCCCTTCCTAGTGAAATGAAATTGTATACTAACCACACTAATAAAGCATCCCACCTCTCCTCGTAGCTCCTCAACTGTGAATTTTCCTTTTCCATCAGATATTGCAAATAAATGATCTATCAACTTCTTAGGTGTATTGAAACCTGTAAATAATTATTATTTACAATACAAAATAAAAATAAAATCTTGATTTTTGGAATATTTTTATATAAGAAGAACATACATTGTTTTAATCGTATATACAAGCAAATTGAAAAATGCTACATTGCTACTGAGTACGATATAGCTGACCGAAGTACGAAGCGTAGAGGTCAGCAAAAGTACAAGAAGGGATGGAATTTCCAACGAATTTTGTGTACTATTTTAATCACAATCATTCCTTTTGTATTGTAGTTAATAAACTTCCTGGTGTCAAATGTCATATTAAAATGCTAAGTATTGGTTGAATATAAGTAGTAAAAGTCTTAACTTTGATCTGCTTTCTTTAATTGGTTAAGTACCGCATCTTACTACGAAATAAATCTAGAACGCTCCCTCGCCATCTGGGTGTTGTTTGTATTTTCTTATTTGCGTCGATGATGTAATTTTACAGAAATCGGATTTCATGGTTTGCGGCTCCAAATTGGTCAAGTGTTACCCAAATTCTTCCCAATCACTATCACGAATTCCAAATGCACATGGCATGTTTTCAACGACTCTTCAGGTAAGGGGTTATCCATTAAATACTCAAAGGTTGCAAAAGCGTTGAAAACTTCAAATGGCATCACTATAAATTGCCACATGCCAATGCTAATATTAGAAGCATTTTTGTGTTGATCTTTATGATTTATGTCCCCTTGCCACTACCCTCTCTTTTATTACCAAGATCGAGAACCACCGTGACGTTGAGAGTGTATCCAAGTTGACATCAATTCTCGGTAATGGGTAACTGTTCTTTTGTGTAACTTGACTCAACTAGCGGTAGTCAACACAGGATCTTGTTGAGCCGTCGTTAGCTTTCATAAGCACAACAAGCGATGCCCAAGGACTGTTAGAGCGTTCGATCACATCCAACCCCCTTATTTCTCCAATCATTCTATCGGTTTCTTCATGTTCGGTTAACAGAAACCGTCTCGGCTGTTGTCTTATTCGGCAGATATCCCCGGTATCGATTTTTTGATTGATTACCGCTGTATTTTCCAACCGACTGCCGTCAATCGTAAACACATCTGAATATTGTCGAATCAGGTTTTTAATTTTAGCCAGCCATTGCTGTTCAAAATTCTAGCATGGTTTTATTAACTGGTCCAATAGCTTTGAGGTGCACCTGCTGGTCGGCGGTTCATTAACGATGCTGGTATTCTCCGCCATGTCAACAGCCAGAGAGTACCACCTCACTATGGCATTATTTTTCAATACCACGACATAGTCATTGGCGTTTAGAATCCTAACGATACAATGTCTAACACTTTTGTTAGTGCTTTTACTACGAGTACGCCCTTTCCAGAAGATTCCCCACAGACTGGTTCGATAGCGTGCACAAAGCCTTCCCGGAGAACACAATCCAATCGCTACATCAGCACGCTTTCTCACCTTCCCGCTTGTTATGTTCATATCCCTAAGTTAAAACTTCCCTGTACCCTTTTAATTAAAGAGCCCAATTTCGTTAGTATTCGCTTTTGCGGTTAGGAATATTAATAAATTATACGACCCGCCTGTAATACTTTTAACATTTAATATTTATTATAGACAATTGACTTCATTTAAATCGTTATTAGATAAAGCCACGTGCTTTCTCGAATTATGCTTGCACTTAATTTCAACTTACTAGGATTGGTTTTCCGAAAATCATAATATAAAGCGTATTTTACTATCAGTTCGTTGAACGCCTGATTTTTGTATTGCAAATGTGAAGTTGGATATACATGGCATAATGGGATCTCTGTAAGTTATCATTTTTATTACATTCACGACTCTAGCGTAGAATAAAATCGAGTTTGATTCCGTTATCAAGATAGATTATCATATTGGAAAGCCATTTTCGGTGACCATTTTTAAAAAGACACTAGCTTGTGCGTTGTGCATTGAACGGTTTCCATTTTTTTGACTAAGGGTTGCGTTTGCTTGTGGTGTTTATTTATAACTAATATTATAATTTCGAACTGGCAATTATGACAATTAATGTGTAATGAAAAATTCCCTTTACTTTTATGTATGACTGGTAAGTAAATTATATTTTCATTGCTTTGCTAATGGCTCTCGGTTCCCGGTTTCCGAATTTCATATTTTGGGTATAACGTAACTCATGCCCAAATCCGAGACGTGCATACCAACTGTCATTTGATCCTCTGGTCCATGCTCATCTGTCCTTGGTCAAAAATATCACATCTTCTTCCAACATATGTGCTGGTTACCGTGCTATGTCGGTTGAATCGCCTGGATCCTGAACAACATGCTTGAGGTTAATATTGGAAGAGTACTAATTTTTATAAAACGACTGTTTTGCTAGTTTACGCTATGGTTGGCTTACTGGTATTATGTAACTATTACGATAATTATATATGGGGGTATATTTTGAACACTGCTTAATTGTGGAATATAATAGTTGTGTAGGTATTTGGTGGTGGTGTATTTATACATACTTTTTTCCTTTTCTTATGTTAAACAGATTCAGGTAAGCTTGTCATATGTACTGTAGTGGTAGTAAGTAGATTAGGTAAGGCCGTTGTAGATATTTGTATGTAGATAAATGTAATACTTTTTTATTTGTCTAACACGTATATCTTAATTATTGTTTGTTCTTTATTTTTCGTTTTGTATTTTTGTACTTTACTGTCGGGTTGTTGGTTCATTGGATTCATTCTACTTGATTCCCTCCCCCTCGATCGTGTTAGCGCGACTTTCTCCTTCCTATTGATTTCTTTTCTGTTACTGTAATTCAGACGAGTCGTTCTTGACTAACCTTCGTCTTTTTCTTTCTAGTCCGCTGGTTTGACCGTAACACGGTAAGAAATTGTTGTCTGTCAAACAAATCCGCACAGATTCATCGTTTTTCTTACAAAAAGGTATCCATTCGTTCACTACCCTCACAACATTCCTTTTCATGTCTAAAGGAAAGTCGCACGTTTTCAAGAAGACCATTCGCAAGATAGTTTCCCAAAATAGCTTCTTAGCTGATGTTCGTTATTATCACTTGGTGGTCGAGTGTTTTGCTACCAATTTCGTATTTGCGTTTGAATATGTTTAATGGCCACTGTTCGAAGACTCGCCGTTTATCATGGTTGTGTACTAAGGCATGGTCCACAATTATTCTAGTAGCTGTTCCACTGATTTAAATGGCTTGGCCTTCTTACTGTTGTATTTAATTTCAGGGGATTTTAAAACCTTACATGAGGATTCTTGCATTATTATTATGTTTAATTTAATCATTACGTGTAAACCACACAAAGATTTGGTTCTCGCCTATTTTAGGACATTGTGGTGTACTGCAAAGATGGGATTTCCCATGCGTTAGAAATGCATCTGCGTCTATCAGTTAAAGTTAGAAATTAAACTGTCTTGGCAAAACGATAGTTCACAGGAGCCTAGCGTCGAAACGAGTAGCACTTTGTTATCGACCTTCCCAAGTGCGTACGTGTAAAGTAAAGGTACAAAGTGTCGACGAAGTGATCAACTTTTCCTTTGTTACTTATCCCATTACCGACATAAAAATACCGGCGCTTCGTCGACAAAGCATTACTAATAACCAAACAACGAATATCTGGACACACCCCCTAAGAGGAAACGCAAACTCCACAGGGTAAGTTTCTGCATAATAATTTGAGAGACCTTGCTCTCCGGGGGAGTTAATCCCTTATAAATTCAAATATGTTATAATTGTTATTTATATAAGCAAAATAGCATTACATTGCACAGGTATCAACTAAAAAACTTAATAAACTTACTGTTGTACTATGCATGTACGCAAATACTGCCTTCATACCTAGTTCACGTCATTTGCAGAACCCGCGCAGGTCAACGCCTCCCTATCGTAGACCCGCTCTAGTTTTCCGGCTTTTCTTTCTCTCTTGGGTTGCTTGCACTGCCGGTGGATATGCTCAAGTTCTTCCTAATTCCAGCATGTTAGCCGTTGTCCTTTGATCGCTGGTCACGAAGAACCAGTCGAGCAATTCCATCCATGCACTCTTGTCCCCGTTTTTTCACTAAGTATTTGATTTTGCTACTACTACTACTTGCTTTGTCGTTTCTAATTTCAAAGCATAGGCCAGTGAATCATCCATTGGTCGGATCAGTCGTAATTCTTGCTGGATCTCCCCATTCCGCACTCTATTCACAAATGTCTATACTGACAGGTTTTCGAAACAACTTTCCGAAGCTGTTGGATGGGCTAAGCTCACCAACTAAGCAATATCTGCTTCAAACTTTTATAAATGTTCTGTGTCCTTCTCGTATCCATTTATGCTTGAGCGTTATACGCTTGTTGCAGGTGTGAATCGCCGTACCTCATTTCCAACCTTCATGTTAAATTCTCGTAGTTTCTTTGATAATGGTCCGGTATATTTTGTAGGAAGCTCAAAGCTTCATCCCGTAATGAGACTATCAATCCAGTTGGCTTTTCGTTTATTCCGGCCGCTAACTGAGGCGGTAGCCTCAAATTGTTTGAAATATGTCGTTCAAGACGATTTTACATCAAAGGTTGAAAAGTCGTTTTATTTTGAAGTTCGATGTGGATTTTCTTTCTCAGGCATTCTTCAACTCAAAGGTGTGCTGTTGTATCAAACGTTTATTAGGACCAAGTTCAAACGAATACTGATCTATCGCAACGAGGTTCGCACCTATATATACAATACTCCAATATTTAAAAAAAATACAGAGACATCTAGAGTGTGAGTCATCAAATACTTCGAGAAGAGGAGGGAATCTTATCAGAACAAATCTTTCGGTGCTCACGCTCTATGCGTACGAAACAGATTGGACACTATGAGGTATTTCCTGACCCGCAAGGTGTTTATATGGGCTTTTGAAAGATTAAATTATTATTTCTGACTTTATAAACCAGGCTTCATAACAGCTGGATTGTATTCTGAAAGATTGTGGATACGAAATGTTGAACTTATTCTTGTGATTGAATCAAATTTGAAAATAACAATACCACGGGTATTTTGAGTGAACGTTCAATTTGAATGCCAGAAATTTTACGACAAAGAAAATGATGAGGTTGTCATAAATTAAGGGAGGAGGAGGAGTGCCACGGCTAATGAGAGTCGGAGAGTGGGGAGGGGGTAGCAAAGAAAATAAGAATACCAGCAACAATTTACCTAGCTAAAAAATAAAATACAGTATTAGCACAAACATAAAATAAAGATAGATATTTATCCAATTGCTGAACACTAGTGCGCTTAAAGAAAATAATTATATACTATATTTGAAAATAGAAATCAACAAGAAAAAAAAATTCACACAGAAGGCTAGTCTGCATAATACCTGTGGGAATTTCCCAAAGAACTTTGTGTAGAACTTTTACTTTTATTTTTTTTTTGTTTCTGTAAAATAAAGGAAATAATCATAATTATACCTGGAGTTCACAACCCCAAATAAAAGAGTAAGATATAGTAATTTCGCTTTCATAAATAATCTAGAATGCTCAACCAAAACAAATTGACTTTTGTAATACACCAGTAACAATTATCAAATTACCAATTATCATTATTTTCACAATGTTTCCAGAAATTAGGCAAAGTAGCATTTATAATATAATAGAGTTAATAATATTGTTCAGTAATTCAAAGAACAAGTTCGATATCTGAAAATATGAAATGGCCCAAAAGAAAAACATTAATCGGCCGACTGGGAAGGAACTCGACAGTACTATCGTACCGCTTACAGCAAAATGAGTAGTTATAACTTGTCTGACTGAGGGTCAGGAGCAAAACCCCTAGCTAACATAAATTTACTACTTCATTCATAATTTTCACGTATTTAGTATTTCTTAAATTATTAAACTTCTTACAAATTCTCTCATTTAAAGAAGATACAGGTTTGGAGCTAAAGATTGTTAACTTAAGAAAATCAGTACAGTAAGTATATGAAAGTTAAAATCGGCTATAAGTAACATGAGATATAGTTGATCTATAACGTTGACGAATTTTATCTGTTAACTATGTCGCCTCAAATTTTCAACTACTTTAGTAAGAGTAAATACCAAATAAGAATCTGATAACAGAACTGCAGATTGTAGTGACGTTAACATTTACAGCACGCAACGGCGTTGCTTAATTCGACAGGTTATTATTTTCTTTAGAAATTCCGCCTGTGCTATCTACATAGAAATGCGAAGTAGTATTGTCGCTGCGTACCATTTCACTAAGAAAGTAAGAACTAAAAGTTCACGAATAGTAGGACTATTTTAGATATACGAATTCAGTCTGTAGGCATTTAAGTGTTCAAAGTACGAGATTTTCACTCAACAAGGTATAAGATATACATGTTTGCGGTGACCCGATGTGCAGAGTACAACCAATTTAAAGAAGACGTTCTATGGATATTATTATACCGTAGGTAGACCAAATTAATAACAGCATCAAGTTAGGTTCAAAATACTTGAGTTCAAAGTTCAACTTCTACAATACGTAAGACATAAAAATCAAACAGGTACTTATCTGAAACTACGTTGAATATAGCACATACTTACAAAACTGCACTAGTACTATTTAAGTGAAAGAGCACTTTTTTCCTTCATCTTTCAAAACATTTAGTACAGAAAGATAAATATCAACGGCGTGGTATGCCACGATAGTTCGTACCACACCTCACTTTTCGAAGGATCCCGCAAGAATAAGCAAGTTTTCACAGGTGTTTACTTTAACAACCTGCTATAGATAACCAGAAACAAAAAAATACCAACTCATTATAATAGGACGCATTCGCCTAAGGATGTGTTTCAATCTCGATCATCAAACCACACTATCGAATGGTGGAGAGTGAAAGTCTATAATCGCGTAATATAATATAAAGAGATTTTTCGCAAACGAGTTAATAAATATAAGGAATAGAAATAATAGTTACAGAAATGTATTTGCGAATTGAGTAAAACGTTGAGCTACAAAAAATGCACGTTACAACAAGCTTACTCTTTTCCATAAGAGACCAAGGACTTATTAAAATTTAACAATCAACCTATCGCTGTAGATAAATGGTGTGGATAACTTTTTCAATTTGTGTTTTATAGATTTCTAGTTTGTTTCAACCAACAATTTTTTTCTTTAAAAAAAATTGTTACAACACGAATATTTAAGACTACTTGTTACGTCGAAAAGAGGGAAACGTATATAAAAAAAACAGTAAATGAAATATAGATAAACCGGGCTAGCTACAAAAGCGGAGAGTGGGGTGAGTCAGAGTGTGCACAATTTTTTTACTTAAGAAAATGCAGGCGGCATACTGGTATAAATTTTATTTACCAACTATAATTTGCACAAGAGAAACATGTAAAATTAAATAAAAACCCTTAACCACAAAAAATATTTAAATTACTAGATACGTATTTCGACCACTATGTGGTCATCATCAGTAGAAAAAAAAAATTGCTGTTCTTCTGGAACACTTCAGAGGATATTCTCCTCACCACTTAGGCTGAAGTGAACCTTTCCAACCTATAATTTACTATATTGTTGCTTTAAACACTATCGAGGATATTCTCCTCACCCGCAGGCTGGTGTTCTCAACAACAAACAAGTGAATTGTGACATTATAACTTAAATCTACTTAATTTATACTAATTCTAAATCTACTGAAGCGGAACCAGTTTAATCTTGCTTTCTCATTGGTTGTTGACCAATAGGAAAGCAAAGCAGATGACTCTATTGGCCCTTTATCGGTGTTTAAGAGGGGTCCTTTATGTTTAACAAATTTAATTGATTCATAGGCATTTAAGGAGGAAAACGTTGGTACCGCTTTTAACAATTTAACATTTTCTAGTTTAACGGGGTGGCTGGTTTCAAATATATGTTTGGCGACCTGAGACCTTTCATATTTACCATATTTGAAGTGAGCAATGTGTTCTTTAAATCTTGTTGTTATATTCCTCTTGGTCTGACCAATATATTTTGAAAACACCCTGGCCCTGCACAACTAATTTCATAAATCCCCGACTTTTGCAATTTTCCCACCTTGTCTTTTGGATTACCTAGTAAATCTTTAATTTTATTAGTATTAGTGAAAGCAATTTTGAAATTACACTGTTTGAATATTTTATCAAGACCCTTTGTGGTTTTGTGAAACGGAAGTTTAACATATTTAACATTATCGTTAGAGGTGGTTGATTGCAAAGTCGTTGATTTACGGATGTTGATCCTATTTTTACACTTTCTAAAAATATTATCTATAATATCAGAAGAGAAACCATTGTAATTCGCTATTTGTTTAATAAGAGCAAATTCCTTATTAAATCTGTTTTATTTAAAGGAAATTCAATAATCTATTCATTAAAAAGTTAAATGAAGCCAACTTATGTTGTATGCTATGATTAGAAGAAGACAAAATAAAGCGATTTACATTGGTTTCTTTTCTATAAATGTCAAATTCTAATTTATTACCATTTCTAATTACTAATGTTTGTAAAAAGGGTAATTGATTGCTTGGGGAGGTTAAGGAGGTTGATATAAATGTGTGATAAAAATATGCAAATTATAATGAAGGACCAATTGCTTTTATAGCAATAACGATAATGGTGGAGCGGTTATGTAATAACAAACAAAAAACTACATCAAACTACTTAGTAAAGGGTATAAATACCTTAAGTCCTGCGCCGCTGGGGCAATAGACACTTTCACGCACAAAAGCTTTTACGGAGAACCAGAAACACGCACGAAAATGGTGTCGGTCTCGCTTTCAAAGCTCTAACACAACCGTCCTTTTCAAGGGTTCGAAGGCGACTTGCTTCTCTAAAGGCTCGAGTACGACTGTCACTTTATGCACTGTTATTGCCGGTATATAAAATGTTTCACTCAAACTGTAGGATGCACGCACAAAGTATTTATTGTCACAAAACACCGAATTGTTCGATGACGACGTAACATACCGCCCACCAAATTCATAGAATTTTGAAAAGGAGGAAGTAGGTTGGGTGAAGGAAATCACATGGGATTTGACCTTGCTAGGAAAGGAGGTAACGAAAGATAGGGTGGTGCACTACAGCGAGCGATATTACCAACTATGCAAAGAATAAAAATATATATGTAAATAAGCAAATATGTAAAATAATATACTACTATACATGTAAAAATGTGTATATACATCTAAACATAAAATAAAATTAAAATACCGGTAGCGGCGCTAGTTTGACCAAAGGTCGTTTTAGTGTGCCATGTGCCGTTTTGACTTCAGCGACACGTATAATACCGTCCGCACCGGGAAAAGTATTAATAATACGACCAAACTTCCATTGAAGTGGAGAAAGCTGGTCGTCCTTGACGAGGACAATAGTGTCCTTTTCCACTTGTCGGACACCTACCTTAGAGTGCCATTTAACCTTCTGGTTCAGAGTATGTAAGTACTCATGGCTCCAGCGAGCCCAAAAATCTTGGTGGAGTTTTTGCAGGAGTTTCCACCTGCTTTTTAATGGTACAACGTTGGTTAAATGGTCCTCATCTGGTGGTGCAGAAAGAGGCTCCATAGTTAGGAAATGACCTGGTGTTAGGCAACGCAAGTCATTTGGATCCGAACTCAAAGCGCAGAGTGGCCTTGAATTTAGCACAGATTCAATTTGTGTAAGAACTGTGTACAGTTCCTCAAAGGTAAGTTTTGTTCGCCGATTACGCGAGATAGGTGTGTCTTTACCGACTTAACACCGCTTTCCCACAAGCCACCGAAGTGAGGGGCGCTAGGTGGATTAAACGACCACTTTATCCTTTCTGAGGTTACTGCACTATGCAGATAACTCGTAAGCTGACGATAGGCACCTACAAAATTAGTACCGCAATCGCTAAATATTTGAGAACAGCGTCCTCGACGTGCTATAAATCGTCGCAAAGCGGCAAGAAACGCGTCTGCCGACAAATCCGAAACAAGTTCAATATGTGCTGCCTTAGTGGCAAAACAAACAAAAATACAAATATAGGCCTTAAGAGTTTTAGAGCCTCGCAGGCGGTTAGCCTTTATTAAAGAGGGCCAGCAAAATCAACACCAACAATACTGAACGGTTTGATTTGGGTAATACGTGCTGCCGGTAGGTCTCCCATAGGAGGAGTTACCAGGACCGGTTTGGTACGAAAACATCTATGACAGGATGATAAATAATTTCTGATTGAATGTTTAATAGAAAGGATCCAGAAATTCTGTTGGATAAGATACGCTGTGGTATTAACACCGGGATGGCAATACCTTTCATGAGTTGACAGAATGATAAGTTCGGTTAATCGGTGCCGCTGAGGCAATAACGCAGGAAACTTTTCGGAATAGGAAAGCGAAGAATGTGTCAAGCGCCCACCTACTCTTAAGATGTTTTGTGGATCAACAAATGGAGAAAGTTTTCGCAAGCTTTTAGGTAATTTACGGTTTGCCTTAATCGAAGCTATTTCCTTTAAAAATGTAACATTTTGTACATGCCGAACGATAATCATGAGAGCATTGTGTAGTTCAATGTCTGTTAAGGGACCCGTATGACGTTGAGCCATGGGTTTAGAAAATCTATAAATGTAAGCCACGATGCCTTGGATTTTATATAACGATGAAAAGCGACTTAGTAAAATGTCAATGACGTTTGGATCTGTTTGAGCGACAAATGTTAGGATCTTCTTTTCCGTAGTTACCTCAGCAATTGAGGTTGACAATGTTGGTTGAGGCGGCCACGAGTCACTAGGGTAGTGAAGCCATTCAGGCCCCGCCCACCATAGCGAACATGAGATAACCGCGCTTGGCATTAATCCCCGAGATGCAGGATCAGCCGGATTATGCGAAGATTTAATATAAAACCATCGGCTAGGTGCAATGATTTCTTGAATGTGGCTAACACGGTTTGCCACAAAAGTTTTCCAACGAAAAGGTGGAGAACGTATCCAAGTGAGAGCGACCGTAGAATCACTCCACGCTGAAACATCGGAAATGTCAATCAAGCCTTGATAAGAACGAATGGTAAAAGAAAGTAAATCGGTTAATAAAACGGCGGCACATAATTCCAAACGTGGAATTGAAATGCGCTTAATTGGAGCTACTTTTGTTTTAGCGGTTACAAATTGTACAGTTATTTCTCCGGTAGTTTGATTTATGAACTGAAAATACACTACCGCTGCATACCCTACCTCGCTAGCATCGCAAAACCCATGCAAATGACAAGTAAAAGGATCCGAAGGGGTAAACAACGTGGTAACTTTAATGACGATAATAACGGCAACTCTTCTTGGTATTGCTGCCATTGAGACGAAATGTCTGCTGGTGGGATGTCATCCCAATTTAAACCTAACATCCACAGATGCTGGATTAGGCGTTTTGCAAAAAGTGTTAGTGGGGCTAAAAATCCTAATGGATCATATATTCTGGCAACTTGTGAAAGTATGTTGCGCTTTGTACATATTTGGTTTAATGGTTTAACCCGAAACGAGAAAATATCTTCTGTAGGTGACCATTGAAGACCTAATATTTTTATTGATTCGTCAGAATCGAAATCGAGAGAAGTATATTGGCAAAAATCTGACGGAATGCCCTCCAAAATAGAAACTGAATTAGAACTCCATTTTCGAAGTTCAAAACCAGCCAAATGTAAAAGTCGGATAAGTTGATCTTTAACTTCGCGGGCCGATTGTATAGAATCTCCACCGGCGACGAAATCATCAATATATAGATTTGACCGTATAGCGTCAGCGGCTAACGGAAACCTTTGCCTTCGTCAATGGCTAATTGCTGAAGAGTTTTTAATGCTAGATAAGGCGATGACTTAATACCGTAGGTCACTGTATTAAGCTGATATGTCTGGATGGGTTCTTCTGCGGAGAACCGCCAAACAATTAATTGAAACTTTCGATGTTCTTCGGTAACCAAAATTTGTCGATACATTTGGCGAACATCACAAGTAAAAACGAAACGATGAGTACGAAATTTCAGTAAGATTGACGAAATGTCGTTTTGGAGACTAGGTCCAGCCAATTGAGTGTCATTAAGTGACACGTTGTTTTAGCCTTTGCAGAGGCGTCAAAACCACACGAATTTTAGAAGTATGACCTTCTTCTTTAAACACAGGGTGATGGGGTAAAAGTAATTATCGTTCCCAACGGGCGGAGAATCGAGTAATGCCATATGACCCGCATCAAGATAGTCCTGCATGAAATTGTTGTATTGGGCGCATAGCTCCGGTTGAGCATGTAATTTGCGCTCCAACGAAAATAGTCTTTTTTTAGCCATCTCAAAGCAATTATCAAAAACGGGCAAAGTATCGTTGAACGGTAACGCAACAATAAAACGACCGCTAGGGTCACGAGAAAACGTGTTTTCAAAAATCAAATCTGCCTTTTCTTCTTCTGGAGAAGTATAAGGCTTGGATGGCAACTCTTCTATCTCCCAAAACCGCCTTAGGGTCTGGTCGATAGGATCTTCTACAGACGTAAAAAATGCTTGGACAGTATCAGACTGCAAGCTTTTTGTGGGACCAATAATAGTCCAACCAAAAATTGTATTTATGGCGGCAGGCTGAAGAAACTTGCCATGTATAACACCGCCATTGATGATGAACGGATAAACATCTGCTCCTAGGAGCATGTCAATGGTTCCTGGAGAGTTCCAGGTCGGGTCTGCAAAGTGCAGGCCGCATAAGTGTTCCCAATTATTAGGAACTTCAACGCTAGGTAATTTGCCAGATATTGACGAAAGCACAAAAGTTGTGACTTCTAGAGATTTTTCAGAGTCTAACATAGAGCGAATGGTGCAGCTGACGGCACCCCTATTGACTGCTGAAGTTGTCTGCCCAAGTCCATAAATCGGAACTTGAGAACGTATGCGTGGAAGCCAAAGTTTGCTCACGCAATCGTCTCGAATAAAGCTAGCTTGGGAACCAGGATCTAAGAGTACCCTGATCGGTTTGTATCTACCAGAACGATCTTGAACTTCCACAACAGCAGTGGAGAGTAAGACAGTAACCCCAAGATTTGAATTCGTCTGTGAAGACAAAACATTTGCCGGAATAGGAGAGGCTGACTGCGTCCTATTGGCATTTTTATGCATGTGTGTAGCGGTCGGTTCAGCTGAACGGCTAGAAGCAGGTTGCGATTCAAAATGTAGCAAGGTATGATGCGGCTTGGCGCAAGTTCGACAGGAATTATAAGATTTGCATTGCATGGACGCATGGTCTGTTCGTAAGCAATTTAAACAAAGGCGTAAGCGTTTGACAATGTCGAAACGTTCTGTCGGAGTTTTCTTTAGAAACGATTGACATCTGTAAATTAAGTGATTGCCCTTGCAGGAAGGACAATGGTGCGAAAATGAATTATTTGAGTCACTGGAGCTACTTGGTGTGTCCAGTGAAACTACGTTAGAAGAAACCTTTGGTTTAAATTGAAACGCTGAGGATTTCTTAGGCACCGATGTGTGCGATGTATGGACAGTCGTCGAATAAGAAACAGGTGCGGTTGAAGAAAAGGTTTCAACGCTGCACATTGTTGGGTTAAAAATATCTCAAATCCTCGAAATTAGGTATTTGCTTCGGATCCGATTGGAGTTCGAAGCGTTTTCTAGTGAACGGATCAAGTTTTCTAAAAGCAAATCGACCAGAATAAAGTTCCAATGTTCAGTGGGAAACTTTAAGTTAGTTAGAACAGCAAGGTTCTCCGAAAAACAATCAATAAGTGCCCTAAGTTTCTTAGGGTCTTCTGATTTTAAAGGTAGAAAGTCTTTCATTGCTTTCCAATGCAAAGTTGCCAATAAACGCGGATTGCTAAATCTCTCACGCAAGGCGTTATAGGAAATAATAAAATTATCCCCGAAATGGGTACAGATTTAACGATTCTTAAAGACTCCCCGGTACAACAACTGATAAGATAATTTAATTTTTCGATATTGGACAGCGACGCGTTATTATAGACCAGGCTGTCAAATAAATCGATGAAAGATGAAAATTCAGTTACCTCATTATTAAAATTTGGAGCTTTAACGGTAACAATTTTGATACCGTGCTGCTTGGAGCATTTTCGATGATTTGTGGTGCTTTCATTTCTTGCATCGTATCGAGATGCAGCAGTATGAAAAATAAGCGGAATCTACTTCCTTCCGTACAGCGTTGTAAGTTAATGAGTCTACCTCGTCACATGAGGCCAAGACAGCGACTAAAATTGTATTGAAATTTGCATAAAGGTCATGTATTCCCTTGTTTGAATAAGGAACAATGCCTTTAAACTTGGGTCACTTTGTATAGAATTACAAAGCTCAAATATTTCTAAAATCCGTGTTTTCAGTAATTGGAGTTCTACCACATGTGCTTTCTTTGGAGCCATTCTCAAAGATTCTGAAAGGACTACAATAAACTGTTGTAAAACGGTAAAGCTAAATGTGCACTGAGAAATATTAAAATATTATGAGTTGTTCAAAGCACGAAAAATGTAAAATAGGGTATAACCAATAAATCACGTTTTATGACTAACGGTTCGTCAAACAAAAGCGTGAATATAAGATGTACCGCTTAACAACCCGAGCGGCTTACCATCAAAAGCTCACAGAAACGTTTAAAACATGTGGCTTAACATATTTGCCGAAAGATGCAACTTTACAACCTTATTCCTCTGCAGATATTTTCAATATTGTAATACAAAACGTGCAATAGCTTTTAAATACAAAGCAAATCCCTTTACCTTTCTTGTTTAAGAAGTATAAAGCGATTTATAGTTTTCAGGTTGCTTTCTGTTTTATGCCGCTAAAATGAATTTAAAACTGAAAACTGACAAATTTTATATTATGAATTTCTTTGTAATTAAAACGCTTGCTGGTTTCAATTACGGCGAAATCGCTTAATTTAATCTAAAGACAGTATAAATAATGTTTACACATTTTAACCCGCTAAATATGGGCTTTAAGCACAAATTTAAAACTGAAATATTAATTAATTAAAAACTCGCTGAAATGCACAATAATATTTAATTTAGGACATGTGTAACCACAGGACTAATGAATCCGGATCGACTTATAGGGCCAATGATTGCTTGGGGAGGTTAAGGAGGTTGATATAAATGTGTGATAAAAATATGCAAATTATAATGAAGGACCAATTGCTTTTATAGCAATAACGATAATGGTGGAGCGGTTATGTAATAACAAACAAAAAAACTACATCAAACTACTTAGTAAAAGGGTATAAATACCTTAAGTCCTGCGCCACTGGGGGCAATAGACACTTTCACGCACAAAAGCTTTTACGGAGAACCAGAAACACGCACGAAAATGGTGTCGGTCTCGCTTTCAAAGCTCTAACACAACCGTCCTTTTCAAGGGTTCGAAGGCGACTTGCTTCTCTAAAGGCTCGAGTACGACTGTCACTTTATGCACTGTTATTGCCGGTATATAAAATGTTTCACTCAAACTGTAGGATGCACGCACAAAGTATTTATTGTCACAAAATACCGAATTGTTCGATGACGACGTAACAGTAATTGTCCATTATTCTCTAGTTCATACGTAAATTTTATGCTTTAAAATTTTGAATTCATTCTTTAAGAAAATCATCAACATTTGATTTAGAAGTGTCAAAAACTGCAAAAATATCATCCACGTACCTTAACCATATTCTTGGGAAGTATTTGGAGTTTTCTTTTAACTCGGTTTCAAATTGATGATGATAAAGTTGAGGACTATATCAAGCTTGTTTCGCATTGCACGTCCCAGAACTGTTTTCAATTCAACAACAAGTTGTACGAACAACATGAAGGCACAGCAATGGGAAATACCTTATCAACTTTCATAGCAAATTTATTTATGTCTCGTTTTGAAACCGAGTTAAAAGAAAACTCCAAATACTTCCCAAGAATATGGTTAAGGTACGTGGATGATATTTTGCAGTTTTGACACTTCTAAATCAAATGTTGATGATTTTCTTAAAGAAATGAATTCAAAATTTCAAAGCATAAAATTTACGTATGAACTAGAGAATAATGGACAATTACCCCTTTTAGATACATTAGTAATTAGAAATGGTAATAAATTAGAATTTGACATTTATAGAAAAGAAAACAATGTAAATCACTTTATTTTGTCTTCCTCTAATCATAGCATACAACATAAGTTGGCTTCATTTAACTTTTTAATTAATAGATTATTGATATTCCCTTTAAATAAAAACAGATTTAATAAGGAATTTGCTCTTATTAAACAAATAGCTAATTACAATGGTTTCTCTTCTGATATTATAGATAATATTTTTAGAAAGTGTAAAAATAGGATAAACATCCGTAAATCAACGACTTTGCAATCAACCACCTCTAACGATAATGTTAAATATGTTAAACTTCCGTTTCACAAAACCACAAAGGGTCTTGATAAAATATTCAAACAGTATAATTTCAAAATTGCTTTCACTAATACTAATAAAATTAAAGATTTGCTAGGTAATCCAAAAGACAAGGTGGAAAATTTTGAAAAGTCGGGGATTTATGAAATTAGTTGTGCAGGGCCAGGGTGTTTTCAAAAATATATTGGTCAGACCAAGAGGAATATAACAACAAGATTTAAAGAACACATTGCTCACTTCAAATATGGTAAATATGAAAGGTCTCAGGTCGCCAAACATATATTTGAAACCAGCCACCCCGTTAAACTAGAAAATGTTAAATTGTTAAAAGCGGTACCAACGTTTTCCTCCTTAAATGCCTATGAATCAATTAAAATTGTTAAACATAAAGAACCCCTCTTAAACACCGATAAAGGGCCAATAGAGTCATCTGCTTTGCTTTCCCTATTGGTCAACAACCAATGAGAAAGCAAGATTAAACTGGTTCCGCTTCAGTAGATTTAGAATTAGTATAAATTAAGTAGATTTAAGTTATAATGTCACAATTCACTTGTTTGTTGTTGAGAACACCAGCCTGCGGGTGAGGAGAATATCCTCGATAGTGTTTAAAGCAACAATATAGTAAATTATAGGTTGGAAAGGTTCACTTCAGCCTAAGTGGTGAGGAGAATAACCTCTGAAGTGTTCCAGAACAACAGCTATTTTTTTTTTTCTACTGATGATGACCACATAGTGGTCGAAATACGTATCTAGTAATTTAAATATTTTTTGTGGTTAAGGGTTTTTATTTAATTTTATTTAAATCGTGCCACAGTGTTCCTATAGATTATTAAGAGAAACATGTGGTATAAGCAAATAAAATAACGAAAATCAAAATCAGCCCGCGACGGAAATATTAATTCATATAGGACACATTATCCCGATAGATCTTTTTTCAAAATTACACACAAGAAAAAAACATATTACAATCGAAATTATGATGTTAAATCTTGGTTCTCATAGCCATGTAGCCTTTTGCGAGTAAATTGAAAATAAACTGTAACATCTCATATATAGGCAATAATTGTTTTATGAATATATAGGCAATTGTTAAACTTCTATATGTATGAAGGATTGCCGTGACTCAGGCGCGAAAATGTAGTCGACCCGTTTATCGATCCGTGCTCTCATGCACGTGAGCTTAGAAGCAGCTGCCTGACGTACTTGATCGACCATTATTGTAGCAGATGTAGTCCGCATAACATAATTTAAAAGTGGTAGGAAAGTCTCTACCAAGATGAAGGATCCAAAGTTGGATTCGTGGGAGAGGCATGTTGCCTGGAGTATGGAAAACATTGAAGTTGAATGAATTGAAGACAATCCGCAGCAAGAAGGTCAAAATAAAACGGTTCGTAAGCATGTCAATATGGCGTCTTTGTAGGTAATAATTCCTTTCAATTTACAGCAAGCAAGTCCGCATATAGTCCTACATGTATTTCCAGGTTTAAACTTCATCTTTAATTCGTGTGGAATTCAATAAACTTTCGACATAATGTATTCCTTTGTATTGTGGTTGAGTTGTACGTGCCTGTAATCTGCAGGGGTAGTAAGTGTTTGAACTCTTTTCTTGGTGAGTACATTATAATTTGTTTTATCAAACACTAACCCGAACGAGAATTAAGCTTACTTGGGGAATAGATAATTCTCTAAATGATTTGTTTTGAGAAAATTCAATAAATTTCTAAATTTTAAATGTATAAAAGTTTCCTAAGAAACGATCTTAAAGTTGTAGCATAGTTTCATACCCAAACGTGTAAAAGCTTTTCTATTAATATAAATTATGTGCCACAGAAAATAAGTAAAACAATTGGCTTGACGATTTCTGAATAGTTTTAGTGTTTTAAATACAAGAATAGAAGTTTTGGTAAAAATAAAATCACTTTATTTAAAATATATTAAATAGTTTGGCTAAATTTTTTGTATTATTTGTTAAATTTATATAGAATCAATTAAGGCACATTTTGGTTTAACATCTGTCAGGTAAACACCTGGACTTGCATGTTTACTTCAACAAGTACATGTATGTAGCACAAATGAGTTGTATGATAAACTAATCTTTAACTTATCCTTGTGAGCCGAGAACAAAGGTCTTTGCTTGAAGCATTTGTGTAATGTTATGAAATATTAATTTTATGATGGGCCTCACCCACTAACAACTGCTAATTTTTCTTAATTCAACATCGATGCTGCCTTTTTACTTCATGTCTGATAATTTTGAATGTCTTTGAGTTATTTGATTAATTTATTTGATTAATTTATTTGATGAATTTGTTTGATTAATTTATTTGACTAATTTTTTGTATATACAAGAGCTTGAACGAACGTTATTACACATCTGCAAACAAGGTAATAGTTTTATTTCTGAAATTTCTAGCTACAAGGTTTAAGTGCATAAGAAACACTGTTGTTCAGTATCTATCTTCAGGTATAAGTTGATTCCCTTAAGGTTTATCTACGTCTTTCCTTAAGAGGATTATTTTGGTGTTTATGTCTGTGACGTAGTGACGCCCTAAAATTGTATAAAGACAAGTTAATTAATAAAAGACCCCCCATGGCATGCCTCCGCAGGAATAGACCCCGAGACCAGTCCGCGTGCTTATAAAATTCTTTTTGGTAACACTGTTTGGCTCTATATCACTTTAACTGAAGCCACCCTCTGCATAATTAACTAAAAAGTTGAAATTCTAAAACAAAACTACTTACGTGGCCTTCATGATCACCAGCAAATGATGTCGGAATTCACTTCGGCCGCCAGCATGTGTGGTAGTAATGTATCTGAAACAGAAAAAAACTCATAAGCGGTAGAAATTAAACTTAATTGCTACAGTCAACAACTTGAAGGAGACTTTCAGCCGCGTTTGGAATTGATTCTTTTCCGACAGCAGTAGACTAAGACATAGAAACAAGTAGAACACCAGCTGCAATCGGATTCGCTTCCTTGCCAACAGCAGATACACGAACAGGAGTGGGTAAAATCTTCACAGCAACTGCAACAAGCACCGTCGATCCAAGTTTGATAACTGCAAACAGGAACTTTTCTTCCAGCATTACACGTTACCATTATTTTAGCTACATCTATCGTGTCAGACACGACGAAAATTTTTTTGGCAGAATCGTTTCTGGTGGCAGTAACCAGCTTTTTAGTGGTTACGGTGAAGATCTAAAAGGGCCTGTGACTAAGGATAGATCAGACTATGTCAAAGAGCTAAAAAAGAAAACCTCGCTAGTATGAATCAGTGGTCCGGGACTTACCATTGCAGCAAGATCTCCTTGTTTGTGAAATCGCAAAATGGATGCATGGCTCCTGAAGACAAGAACGGTGTTAACCCTGTAGAGGGTGTGTATTTTACCGCCGAGAGCAAGATTGAATATGAATGAAATTCCGGAACATGAAAAGATAAGCAATCCCCATATTTTATTAACATGTTTTACCAAAACACTTTCAAATGTGGTTGTTAGATAACTAAATCGGCAAATTTGACTACAATTGCGCTTATTAAGTACTTTTGAAAAATCCTATGTTATTCAAACTCGTATTCCTGCTTAAAAATCAAACGAATGCATGCTTTAGAAATCACCAATTGTAGATAATCCAATATATTTGCTAGAATAATATTTCTGAGCCACGTTTTTGATAAACAAACTGCTGTTCTATTACATGAGCAACGTATATATTCACAAGATAATAGTTGTACAAATAAAAACATACAAGATGTTTAATAAGCATTTATTTCCTGCGTTTTAGAATGCGCTTTAAAGGAATAGATTGATAGATTTAATTAGCAGGTACAGTCCGCGGCGTTTCTTATGACAGTTAGTTACGGAATATTGAAACGAAGGCACGGACTGTGTGCGATACTTCCGTTTTAAGGGCGCGATCGGGTGTATGGTTGGCTGCCTAATATCCATCAAAAACAAGTTATTCAATTTGGTAAATAACTTTTGTTGGATTGAAAATATGCAAAATGTAACTTCACCATTAGACTCACAAAACTTTGTACTTTCTAACAAAGGTTTTTTTTCTAAAGTGGAGTAATAAGCAAGAAATAGCTGTTAAAAGTAATGTTAAAATTCACTTACCTTATTTTAGTTACTACATCTAACAGAATCAATTTGTATATAAAAAAAGCATTCGTTGGATAGCAGAATACATATATAATCGTTCTGTTAAAAAAAATTTCAAAAATATTGGTCATGATAGCCGTAGTGTACTGAATGGATTTTATTAAACTATTACATTAATTGTACGCCATTTTAATAGAAGTTGTTCACGACTTTCGCCGAAGATGGCACTGTTAATGATGTGTAGAATAAGGTTTAAAACCAGAATATTTGAAATTGAATTATTTTGGACTTTGTTTTTGTCGCATTGAAATGAAGTAAACTAATACTATATGGTGGATTACCTTTTGATAAGTGTAATATAATAATGATTGGATTAATTGCGAATTTTTATGATATAACCTCAACATCCATGGTTGTTTGTAAACTTTCCAGTTTATGTTTACAAGCGATAAGTAAATTATTACAGCAGTGTTACTTTGTGAAGCTTATACTATGTTATAATAGTTTTTAAAAAAAGGGTAGTGTGCCATATCCCAAAACTTAACTAGACATTCTACAATATTCAATATAAGCAAAATATTGCATCATGTTAGCAAGAGTAATGTTTATTAAAATATCTTAGTGGAACCATCGCAGGGAAATAGGATACATTTTGTTACAAATTAAGTTGCGAGTTTGGTACTCAGCAAAATGATTTACAAATTTGAACGATCTGGGGGGAGGACGTTCTCAAAAAACGATAATTTTTCCTACTTCATTTTACACTTAACTTTGGAGACGTTCATTGTCTTGTGTATCTTCACCAGGGGTCTGCAATGGTAATTATATTTTCAATTTGAAAAGTGTCAAAATCAGCTTTAAATATATAGGCAACTTATTAGTGTTCCCATTCTTTACCCCCACGTAGCAGACTTCCGTCATTTTTTGGTCATACAAAGTTCACATGTAACGTCAAATAGATGTGATAATGACATTTTCTCAAATTGTGCTGCCGGCAAAAAATGATTATACTAAACAATAAACTTCAAAACTCCCACTAATTATGAAATATATTTTAGGCTAAATTAAAAATAAAAGTGTAAAAGTTTATTTAGGATTAAACAATTTACGAAACTAGACCTAACTTTAGGCATTAGAAATAAACCATAAAAGAATTCCTTTTTGGTTTATTGTCAAAAAATAGCTATTTTGTTACATTAAATTGACTCTGTCAAAAAAGACTAAACGTTTATTTCAATAAATATTTTAAACTAATAGAATATTTGGGGTCTTCGGTTTAATAATTTTCATCAAATGCTAATATCGAAAAAGGTATTTCCAATAAAAAAAACTTTGAGTTGTTACCTGTAAAGTGTGCTTTATTAAAACAAAATTATTACAAATGTTTTATTTTTAATGAATAACTAAGAAAATAAAAATAATTTTAATTGTTGTAACATTTACAATAATGTGTATATAGGTATTTTTGAACATAGCCTGTTTCACTTTCTCTGCAAGCATTTTTATAATATAGGAGTTGAATATTTTTATTTTTTTATCAATACTCGATTCCCATAGAACATCAGTCCAAGATAGTCTAATCAAATCCGCAAAGAATCTTTCATGATTAAATCGAGAAAAACTTCTAATAGTTACATTTATCGGTTTTGTGGTATCAACATAAACATTTATTTCGCAAAAAACTAATCTGTGATCCTAAACAATATCAGCATCAATAGTACACCTGCACGAACAAATAATTCATCACTTGATAAATATATAGAATCAATAAAGAGTACTGCTGTTATTTGCTATGCGCGTAGGTTCGTTTATTACTAAGATGAATCCATAAGAATCAATGCAGCGTGTGATAATTATACTTAAATTGAAAAGATTCACATTCACATCACCTAAATATATTATCTTATTTAGCACCAATGATGGATAATATAATCATATATACATATATATTCCATCATTGGTGCTAAATAAGATAATATATTATCTAATTCATCAACACAACTAAACAGATTAGAGTTTGGGGATCTGTATACTGTGCCTACAGTAAAAGTTTTGCAATTTAATTTAAACATTATCCAAAATATGTTCAAGTATACGAGTCAATTGCAAACCAAACAAAATAACCTAACATTTAAGTTCCCTCCTTACGTACACACCAACCCCACCCCCTGGACCCACTCTATCATTATGAAAAAAATTATACCCATTTATATTGACAGAGGTATTGGGGACGTATGAAGTAAGCCATGTTTCAGAGACACCAACCAAATCAAAATGCACATTTAAATGAGCAATTTTCATTTATAAACAACTATACTAGCCAAATAGAACTATTTAATTTACTTTAATTTAATTTAAACAAAACAAATACAAAAAATTAAAGCACTTGTAGCTAAATAAAAAAGGAGCAAAAAAGAAAAAATGCAAAAAAGGCTATCTCCAACGTAACAAATTATCGTATTCTAACAATCAGCAACTTAAGTATAATGTGCTGCATGCTTAGTAAACTATAACTACTATATACCTGTTACTTATTACCAACTATGCTACAGGAATTTAAATTACTAGAGGTTACAATGCTGTACGAATGTAAATAAAAAAATTTTCAGTAAATAAAGACAGTGTGGCATTTACATTTGCACTAACTGTATGGTATCGTTGTTGATGATGTTCTACAAGTTGTATTAATATTCAGCATCTGTCTTGTACATACATCGTTTCACAGGATGTAGTATCCAAGTGGAATCATTATATTCCTTATCGTCTTTCAACGTTTGATCATATTGGTTTGCTTCTTGTAAAGGGGCCAATATACCTTCTTTTTCATAGGCCTGATTCAATTTCGAAGTACAATAGACACCCCACCTGATCGCTACTCCACAAGTACCAATTTTCCCTATCTAAAAATATATCATGAAAAAATTATGTTCAGATAGAAAATTGTACCAAACCTACTTTGTGAATGAAGTTTCTCTGTATTTAGCACTAATAAGTAACCCAGCGACTTTCTCATCAACAAAAGTCGCCGCCAACCGCAATGAATAATTAAATTCATATGTCCGTTTAACATCCATCTATCTATCGCTAACAGGATTTGACAGGGCTTCCATTTGCATCGACATCAAGGTTTTGTCTCAACTCTAACTCTACTTTTCCATTTTCTTCTCAATCTTTCATAAGATTGTCCTTCCATACCTAAACAAACTGTCAAGTAAGATATTAAACAATTAGATTTTCTTACAGCGCCTAATTCAGCTTCAATTTTTTTAAATTGGTAGAGTGTCATGGGAGGTATATCCATAACTGAAAATAGTTCCTGAGAATGGCCATGTGTACTGGCAGTTGCCAGAGTACTCCAAACAAATCCATAATCAATTTTTGATTTTTGCGAAATATCTTCAGTGTAATGCTTGTATATCTTATCACACATTGTACATGCAAACATAAGGCAGCTCACTAGACCTAATCCTCTGTTACATTCCTTTTTCAGATGTAGTTTTCCACCAGTACAAATTTGGGAGTGTCGGTATTGCAGATCTATGGACTAGTTGGTTCTTTATAAGAGTGATTTATCTCGAAATATAATTCACGAGCCTCTATTCTGAAAACAAAACAAAATATTAGATTTTTTAGGAACCCACAATTTAGCATATATACAGGACAGCACATTATAGCTAATTTTGACATACTAAATGTATCACCCTGTAGATAAATTTCCTACCTATACATAGTTTCCGACATGGATATGAAATACAAATAACAATGTATTACCTATTATACTCTGCTTCTGGTATAAATGACCAATTATCTGAAAGTGTATGTGACCTTTTCTCGGGTGATTTTTCACAGTTCTCTAAATATGAAATACAATGATATAATAATTTAGATTATTTATGCAAATCAGCATATTCTGTCTCAGTCTGCAACTTCATTGTTTCTGGCTCGGAAGTTTCTTCAGATAAAGTACTTGGATTACTAACTACCTCAGGTAATCTTTGCAAACCTGATGGGCCAGGCTTGTCTAAATTATCTGATGTGGATTTCAAACTGAAAAAATTTGGGTTTTATTATGAAATCTAATTAATATGTGTATTTGTGAAATTATAATGTAACAGGGGCATAACCAGTGTAGTTAGAAGGCTTGAACCATTGTTTGCAGATGAGGCAAAATTACTCATTTTTAGTGTCAGTACTTAATAATTATATAAAAATCATATGACACATCCGAGAGCTTACTTCATTCAAAATAGCACAAAAATTCTTCGCATTGTTGTCAAAAAAAATCTAAAGCTTATGAAATCCTATAGTCTTTTACAAAATAATTAATTATATTTTGTAAAACACAGTTATCAAAATTCAAGGAGGTAAAAACGTAAATGTTATTGCTATGTATGTACCCAACAAATTTGATGAGTATTTCTAATAAAGTACAGATGTGCTATTCTGACGTACATTTAAAACTATTCATTGAGAAAATACTAAGTAATTTTTTTCTACGTCATAATTTCAGGGTAATCACACTAACTTAGTTCTATGAAGAATGCGAAAACACTTATATTTTTAGTTTGCATTATCATATTTATAAATTCCAAATAGTCATAAGTGGAGAGTCTGGTAATTAGTGGTTTTCTATTCTCAAGGCATCTGAAGAATTTATAATTCTTGTGGGTGGATATGCGACATTTAAATAGGTATACTTTCATTGTTTTTGGATTTTATATTCCAAAATAAACAGCCACATAAAGATATCCTAGCTACACTACTGATGAATGTATTATAACTTACAACGGTAATTGTTGCATTTTCAGCCATCTTAAGCGGGCTGCTTTAGACTTAGACGATCGTTTTCTGGTACCACCTGGATTTTGGTTATACACCTTCTTGTAATTACCCATCTAAAAAATGTAAATACGTAAATAAAAGAAACTTTACACCAGGCGACAACAGGAAGTAAGTAGACTGTAACTTTTTCCGTATTTCAGATAAATATTTGAAATTTGAAAGTCTTGTACAAGACAAAGCGGGAGTACAAATTTTTTGAAATAATTGTGAATTTCAAATTATTTAAGGTCTGACTAGAAGTGAAAAGTACTGTATAAACTACACACCCTAAGGTTTTGTACATTTTTAGAATCAGTTGATCATTTTTAGTCCTAGGACATTATTTCAAATTTTTTAGAAATAGGTTTTCTTATTTAAGTTTTGAAAAGAAAAGTAAGCGACTGCAATTCTCCTAAATTAGTGTATAATTGTGAAAATCTAACGACTTTTCATGTTATTAGTAATAGTTATATTTTCGCCAGAAATTTCAAAACATTGTTTTTTCTTAAAAGTAAGATTTTGCAAAATCTGTTAAGCTGGATCTCAATAAATTTTAAAAGGATTTTTTTAAAGTTTTGGTACCCTAAATAATCACAACATGATAGGACATTTTTAGGGGACTGCTTAAATTATAAATAGGGTTTATGTCGTTTTTAAACTGATTTATATAGGACAAGAAAAGTTAGTGTACCCAGTTTCTGTCATTTTCACCATTCGGTGTCATAAATTAAATAATGAATATTTTTGATAAAATAATGTATGCAAAACAAATAATTTATTTATTCAAAAAGACGGTAGTTGCTCGACTAAATCAAATCTACAAAAATTAATGTCAATATTTGAACACGCATTTTCAAAATCGAATGAAATATATAATTAATTTTGTCCATTACTTCTCTGTGTATCCACAAAGTATAAGAATTTTAGAATATACTCACCTTAAAGCGTAAATACACCCACACTAAATAAAGCATTAATGTTTGTTTATAATAATAACGAAATGTCACTCTATGAACAATAAGCTACACATTCAAAAATAAAAATTAGCGAATACCATATGCACATAAATGAAATAATACAATACAATACAAATTTGTTTCGGCAAACGACCTTGGCTATTATTAGAATGCACTATGTACCTAACGCTTTGCTTGCTGTTCAACAAATTCGAATTCGCCGAAAGTCATTTACGACGAATAGTTACAGGAATGGAGGAAAATAAACCAGAATCGTTCCTTATCCTAGCAACCGTTATTTGCCTAACTTGGAAACGAACCAATAAACTACTAAAGCTAATATAAAGTAGTTCCCTCTATCATGCGAAAGCTATACCACAATAGCAGCTATTTTAAAATTAGTTCGTGTTATGAAAATAGAGGGATGCTATCGCGCCCTTAATACAATATCTGGCTAGACGTGGAAAATGTGCTAAATATTTACTGACAACGGTGCCACCTTTGTGGATGCAAATAGTGAAATTTAAAAATTTGTTGACATCTGCTATACTAATGTTTCCAATGCATCAGTGGAAAATTATTATACCTCGTATACCACATGTTGGTGACATATGGGATATGGTATAAAATTTTTCAAACATCATTTGAAGCGTGTGATGAGCGACGCGTCAATCACTTTCGAAGTATTGTGTACAGTTCTTTTTGAAATAAAGAATTGCTTAAATTTTAGGCCCCTTTATCCATTAACTAGATTCTAGTGATGTTAATCCTCTAACTTCTAGTCATTTTCTGATTGGCTAACCTTTCTGCATAATACCAGATTCGAACTTGTTACGCTAGTTATGTACCCTCCAATATATATATATATATATATATATATATATATATATATATGATAACGCCGTACTCGGTGTAATGAGCGTTTTTACTTAACGCCACCTCTCTGTGTTCTCACTTCAAATTTTACTAATTTTATTATTATGCCACGGCTAGCCCTTTTTAATCTACACAGAGTGCACAAGGTTACGATGATTAATTTTTCTCTTCTCCACCCCTTTATGATTATTTGTTTGAATTGATAAAACGAAGTCAATTAATTTCATATAATGAAAAGAAATATTATTTACAATTTTTGAAGTTCTTTAAATACACTCCTCAATCAATCAATAACATAAGTATCATTTATCCCAAAATTTATATTCTTTGAATTCAACCTAAAGTCACCAAAAATTACCTCGTTACCAAAGAAACCTGGAACGTTCTAGACCTCTCTATAATATATTACGTAAGTTTAACATCTGCAATGTTTGTTGTTGACTTCATTGCAAGTTTTATATAAATTGAATAAATTCAGTATTAAAATTTAAATAGAAAAATATCTTAAAATTAAATAGATCTGACCTGTGATATGTTGTTCGAGTTGTGGATCAACACCCCTTTGTTGTCCTCATTCGTCTAGCAATGCTCTGCTTAGTTGAACCAGTATTTGGTTACAGTTACGCCTCGTTTTCCAAAAAGTACTTCGTGCTTCTTTATTTCATATGCCTTGAATCTCTTCCCTTAAATGCTTTCGACGCAAATCAAAATTGTACCAGAATTGTACCAAAATATAATTGTCGACGCTGATTTGAAATATTATATTAACCCAGATATGAATTATTATTTTTGTCGACACATACTTGAAATATTATTATCGACGCAACTTTAAATGTCTAGACTTAAATTATTATTGTCGACACAACTTGAATTTTTCAGAAATACACCACAAATTTGAAGCCTTATTATTATGAATATTTAGTTTAAATCAATTACCTAAACTCTACTCACGTTTTCTATAAAAAAACAGCAAAAAGTCTTCGTAATCGTTGCACTATTATCACTATAACATACACTTGATATTCTATTGTACTTTATTTAGATTACACGTAACTTTTTGGTTAACAGTGATGCAGCTTCGGCGTGCATGAGTTATGAACTGACCCGTCATATCTTTTCTCTGTGTTATATAGGCTTTTCCCACTTACATGTGGGCTGGGTTTTCAAGCATTTCTGCAGATTATCTCAACCAACCAGACCCTGTCTTCAACATTCCCTGCATTTTAAAGTGGTTTCTGATGTAATTTATTTGGTTTTCTGTGTCATGTTTATTTGCTATTGATACATTGTTATCTTTGCAAGGCGTTCAACTTTAAGTCTGTTGTTTTGTATTGATATCGCCTTTTGGATAATTGAACAAAATAAATGATGTAACTCTAATGCTGTCGTTTATGTATTTTTATGCGTGTTTTCAACTGCGTTTTCTTATCAAAAATGTTTATTGTTTAGCGTAAATGCATAAAGCTTTGTTAGGTTTTATCGTTTATCTTCGGCGTCTTTATTTTATATTATTGTAGAACACTTTTCAATTACATGTATGATCATTTCTCTGAATGCGCGTTCTATAGTTGAAAGATATGCTCACTGGCATTACTTAAAATTAATAACGGTCTATATACAGTGTTAAATGCTTGCTATTTACATAATGTATAAATTATTTAATTTTCTGCTAAATACGAGTTCTATTGTTGTAAGGTATGCTTACTTGCATCGCTTAAAGCTAATTATGGTCTATATACAGAGTGTTAAATGCTTGCTATTTACATAATGTACGAATTACTTAAGTTTCTGCTAAATAAACGCAGTTTTCTGATTCTTATTGCTGTTTATTATTACTACACCACCCTTACTGCTCAATACACCCCTAAACAACCTTTATAACAGCAATATATATATATATACACAGTTATTTTAAATAATGGAATCTAATAGGAACTTATTAGAAATTGTTAAATAAATCATAAGTCGAGTACAACAATGTAACTCAAGGATAGATATAAAAATGTTATTAACAGTTCATGAAAACGGATGCAGTAAAATGTATTCCAGACGATTATGTCACTGCAGGTAGCAGGTTACAGACGGTAAGATATGCAATTACCTAGAAATTAAGATTGAAATAATGTAACAGTGAATAGAATTAAGAATAAAGCAGACATGAGCTTTGCAGGTTCCCACAGCTATGTGAGGGGGTAGGGACATTATAAAAAGCACGGGAGCTCCACTTGACAGTAGTCAGTCTGAGTATTACAGCTTTTGCATTGTTGTTTACCTAGGCTACTTGTCCTATTATTAGTTCAACTAATTAAATTATTTGGATTTATAGTTATTTTAACCAGTTGTCAAAATTCCATTGTAACTTCTGTTTAAAATATATCAATAAATTGTTACGAGGACTTAGAACAGTTTTTAAAAACACTGATCCCTAGGCCTGAAACGTAACTGACGCAGCGGTACGAATGTCAAAAGGGCACTACGAATCCAAAAATCGGAAGACCGGTGAGCAAGAATTTCAATTCCAAATTTGATAGAAAAAAACAACGTTGGAGGAAGTACAAGTATCGACCAAATCCAACAAAACAAACAAACGTGGAGGAGATACAGAATCGATCGAGTATTCAGTCAAAAAACAAAAGAAGCAGACGATGAAACTAATGTAAGTTCATTTTCCTTAAAACCAAATTGATTTTCACAAATTATTGATATTTGCTAGTATAAGAAAATTTTTTATTATTTTACTATTTTATTATTTTGTGTACAGAATTTTATTTTATGCCATTTAACGAAAATAATTTACAAGTATAGTAAGAGGATTGTTTTCAAATAGGAATGATTATTTTTAGAGCAAAAGAGAATTAGAGACCAAAATAGTACAAACGATTATTACGAAATATTACCAAAATAACTGGTGCTCAAGTATTATATTAATACCAAACGTATCTGACAAAAAGCAACAATTTAATTCAGCAAACAAAAAAGAATAGAACGCAATCAACTCTATCATTTAATACCGAAAGCAAACGCAATTCTAATAAACAAACAGTAATAGAAACGACTTAATCCAGTTTTAAACATCATCAAAAATTTTATAATTCTAGTAGAGAAACGACTTTAAAATTTAACCTTTAAAGCATTTCTATAAATTAAAGAAACGCAGTTTACAACTCATTAATAATTAATTCATCACAAATTAAGACAGAGCACAATTCTCATAAATTACCGAGTTAATCCAGTACAAACACTGAATAAAAGCAAACGTTCATCATAAAAAGCTATAAATAACCCATATAAAAACGCGTATCGCAAACTTTATAATTACGTTACTGAAAAGCTAAAATTAATTTAAAGACGTGCATCGCAACACTTTATTAAGCATAAATGAATAATTCCAAATACGGATATATCTAAATATAATTATCAAACATAGCCTTTCATTCAGCAATTAACGAAATAAAGAAGCGATTTAATTAATTTGCAAACCAACTGAAAAAACACCTTCAGAAAAGAATTAGTAACTCCAATAATTACAATCGCTTATTATACAAAAGTATTTACGCAATTAAACTATCAAGAGACTGAATTACATCCTCAAGTAGACATCAACTTTTGTGATAAAATTACAAAGGCAACATTAAAACAAAGTAATTAACTGAAAACTCGCAACAAAAATTTACACTCAAGGTGACGAGACAGACAAACATCCTACATGTTATACAATTCCATTAACATCCACGAAAAAGAGATAATTATAACAGACTAAATAAAATCATCAGAACTGAACAAAAGATAACGTCATAACTGATCCAATACATATGAAGTGAAGTAGTTACCGCAAGAAATTATTTATTCACATCAGAATCTTTTAGGAAGCAAAACTCAAGTAAAATTTACGACAAAATATCGTCCGCGAAATAAAAACATACGAATTAGAGGCTGTAATAATTAACCACAAATTATCGAGCATAAATCCCACGAACTAATTACCGCACCATGTAAAAGTACAAATATAAGCAACCACGATTCTTTAAATAACTCAATACACTTCAAACTGAAAAATTAATAACCCCAACTAAAAGTAACAGTAGAAACCGCGAAATAAATTTTAATTTTTACAAAATCTAAAATCGATTAAAAGCAAAAGTAACTCTCAACCAAAATAAGTTTAGATATGAAACTTTACCTTAAAATGATGCTAATTTTAATGGAGAGCAAGCTTACCTCTCGAATTCTTCGGAACATGCGAAATATTCTAGAAAATCTTCTACAAACTCGGGGATAACGAAAAAAATGTATTACTCGTGCGCCTGTTAATAAGTAAACTGACTAGACGGGCACTAACATTAATTGCCAGCCGGGATGATCTTAAAGAATGGCAGGACTTAAAACGCATACTAATTGTATATTTTGGTGTCCAATGTAATATAAAGTGCCTTGTAAGAGACCTGATAAACCTCAGAATGGAAAACAACCAATACCCGTATCAATTCGGAATAAAATGTCTAGATGTGAGAAGTCTAATCCTAACTAAATTAAAAATCGAAGAACCCGATCAAAATATCCAACATTTAAAAACAAAAATGTATGGACACATATAAATGCACTACCACCCATACAAAAATTCACACCACAAATGAATCAACCGCAAATTAATAACACAAATTTGAATAATACGAATTTTAATAGTCAATATAAACAATTTCCAAAACCAACGTTTAACCCAAATTTTACGAAACCCGCATTTCAACCCAGATTTAACCAAAACGCAAACCAACAAAGACCAGCATTCAGCGCAAACCCTATTAGAAATACCTCAATGACAAATAACAATAACAACAATAATAACTATTACAAATCAAAGCCCATGGATACCTCATCTAGTAACTCTACACCAAATACAAAAATAACACATATGCGACCAAACCCTAATCAAAAACGCAATTTTACATAGGAAGAACTATTTCACCAGAAAATAGAAAAATTTGGTAATGGCCAGAATAATTACATTCAGTCCAGTACGAACGATGAATCAAACCATGTAGAAACTTATGAATGCGACGAACCATACGAAACTTACGACGAGGACGACGAAGAAAACACGTGCTCAAAATTTTAAATAGACCGATTCATAAACGACCAAACTTAATAAACTTAAATAATATAGTCACCTAGTACACCCATACATAGAAATACCCAATGCCGAATTTAAATTATTAATCGATACCGGATCCTCAAAAACATTAATTATCCCCTGAATTGTAGAGAAACATTATTTAGATTATGTAGAAAGAAAGCCATTTAAAATTAAAACAGGCCATCAAACGACACTAACCCAATTCGTAGCTAGCATACCTTTACCTAGAACATATAACGTAAAAATGTAACACAAATTTTGTATTTTCGAATTCAACGAGCAATATGACGGACTAATAGGAATGCACCCTCTAAGAAAATTAGGAGCCAACATTAATATAAAGAAACGTTTATTAATATCAAAATACGGACGAATCCCTATTAAATTTCAAAATACTCAAATCGAACAAAAATACACAATAGAACCCCGAATGGAAAGAAAATTATAAATCCTAGTAAACTCAAACAACAAAGTAGGAATAATAAATCATATATCAATTCAGCAAGAGTAGAAACCCTATCCGCATTAGTACAAATAAAAGATAATTAGGCCACTACGACGATATTAAATTTAAATGACTACCCCGTAGAACTATCATTAACAAATCCAATTAACGTCGAAGAATTAAATTTTAACGAAATCGAAATAGACGAAAATTTAGAAAATAATTACAACCCCTTGGACACGACAAAATGTTATGAGAAAACTTAAGTAACATTCGCTTTAATACCGACATCAATCAAGAAGAGCAAAGAGCAATTAAAAATTTATGTTTTGAATACCGCGACATATTCCATTGTGAAGGAATACCCCTAACATTTACCAACACAGTTAAACATAATATCGAACTAACAGATAACAAACCTATATTTACAAAAGCATACCGACTACCTTAGGCAAGCCAAGAAGAAGCTGACAGACAAGTAGCAGACTTATTAGAACAAGACATAATCCAGCACTCCAACTCACCATGGAGCAGCCCCGTATTAATAGTACCCAAGAAATTAGACGCTTCGGGCAAGAAAAAATACAGAATGGTAATAGACTACAGAAAGTTAAACGAAAAAACGGTAGACGACAAATACCCACTACCCAATATAACAGAAATTTTAAACAAATTAGGTAAATGTCAATATTTTTCACCATTGGATCTATCATCAAGATACCATAAGTAGAAATGGATAAAAAAGATACATCAAAAACCGCCTTCAAGACACCGAGAGGACATTACGAGTACAAGCGAATGCCATTTGAACTAAAGAACGCACCCGCAACTTTTCAGAAAGTTATGGACAGGATATTACGAGGAATACACAACAAGAAATGCTTTGTATACCTAGATGAAATCATAGTTTATTCCATATCATTAGTAGAACATATAGAAAGACTGAAAGAAGTATTTGAAAGACTAAGACAATCATATTTCAAAGTACAATTAGACAAAAGTGAATTTTTACAAAAAGAAGTATCATTTTTAGGACACATAATAACACTTCATGCAGTAATGGCAAATTTCTATAAAACAAATGCAGTACTAAATTACCCTCTACCAAAAATAACCAAAGAAATTAAAGTATTTTTAGTACTTAGTGGTTACTACCGCAAAATCATTAAAGGTTACTCTAGATAACCAAGCTCGTGACAAATTGTTTAAAAAAGGGAAACAACATTGAACACACCCCGGATTGCATTAAAGCCGTAGATAAAATTAAAAATATATTAACGAATCACCCCCTATTAGAATACCCAGACTTTTCAAAACCTTTTATACTAACGACATACGCATCGAATGTAGCATTGGGCGCAGTATTGAACCAACAAAAGTAGGTAACGATAAACCAATTCGCTACGCATCCAGAACCTTAAATGAAACTGAACAGAAATATATTGCCATAGAGAAGGAATTATTAGTCATAATTTGGGCAACAAAATACTTTAGAGTATACATTTACGGAAGAAAATTTTACATGTACACCGATCATAGATAGACCACTAGTATGGTTATGCAAACTTAAAGAACCAATTTCAAAATTACAACGATGGAGAATCAGACTAGAAGAATACGATTATGAAATTATATACAAAGAAAGGCATATATAATAATGACGCAGATGCCCTAAGTAGAATACAGCTCAACGCACTAGAAACGGAATCAATTATAGGAAACGTAAACGAGACAAAAGTAATAGAAGACTCCGAAGAAATGGACATAATACATTCGACACAAAATGAAGAGCCAGAAATCGCGATTAAAATTTTAAACGAAGCAATCGATATAAAACCAAATCAATTTATAATTACCGAAGTTTTAACAAACCCTAATCCCGTAAAATATACAAAAATAGACAATAAGAAAATATACCAAATTCAAATAACCAAAGACGATAACGAAGAACAAATAATTAAAATTCTAAAAGAATATACCCCCGAGAAGAAACGATTTTACTCTTGCTTCAACACTGAACATTTATACAAAAGATTTTCAGAATTGTACGTTAAATTATTCAATAACCCCGGCCCTGAACTTATCAGATGCACCAGAAAATTAATAACCGTAGACAACCCTGACGAAATAAACGACGTAATTAGAATTCAACACGAATGCAAATCCAACCATCGTGGAATTAATGAAACCTTAAAGCAACTTATAAGACGATACTATTTTAAAGATATGAAAGAGTTAACCACTGACTTTATCAACCAATACAAACTGTGCGATAAAGCAAAATACGACAGAACACCCCCAAAAATACCCTTAATGTTAACCAAAACACTAGACAAACTTTTTCACAAAATAACATGCCGACACTCTAGTTGTAGAAACACAAAACTTTTTAACCATTGCAGATGCATTTACCAAAATAGGCCAAGCAATCACCTCTAAAAATAGGATTGACGTAAAACAAGGATTTTGCAATACTTTACATTTCATGGCACACCCGAAGTCATAACTTTAAATAACGGTAGCCAATTTAAAAATGAAACGATACAAAACACTTTAGAACTCAATAAAATAAAAATTCATTTTATAATTGAAAACTACCCTAAATCAAACGGACTAATTGAAAAATTACATTCGGCTCTGATAGAACAAATTAGATTATTAAGATTAACTACAAGAAGGAACACATCACCAATTTAATGTCATACGCACTAATTGCTTACAACAATACGATCCACTCATCAACAATTTTTACACCCCTAGAATTAACATTAGGACATTCAGATTTCCGCAACCCCTACGACATACACTATAACAAAGAAGTATATCAGCAGTATGCCAAAGACCATAAAGGGAAATTAAAAATAACTTACGATAAAGTAAAAGATAAACTAGATAACGACAAAGAACGTATCACCACAATGCGCAATAAAAATACCGAAGCAATATATTTTCAATAAGACAAACCGCGTACAAGAAAAATTTCCAAAGCAAAAACACAGAGCGGCACCCAGAAATTTAGGCACATTTAAAATGAAAAGAATATCAGACAAAAATATAGCCGTAGTAGCCAACGACAAGATAATGAAATACATTCATTTGAAAAACTTAAGACACCCTGTAATTTCAGATGGACAACCGTCAACATCCGCCCAGGTAGAACGGACAACGACATTGATCAAAGATATAAAAAACAACCCCGGTATACTACCAATAAAATAAGGAAGTATGCAAAATACTATAGATTATTGGACATTCGCACAAAAATTCGATCTAACGGAATTAAAACAAGAGTTTCACATAATTAAAGACAGTTTTACGGCTTAAAACAATCAATGAACACAACCAAATTCGGAAGAGAATACGCCATAGAAACGATGAACTACAACAGTATAATAGACAACATTTTAACAAGCATAGAAGATAAATTTAATAGATTAATACCAACAGAACAAATTACAGACAAAGAAGAGGATTAATTAACGGACTAGGTAACATAGTAAAAGTTATCACAGACAATTTAAATAACCAAGACGCAGAACGTTATGACAACGCAATACAGCAGTTAATTGAAAACCAAAACGATATAAAAACCATTGTTAGCAACCAAATATCTCTAACCCAATCAACTATAATAAAATTTAACAAAACGTTAAGAAAACTAGTAAGAAATCAAGACAGTATAGCCAACAGAATACAAACCCTTGAAACTAACATGTTAGGAATGCGAGACTTAAATAGATTCAATACAATATTTACTCATATAATATCAACCCTTACTTTATCCAACAAATTTTAGCCCTATTAGAAAATGCTGTAACATTTATAAAAGTAAATACACTACATATTAATATCATAGAACCAACGGAATTATTAAAAGAATTATTAAGAATTGATCATTAATACCAAACAGTAAATTACCCTTTGATGTAATAGAATCAAACATTATAATATTTGAAGAAATAGCCATAGTAAAAAGCCATGTAAAAAATAACGAAATCACATTTTTAATAGAACTTCCAATAGTAGATAGTAACATTTATAATTATTACCATTTATTTGCTTTTCCAACGAAAATTACTTGCATGTATCAAGTTATCATACCCAAAACCAAGTTCCTGTCCTTAAATGAACTAAGATATGGTTACACAAACGAAAAATGTACCAAAGTAACACCAAATCAATACCCAAGCCAATCAACAACGACAACTATTCAAGAAGACAGCCCTTGCAAAGTACAATTATTAAAATTTTCAAATCATTACGAAAACTGTGAAGCAAAACCCGTACAAATCACAAATATAAAAATTCAGAAAATTATAGAAAACAAATGGATTGCCATATTCCCAACAGAAGTAATAGCAACCGTCCACTGCAATCAAGACAAGAACAATTTAGCATTAACCGGAAGCAAAACAAATAAGTAGACTGAGCAAGTTCTTACAAACATGTGAGGGGCAGGGACAACATAAATACCTCGAGAGCCCCAAGATCATCAGTCAGTCTTGAGTATTTCAGCTTTAACATTGCCGTTTACTTAGGCCACTTGTCCTTATTAAACTACAATTATTATTTAATTTTCGACTTAGGATGTTTTAAATCAGTTTGTCAAAATTCCATATTAATATCTGTTTAATAAATAAATTTTGTTACGAAGTTTTGGAAGAAGTTTTAAAAAAGACCGTTCCCAAGGTCCGAAACGTAACTCGCTTAAAACAAACACCGATTATCAGTTTCAGCAACTACAACAATTTCCACAATATTTTTGATCCATTTGGCCAAAGAATATATTTCGAATTTACAACAGCGCGTTGAATAAAAGAAAATTTTCCGCAACCTTTAAAACTTGACACGCTAGTTATTGTTAAAGAAGACAGTTATTCACCCCTCAAATGGGACCTTAAAGAATCATTGAAATTAATAAAGTACTTGATGGAATAATTCGTAGTGTAACCATCAAGATTACCTTGGGCAGCTTTAAACATCCTATAGTGAAACTTTGTGTGATGCCTAACCAAAATTTTTGTTAGTGTAAATACGTCCCTGTCAAAACGATATCGAAGGATACACTTGAAAATCAGAGCATCTACGCCTGGTGCTATTGAACGGTCAAGATGCATTGTTCAGTTCCAGCAACTATATTAACCGTTGCTTAATCTTTATTTATTCATTACAATTGTATATTTTAAAATATTTTTGTGTACATGAAATTCTCAAAAATTGCACATTAGTGATATATTTTTTAATACCGGTGTTGTTAAAGATGACGATCATAAGGCAACACTCGTCTATTCATTGTATGAATCTAACCATTAATTTAGTTTTTTCTTGTTAACTTTTAGCTTCTTTTTATGGTTCCGACCTTATAAGGTATAACGGAACCTTTATAAGATCACTCTCGTGTCCGTATGTCCGTCTGTCACAGAGATTTTTCTCGAAAACTATGTAACGTAGGAATCTGAAATTTGGCAAATGCTAGGCTTTTAAGACCAGTACATATTTCGACAGTTTGGAAATAAAAAAAAAATTTTTTAGATTAAAATGTCAATTCGATCAAAAGAAAACAGTTTTAATAAATATATCGTGTGAGATATCATTTGAAAGAGTACTCTAAAAGGCTTCTAAAAATATTTCTTTTATAATTTTCGGTCCAGTAGTTTTCAGCTAGAATTTTGATTTTAATAGGGATAGTGGCTATTAAGTCATAGATTATCGGAAAACTGCAGTTTTCTTGACAGTGTAATAGTTGCTGTGTAAAATTTTTTTAAACACAGTAATAGACAACATATTTGCTAATGTACCAGTACCATGTGGGATAATATATTCATTTTTTAATTATCACACTCAAATTTGGATAATATTTAAATATACATAAAAAATATAAACAGCTTAATTTGGTTTATTGATTGCTCACTGTTGTATTGGTACGGAACCCTAATAGTGCGAGATCGACTCGCTCTTGATTAACTTTTTTATTAAATATAAGTAAACTGTAATTTTAAATTTTCAACAAGAATTTTGGTAATGTCTACATTCCAATTTCTGCTAAAATATTCTGTTTATATAAACAAAGTGCATTTCGAATGGACATGCACCATGCCGGAATTCTAGATTACTAGAACAGGTGAAATGGCTTGCGTGTTTTAATGAGCTAAAGAGCCAAACTACAGGTCCAACCAAAGTAGTAGGGTCGTTAGTGAAGAACCAGACTAAGACAGGTCCCAGAAAGAGGGCGGCTGCTCTTTCGGTACTTACACTGGCAGAGACTATAAGGGTCGGTGTGGCGGTCTAGGACACGCTACCGCGATGTGGAAGGCAACGGGAGACCACCACATTACCTCCCAAGTACACAGCGTACCTGAATTATAATAAAATGATGGCATTCTCTGGGGTAAAAAATTTCGGAGTTAAAATATTCCCCCATTCGGATCTCCTGGATGGGACTACTTCGAAGGATACGATCAGAAAGTTCAAAATAAGAGTCGGGAACATTTTACGAGTCGGAGCTTCGAATGTTAGAAGCATGAAGCAAGTAGATAAGCTAGAGAACCTGAAAATCGAGATAAATAGATTAGCACTAGACACAGTAAGGACCAGCAAAGTTCGGTGGCCAGAGGCAGAAGGTAATTTATACAGGAGCCGAGGAAGGAAATTTGGGTGTGAGGGTAGTTATGCGAAAAAAATAGGATACGGTGTAGAAAATTACTTACAAAAGAACGAAGGAGTACTCGTAGTTAGTTTAGAATCTAAACCGGTAAACACAATAATAATACAAGTATACATGTCCACCTCTAGCTACAGTGACGGAGAGGTAGAAGCCATCTACAAAGATATCGAAAACATATTAAGATACGTAAAAGGACATGAAAGTTTAATAATTACAGGGGATTTTAATGCCGTGGCAGGTGAGGGTAGGGAAGGAGCGGTAGTGGGTTTTTTCGGTTTAGGCACGAGAAACGACAGGGGAAATAGGCTGGTAGAATTTTGTGACAAGAACAATTTAATTATCACAAACACATTATTTTAACATCATGCCAGTAGACGATTCGCGTGGAAGATGCCAGGAGATAAATAAATAAATTACATTCTTGTTAGACACAGGTTTAGGAATCAAGTAAAAGACTTTAGAAGCTACCTAGAAGTAGGTATAGACACTGACCACAACATCGTAATCATGAAGGTCGCACTTAAATTTAAAAATTTGAAAAAGGAAACGGAAAAAGCACTTGGACTTTGAGAAACTAAAAGATAAAGATATTCAAGAAAGATTCGAAAAAAAAGTCAAATGAATTGCTCAAAGATATTGGGAAAATATCTGATATTAAGGAAGTAGAAACAGAATGGAATAACATTAAATTCAGCTTAGAAATGGCGGCCAGAGATACACAAAAAGAAAATAAAAAACCATGGATAACAAAGGATATCTTTAATGTAATAGAAGAAAGACCAAAATATAAAAATAAATCAGACGAAACAGGAAAACAGAGATACAAAGCCATAAAATGGTAAATTATTCGTAAATGCAGGAAAGCTAAAGAACAATGGATTGATAAAAGTGCAAAGAGATACAAACTAAGATAGAAGTAGGAAAGACAGATAAAGCATACAAACTAATTAGAAACAATTTTAGGGATATAAAACCGTATAGCAATAATACAAGTGACGCGGGGGGAAACGCCATAATAGAATATGCAGAGAAAGTGGATAGATGGCAAGAATACATAGGGAATTTATCTGCAGGAAAGGAACTAACTGCATTAGATCAGGAATCAAAGACAGAAAATAGTAACGGGGTATCCTATACCTGGAGATGAGTTTGAATTAGCATTAATAGGTCTGAAAAATGGTAGGGCGCCAGGTATAGATAAGGTGCAAGCAGAAACTCTAAGAGCCGCTGAACAAGCAGTAACAGAACGTCTCTTAAAACTTGCAAGCTATATGTATGAGAAAGGCGAGATACGCAAAGATTTCAAACGTAACATCATAGTAACTATACCAAAAAAGAAAGGCCCAGATAGATGTGAAAATTTTCGAATATAAGTTAGACAGCACACGTTCTACACAGTTCTACAAAGACGAATGGAAAATCGAGCTGAATAAATACTAGGAGAAGACCAATTTGGTTTTAGGCAAAACAGGGGAACACGGGAGGCTATTTTAGCTCTGAGGGTGATAATGGAGAAAACAATAGAAAAAGGAGAAAGCGTGTATATAGGGTTTGTTGATCTGAAAAAACCATTCCACGATGTAAAATGGAAAAAATGTTCGAAATACTCAAAAAAATTGGAATGTGTTATAGGGATAGGCGAATAGTACATAGCTTATACAAAAAGCAAACAGCAGTAATAGAATTAGAGCAGGAACGCAGAGAAGTAAGCATTATTAAAGGGGCGAGACAGCGATGTGCCCTATCCCCATTAATTTTTAAATTGTACGTTGAAGAGGTAATGAATACTGTCAAAAGCAGGAATACATTTGGAATTAATATGCAAGGATAAAAATTGATATGCTTAGATTTGCAGATGATATAGCGGTATTAGCATCTTGTAACGTGCATTTTTGGTAATTTAACATTCTACACTTTACCAAATACGTAAAATACATCGTTTCTTTGGGATTGCTGTTTGTATCAAGTAAATACTTTAGAATAATTCAGAATTGTATGCAATTTAACTCGTGTGTATTAATTAAAGATAGATAAATTGAAGATTGATTCTCATTAATAAATAAATTCCAAGGAGTGAAGGTTAAACAGCTTGTAATTAATTATAGATTGCATCGTTCTTGTCTGGCCGTCGTATAAATTTAGTTCCTTATGTGAATATACAAGTCTAGATAATAGGCGATAAGAGGTTGTAATACCAACGAGTTGGAATTAACAGATGAGTAGTTCGAGTTTGTTCTTGGTTCCTATATATTAACTACGTTAAAAATACTGTTTCGTTTTGCTTTGAGAATAGTGAGAATTAATGCGGAATTCAATTTCGAATTGTGCATGAACAAGCACGGCACGCTTTTAGTTGTTTTTCTTGTGAAATAAAAGTTGTATATTAACTGTAGCAGTGTAGTTCTATTTACCATTTGGAGAGAGTATGCTTGATATGTAACGTGTTTGACGTGCTTGTTTACGGAACATTATTTTAGTGATACGCGTTGCTTTACTAATTGTGTTTTTTTGTGGAGTTGTCTTTTTTATATTTGAACTGGGTGTGCGATCTAGTTTCGCGGTCCTTTTTTTTATCAGAGTAGTTCATACTTTGGATTATCCAAATACAGTTGATACTGTAGTTTCTGTATTTTCTAACTCCAAAGAATCTACAACAGATCTTTGCTTGGGCAAATTTCGTTATTTGCGAAATATAACAGATTACCGGTTTACAAAGGTATTGGTTGAAGTTTCTCACTGCTTTTTGGATGTTTATGAAGATAATATACATTTGGTCCCAGTTGAAATTAAACTAGTGCTAAAACATATTTCGAAATTATTGCCTCAGGAAATAGAAGTAACAAGAAATTTTTCAATGCTACATAGTTCCGTCGCGTGATAATGTCTGTTGCTAACACCAGTGAAATACGTAGGTGTGATTAGGGTAACGTGTGATAAGTTCCATCAACACCCTCCCAGTAAAGGGTGAAGTGCTTCGCTAGTGCAGGACCTCGTGAATCCCACACTTCAATTGCCAGGAAGCGTTACTGAAGGACTTTTTGTAAGTTGAACTATTTCCTACTTATTATTACTTTAAATATCTATCCGTTGTTTTGCCATAACTTCGTCGTTCTGATACCTTTTACAATAGATTTGCCTGCGATTAAGAAAAAAAAAAAAAGAAAAAAAATCAATACTGCTGAATTACTCATATCAATTGTGTCTTACCTATTTATCTTTTATTAACATGTTGTCTGATTTATGTTTAATTGGTGTGTGAGAAACGTTTCTGCTACTCCCCAATATTACCTCACTTTGTGATAAAAATTTTTGTAATGCTTTTATCGTGATTATATTATATAGTTTATCTAAACAGTTTTATTTAAATTCTACAAAGTACTGAATAACTTAGATTTTTCATTGCTGCTATGCTTATTCTATTTTTTTTTTCAGGTTTGCTTAACTAATTTTCTTGCAGGTATTGCCACTAAATTCCTACAGCCGCATACATTATATGTCAGTTTGCTTTCTACAACCCCCCCTAATCTCCGATTGAGCCCGGTCATGCCGTGATATCTTTGTGTTACGCACGGCTACGAGCCAACGTAGCATAAATTTTTGGCGCCCAACGTGGCTGCCACGAATTAACGTAACAATCTAGCAAGTAAGAGTTAGAAGCTGCTTTTAATGAAATAGAAACGTTTCTAACAAAAAAATACGGTATGAAAGTTAATAAAACTAAAACTAAAGCACTAGTATGCAAAGGAGGAGAAAATATCACAAAAACAAGAATACAAGTAGGTAACACAAACTTAGAAAAGGTGCAGGATTTCTGCTACCTGACAAACCAGATGGGAAAAGCAAAAAAAATATAAAACAAAGGTTAGCATAAGGTCATGCTACATTTAACAAGAAAGAGCAACTACTGTGTTCAAAGACAGCAAACATAGAAACAAAAATAGGATGGCTTAAAACATATGTGGGAAGCACAGTAGGAGAAGCGGACAGGAAAAAGGTAGAAGCCTTTAAAGCGTGGTGCTACACACGTATGATGAAGGTATCATGGACCGACAAAGTTAAGAACGGAGAGGTACTAAAAATGGTAGGGGAAGAAAGAAATATGTGGAAAATGGTAAAAAATAAGAGAGATAGGATGATAGGCCACATACTACGGAATGAGAGAATAGTGCGGAATATATTAGAAGCAGAGATAGGAAAAGATAAAAGTAGAGGTAGACCTAGGTTAGAATACTACACACAGATAGTGAAAGATGTAGGCTGTAGGAATTTTAGGAAATATGTAAGCTAGCTCAGAATAGAAATCAATAGAGGTACGCATCCAACCAGTCCTGAGATGGATAAATTAATGACGAAAAAGTAACTTAAATATGCTGATAATTATAAGTAACTACAAGTATTGGTTGGGCAATATTCTCAAATAATGTTAATTGTGTGAAAGGGTTTACTGAAAAACTATCAATTCGGCACATGAATAAGTGTTGGGGGATCTTAGCAGCCACAGGCTGCTTAAGCTCCTTTACTGCATCTCGGTGAAATAGTATATAAAAATAAAAACAATAGGAGAACCAAGCTGTATAAGGTTGTGTGAGAATTTCCGGGAACTGTGTAGGCTAGCTCAGAATATAAATAAGCGCAAGTACATGTCCAATCAGTTTTGAGACGGAAACCTAATGACGAAAAAATAAGCGCAGATAAATCTGATGATTATTATAAATAACTACAGTAGTTTGTTGTGAAATATCTGCAACTAATGTTGACAATGCGAAAAATATTAAATTGGTAAATGTTCAAGTGCCGGGGGAACTTGGCAGCCACAAGCTTCTTACTCCCTTTCAGAACCACTGAATGTTGGAGAATTAGGGTATATAATTATAAAACAATAGACGGAGACCGAACTACATCTAACAAGAAAAAACAGCGCCTATGATAATAGACAACAAACATAGAAACAAGAAGAAAATTGTTGAAAGCATATATGTGGAGCACAGCACAGTATGCCTATAAAATACGGGAGATGCAGACAGAAAAACGGTGGCATCCTTTTGGAATGTTGTGCTTCAGAATTATGAGGAAGATAGCATGGACAAATAGCAGAGATAGGAAAAAAAAGGTAGATGTAGACCTAGAACAGATTGTGATAGAGGCAGATTGTGCAAAATTCAGAAAAGTGTGTAGGTTAGTTCAGAATAGGAAACAATGATGGTACGCGTCTAACCAGTTTCAGGACTGAAGACCTAATGGTAATGTTAAACAAAGTGTTCGGCAATGTTAACAAAATGATTATGGTGTAGTATTCTAATGAATACAGTTATCATCATTTTGTTTTCGATCTTACTTAAGGTCAGTTTGACGCAGCTCTAACTTCTTTTCTATTCTGTGCTAATCTAAAACGTTCTACATACCCTTCGCAACCTAAACTTCTAATAATTTGACTAATATAGGTTGGTCTAGCGCTACATTGATATTAGCAATCTGATGGTTGTTAATCCAACATGTTTACGTGGTTCCTATTTATAAGTAAATAAAATACTACCTGGTTATCCCCTCCAAAATAGGAAAAGTGTTAAATTATATGTTATGATAAGGCTTAAGCAACGAATCGCTGCCAACGTGCCAAACCGGTAACTAATCGTGAGTTATGTCATGGTGAAATTTAGTTAACTGATTTTTATTTATTTAATATTTTTTTTGTTTTGTTTTCGAACTTACTTAAGGTCGGTTTATCGCAGCTCAAAATTCTTTTCTATTCTGAGCTGGTCTAAAAGGTCTACATACCATTCACAACCTAAATCTCTAATTTGACTATTATAGCTTTGTCTAGGTCCTCCTGCTCTATTTCTATTTGGTAGTCTATAATCTAAGCCCTTACTAATTAGTTCCTCATGCCTTAACTGGTGCCCTATCATTCAATCTCTCCTGACCTTTAATTGTTTCTACACACAGGGTTCCTCACCTATCCTTTTATAAACTTCACCGTTTGTTATTCTTTCTGTCCAACTAATTTTTAACACTCTCCTATAACACCAAGTTTCAACAGCTTCTTTTTTTTTCTTATCTACCTCTTTAATTGTCCAAGTCTCACTACCGTATAATAGAACGCTCCAAACGTACGACTTTAAAAAACCTTTTCTAATATCTAAAGTAATACTATTAGCTATTAGTACGTCTTTCTTTTTTAAAAACATTTCTGTAGCTTGAGCTATTCCAGCTACTATATCCCTTCTGCCACGTTCGTCCTTTGTAATTATACTACCTAAACAGCAAAATTCATCTAGCTTCTCTAATTCAGTATTACCTATTTTTATTTTTGGTTTAGAATTAGACTGTAACTCACTTGTCAGTATTTTTGCCTTTCCTGAGTTAATTCTCATACTATAATTACTCTGTAGTGTCTCATCTAAAATATTTAAAAACTCTTCTAACTCTTTTCTAGACTCTAATATAATGGCTATATCATCTGCAAAACGAAACATGTTTATTTTCTGTCTCTGTACACTAATACATATCTGTTTTCTCTCTCTCTCTCTAGCTAGTTTAAAGCTTCCTCAATATAAACATTAAAAATCAAGGGAGATAGTATACAGCCCTGTCCAATCTATTTCATCAAATCTAAGTACTATGCTTTGGTTTTTATATAGACTGTAAATAATTTTTCTACCCCTATGAGATATTCATATTTTTCGTAAAACCCTGAACATACGATTTCCAATTAACCCTATCAAATGCTTTTTCTAAATCTACACACTCTAAATGAGTCTTTTTATTTTTTCTAATCGTTTTTTGATAATTACCTTAATCATTAGTATCGGTTCTCTAGTCGCTCTGTTTTTACAAAAACCATATTGGTTTTCGCTTAAATAATTCTCAGTCAAGGCTTTTACTCTATTTTTAATTATTATTGTTAGTATTTAAGAAGCGTGGGAAGATAAACTAACCGTTCTATAGTTCTCACATCTATCAGCTACTACATTTTTTGGGATTGGGATAATGATATTCTTTTCAAAATCTGTTGCGACCTCACCTGTGTCATATTTTACTTTTACTTGTTCATATAATCTGTCTAAAGTTTTCTAACTTGCATATTTTATTAATTCTGCGGATATATCGTCTATCCCCTACGCTTTATTTAGTTTGAGATCCCTAAAAGCCCTATCAAATTCCTCTCTTAATATTGAGAACCCTATTTCTACATCCTCTTCTTGGTCGTTCTCTAACTCATCCATATCGTCTCCCTTACATAAATCTTCTAGATATCTTTTCCATCTATCTGTTATCTCAACTTTATTTATTTATTAAATGCTCATGATTCTCATCTTTAATACCATTATATTTCTACCTATCTTCCCCGAAAAACTTTTCACTGTAAGCCCTGTCTGTCTTACCTACGCTCAAATCATCGTGTATTCTTTTACAATTCTCCTCCAACTATTTATTTCTAGCTTTTCTACACGCATGTACTATTTTAATTCTAACTCTATTATATTTTCGCTTATTTTTACTATGCAGTTTTCTAAAAAGGTTTAAGCTTTCTTCTATTCTCTATTAAATCTAATACCTGTTACCCAGGCTTTTCTCGCTTCTACTATTTTCTTAACTATATTCTGTGTTTCTGTAACATGTACAGCCGTTTTTATTTTTTTCCATCTATTTTCTACGTTCCCTTCTATAGCTATCTCTTTGATCTTATTACCTAATACTTGTTTGTAATCCTCGTTTACCTCACTATCATTAAGTTTACCTAGATCCCATGCCCCTTCTTTTAGCCTTTATCAATTCTTTGAATTTTAGATTACACTTTATTTTAAATAAGTTATGATCACTATCTATGTCAGCTTCTGGATAACTACGACAGTTTGTAACTTGGTTTCTAAATCTTTATTTAACTAAAATATAATCTATTTGGTATCTAGTCCTATTACTTGGCGCCATCCAGGTATATCTTCTTCTAACATGTTGTTCGAATAGGGTGTTTACAGTTACTAATCTATGTTCCTGTCAAAACTCAATTAATCTTTCTCCTCCTTCATTTCGTCTATTATATCCAAATTTTCCTACCACTTTTTCCTCAGCACCTTCTCACACTGACGCATTAAAATTGCCCATACCTATTCAATTCTCATCTCCATTTAGTTCTCTCACTATACTACCTCGTATACCTTCTCTACTTCCTCATCCTCGTACTGAGTTTTGGCATGTAAATCAGTACTAAAACAGTATTTGTGGGTTTCGTACTCAATCTAACCATATTTATTCTATCACTAATTTGTAAGTACTCTTTAACTTTACGTCCTAATCTTTTACCCAGCACTATTCCTACCCCTGTCCGTCTATTAGTTGAAGAAGTAATTATTCTATAATTATCTTTCCAAAAGTCTTTACTATCTGGCCTTTTCAGCTCACTAATACTTAAAATTTCTAGCTTTTCTTTCCTCATTTCGACTAACAAATTTGTTAACTTATATGCTCTAAGTAATGGCCTTATATTCCAAGTCCCTAAATCGAACCGTTGTTTTAAATTCTTACGATGACAAGCTTCAAGTACCCTTTCCCGAAGATCCGAATGAGCTGTCATTTTACCTCTGGACAAGAGTTTTACTTGTGAACTGTCCATCATACATACTTCGTGTTTTAGGCCACGCATACCTGGGAAATATTGTGGTAGATTCCCATATCTTTCCACAACGCAGTTTTTAAAGATTTTGGCAAAAAGCCGAGTCTGTCACGGCCGACCCCCAAGAACCGTGTAAATTATTGAGAATCGTCCAAGACCAACCGGCTATCCTCCAGCATCTTTTATCCAGCAAGGCTGCTGCGCCTCTTAATTGCCTTTTACGATAGACAGGCTTACTATAGCAGTATTCTTTATCCCCTACTATAGGTGTCTTACGTAGAATAAGACATTGTATGAGTATCAAGAAACTGCAGACAGCAAGATTTGCACTTTGCCACAAGATGAAGTGAAGTCAGATGTTTCATAAATACTGTGACAAGCCCCCGATTGTCAGTCAGACTTTAAACGTCATAACTTTAGGGTTGTTGGTTGTTCAAGCTACTCATTATAATTACTGATTATTGATTTATTAAAATATTAATAAATATAGCTGCACACCACATTACTGACAACGTACAATGTATTAGTAACAAGACTATCTCGCAACTATTACATTCCTCTCTGAAGGTATTACAACAGGTGTCATGTTGAATTTTTTTGAGCGTGCAATTTATTTAAGTTTTTAAAGTTATAAGCTATTTTTATTTGATTTTTGAATTAATAATTATTACTGTGAGCATGTCTGCTTTTATATCGTCACGGGTTTTGACTTCAACGTTGGACAATATAATTAAGCAAGTAATATATACCTCAGATCTTAGCAAAGCATTCGGTAATACAAGAATAATACATTGCGTATCCTTCAGTACATCGCAAAACCGCTATGCAGAACAAAAGATGAATAAACAAATAAATTCTCATTGTAACGTAGATACTATAGGCCATGCAGATGACTGCTAAACAACACTAACAGCCGCCATCACAAAAGTTTTTTTAGAACAGAAATTATAGGACACTGAATTTGTACATGTTTTCCGTCAATTGCTCCTAACGTATTCGGGAAGTCCCATTTGGTCCAGAAATCTTCTGAAACCCTTAACCATTCATTACCCTCAGGCATCCCTATGTACTTTGGATGCAAGACATTTCACATAGTATCGCAAGTCTCTCGAATTACTTTTGAAACATTACTGCGACCAACTCTAAATTCCCTTGAAAATTCTGAAAACTACCTCCATGCGCCAGATATTTAAGTGTTATACCTAAACGCGGTTGTGGACACAAACTTTCCCTTCCACTCCGCTTTAATAACTTTGGCTTTAGCTTGTTCAATAATTTAAAAAACTGAAATGGTTACGTTCGGGTATATTTAGAAAACATTTCATGATCATGACTTTTCATACGGGAAAAAATTTTAACAAATGCTCTTCTTTATTCCGCTGACTGTGAATTGGTCGAACCCACAGTCTGTAGAACAATTATAAATGGAAATTTAAAGTAGGTTTTGCACAGTCATTACCGTCTATTTCATATCAATAGGTATCTCCAATACATTAAAATAAAACCAACTAAAAGTAATAAATTATCATTAATTAACGATTCGTTTGGATGTAAATGCATTTTAAAACTAAAACAAAACATCTAAATATAATAAACAATAATTTCGATTTTAGGTTATACTAATAAATAACTAACTGAAAGTATTGTTGTGTAACTGAACACGATTTCGGTTTCAGTTTGCGTTCTGGTTCTTGTTTTAGTTCTAGTTACAGTTTGATTGTGCAGCCGCCTTAAGGATTCGGTTTTGGGAACGTGTCGTATTTAAGTTAAAAAATATGGAAACCACTAAGAAAGGCAGATTTTTTAGAATAAAAAACGAAATTTTGCAGAAAAACCTCCTGAATAAAAAAATTTAATAAAATTATTTCGTTTCCGGTGGTATTGGAACAAAGCTTCAAGACATAGAGTTTTCTAAATAGATCTTATAACCAATCCACTGTCGTATTTAGTTCAAGAAATATAAAAACCACTAAGCAAAGAATGTTTTTAAAATACCAAACGTTAATTATAGAAGTTAGGTTAGTAGACAACGTTTTACTACTAACAAATTACTAGGCAACGTAGTTTACATGTGTTTCCGTGATATGTCAAGATAGAAGGCGGCTCCGTGGCGTAGTTGGTATGCGTGTGGCTATTATGCCCAAGATCCCGGGTTCATATCCCGACACGATCCGTTTGAGAAATGTTAGGCGAGCATTTTTCACAAAAATACGCCCTTTTTCGGATGAGAGGTAAAATGGAGGTCCCGTGTATGGGTGTTTTCACGAACGTTAAAGATCCCTCCCTACCTTGCTTAGAACAGCAAGGGTTCGGCAAAATTTAATATTTCCAAGTTAAAAAAAAATCGCTTTCTAGCCAATGTAGTACCTTCGGGTGGAGTATTGGAATATCAAATGTAAGGTAAGCAAAAATAGTGTTGAGGCTAGATTACTTTCAGAAATGTTTTACTACTTATAAATCCAACCATACATTTTAAATGTTCGCGCCAAATCCATCATCAACCAAACCTTTTTCTTTAATTTTTCTTTTGAAAATTCACCAGTTTTTGGCAACTTTTTGTGCAGTATTTTGGACAACATGTATTCCGAGTAGTTTCATATTTTTATTCATTAAATAAAAGTTCCCAAAACCGAACTCTACCGAAATAGTAAATAAAAATTGTTAAAATTAAAAATGAAACTTACATTGGAATGTATCTGTATACTGAGAGAGGTTCCAGGTTTTCAAAATAGTTTATGTCCAGATCAGCTATGATTGTAGATAAAATAGCACTGGGCATAGCAAACTTACAGACGAAATATGACCGCATCGCAATAGCAAATAGCAGTGGCGCCAACCTTGTAACTTGAAACCTGTTTTGACAATAACTGAAATCGATATTAGTTTAAATACATATTTTTCACTGTGACAATGCTCAAGTTGTTATAATTACTGAATAGTGGGCCTATTTTTGACAAGAATTTGTTGATAAAGATTTTTTCTGATAGAAGCAATAGGACTTTTTGTAGTTTGATGGGAATTTACTTGAAATTAGCTATTGTAACAATTCCGATTTGTTTGCTGTAGCTAATTGTACTTTTTTAGTATGAAAAATTCTGTAGTAGTTTAATATATTGTAACAATTTTATTTTTGGTTAATAAATCCCTTCATCAAAGTGCGAGAATAATAAAACACTTTTATTAAAATAATGGTAACATACATTTAACAACTAAGGTAATACGTTAAAGCAGCATCGTACTTTGGTATTCTATTTGAGGTTGAATATCTGTGTCTTCTACAGCTATTCGCAGGCGTGTTTCGGTTTGACAGCCCCCTCGGACGCTCCGGTCGCCCGAACTAGTTTGGTAATCAGTCGGCCATACGTGGAAGAAGAGATAAGATGTACCAAAGACTGCAGGCCGGCAATTTGCGTATCCACTTTGAGGAGTCGGGACACATCTTTGAATAGCGGTTGGTATAGTATGAAGGTTATTAACTTGTTTTAATTTGAGATAATTTATTTAGCGCGTACGATGTAATGAAAGCAACTATTAAAAATGCAACTTAGAAGATAGAAAGTTTAACCAATTTTATTAAGAAGATCACTTTGTTATACGACGTGAAGAATGCAACTTTGATAATAGAAAGTTTAACCAATTAGGAGAATATCGCTTTGTTATACAGCGTAAAGATGCTACTTTGGTAGAGGCTGTTTAGTACGAGCTTGGTTCACACTACACGCAATAAATTTCGCATGATATAACAAGTACCTCATCAAGGCGAGAAAAGCAGCTTTTGGTTCGTAGTTAGCTTTAAGTACCTTCTTGGTGTTTCACTTTAGAAACACGCTAATTTGTTCTTATGTGTAAAAGCACGAATATTATAAAAGTTACAACTATTGCTGAGCTGGATTTCCAGTGTCGAAATTAAAAATTCACTAATTTGATGTTTTAAGAAACAACACGCGTGGTTCAGTATGAATCGTTAGTTACAACAACAGCTGTTACTGACGTCACTTATTTTTCTGTAGTATATTGCTGACAGATGTGTTCCTGAAAGCAAATGCTTCAAACAGATTTAGCACAAGTTATGTAAACAAGAATATTTTTGTGATCTGCTTTTTTAGAAACTAAAACTAGTACATGTAACTTAAAAAGGAAAACTTGAATAGTAACATTATTAAATGTAATTCGCCTGAACAGATCTGCACGGGTCGGAGTTTTTTTTGTGTAACAAGTTTACAATTTATTGTAAAATGTTTGATTATGAATAATTTAGATAATCCTGAAATTAAAATCCACGAAGTAATTCAGTTATTAATTAAATTTTGTTGCAAGTCATTTTATTTTAAAAGAGATTCATTTTAGTAAATAATTGGTTCAAGATTAAAGTTTTTTATTTTGATCAAATATGATCAAACCTAACTATAGAAAGCTAACATCTTTAAGAGTAGAATTTTGATGCCAACTTTATATCGAAAATATCTTTTTAATACTTCTTTATGTATATTTGCGGGACACAAATAGTGTTCCACTTTTTTATTAACCTAACTATTATAATTTCTTACAGGAGCAGCGTCTTATTTTATTAAGACAGGTTTTGATCATCAAAGGCGATCTTTTTTCTTTGGGTCTCCACGTCCACCCTTAGAAATATGCCATGCCATTATCCTGAATAAGTCCGGACTTGGTGGCGCCTATTTGTCTGAGATTAAGTTTGACCCACAAACAGATTTCGACTTACCCCCCATTTCTCATAGCTCTACCCAAGGAATAGACCCCTAGTTATGTCGGAAGAATTCGTTACAATATTAATGTTATCTTAATTTGTGCGATTGCTAAGAACACAGGAAGAGATTGCAAAAATTACTACATAGGTACTGTAACTATAGGTAGACGTTTTGTATCTACTCCTACAGATTACTTTAATTAAAACATTTCCATTACGCATCTTTTACAACTATACGTCTACTGATACAGAAAATGTCTTTCAAGTTTCTTATTGTAATGTTAACTTTTTTGTTTGCTAGAACTGAGGATGGCCTCTTTACCTTCAGCAAACTTCAATGTTGCAGGAATTTATGCGCATTGTTTAACCTTCAGTTGTTTGTATTATAGTACTTTTCTGTTGCGCTTACAGAAACTGTGTACAGAGCACGAAAATTCAAATTACAGAAGTTTCGATACTTCCATTTTCTTCAGTGATATACCTTAAGAACACCCTGTCTTACTCTGCATATGGGGCAAAATGGGGTGAAATGACTTTTTTTAAGTTTAACTATTATTCCTTACAATTTTAATTTAAAATGATACTTCTAATATTAAATGTTTGTAAGACCAAAATTTTAATAATAAAAATCTGCGTAATGGCGATATCCTTAATTTTCCTCACAATCACACGTTAATTACCCCGGCTTGCCCCACCTTTCCTAACCCTAAGCTTACTTTATTTAGTTCTGGGAACTTTATTTCTAGCTACTAAGAATCTTTCATAAAGTATTTTTCTAGTTTGCCTTGGTTTTTTATAGATTCTTAATATCGCATAATGAGTAGCTTGAGTAAAAGTAATTTCAGAGCGTTTACTTATTCGGTTAAATAGATTTGAATTATTTAATCCAAATTATGCAGAGTAGAAAAGCTGTTCTTTTGACATATCTATCACTTATTTCACTTAATCTAATAAAGAGAAACGTAGAAGCCCAAGGTGTAAGGCTAAAATTTTTTATATGTTTGCGATACTCAAAAGTTTTTAAAAACTATTATCTAAAATGCCTGAAAATTTTGAATATTTAATAAAAATTTATTACGCACTATTGATGAACAAGTATAAGTTAGAATTTGGAAAATCACTGTTTCGGTCAAAATTGTTTTTCATTTCCTTTTTTTGATTTGGTGATTAAATATAAACCTTTACATTTTATTTGTCATTTGGTTCAAACTAATTAAAATCATTTATAATTTAATTTGTTAATTAGGAATATATGCATCAAACAGGTTATCTTATGAACGCTTTGCCCTTGTTAATGTATTACAAAAACACATTCAGAGACTTTTATATTTTTAGATTAAATATTTCTTTGTCAAGTGGAACTTTTATCGTCTACTGCTTAGCAGCAGTATGTTAATTAAATGTTTAATTGATGCTCAATATTAATAAGAAGCAAAAAACAGACACGCTTTAGGAAATAGTTGCATAAGTTGTTGTAATAAAAGCATTTATTTAAATCTAACAACTTTTTATGCACATGATAACCTATGCAATATTTAATTCCATGACATCCTGTTATTTTTAGTAACTGCTTTAAATTTTGAATAATTTCTAGATAAGGCATTAGTATAAAAGCAGTATTACCATTTCAGAATTTCTGTTCATAAAAATTACATCAGTTTCTTTTTAAGCGTATGCGATATAAGACATTACAGAAATGATTCGTTTGACTTTAATTGTCCTCATTTCTTTCCAATGTTTGGACAATCTTACGGCTGCTGCCCCCAAGGAACCAGCATCTCCTGACTACAAAATGAAAGGTAATCTATTAACGCAGTATATATTTTATTATTCCAAAATATTTTTTTGTTGTTTTACATTTTTAAATTTTTTTAAATTTCTGTTATTTATTTATATATATATATATATATATATATATACAGGGTGAGTTTTTAGTGTGGCAACGGTCGATAACTCCGTTATTATAAAAACTACATAAACCAAATTTGGAAACATATTAGACATGCCTAAAGTGCACATTTTAAAAATATTTGGAAACATACAGGGTGTTTCATAATTCCAGGGCATATTAAACTTATATTTTTTTAAATGGAACACCCTATATATTACATTTTTAAAATGCCCATAAAAAGAACTTTAATTTGATATGAAATTGTATCTGTCTATTCCTTTTAGTTTTTGAGATATTCAACTGTTTCTAGAAAAAATGACCCCAATTGGATACATTGCCACTGCACTAATACACAACTTACGTTAATTTTCAAGATGCAGAAAATTTTACTATATACCATAGTATATTTGTAATTATTACTTTTTTGAAATTTCTTCACAGTATACAGGATGTGTCAAGTATTGCAAAATGCAATTTTTAAAATTTTTTTTAAATGGCACCCTACCAATTTTATTGCTACAATGGATAGTTCATTAAGTGTCCTTTCATTTTTGTTAAGCATTCCCTATATCTAAATCCATTACTTTTTGAGATATTTTTGATTTTCCTCAAATTTTAAGAATGTTTTTAATTTACATAACTAAAAATAACTTACTATTGGAGAATATTATAAAACAATTAATACATCTTGATTTAACAATCAACTACACTTATCCAATAACAATTTTCACTAAAGATATAACAATCTACAATAATACGCTATCAACAGAATTCTGCCAGATCAACAATATGCATTTTATAGAAAATGTTCAAACAGGAAATCAGGTAGCTTTTGAAAAAAAGAACAATACTTCTTTTCCCAATTTACTCACAAAGTGCACAAGTCTACGTTACAAGAATCGACTGGAGCTACGACCATTATGGTGAGTGCTTAGTGATAAGAATTTTTACGTTTTCATTTACTGTTCTTATTTACATGCGCTATTGAAGAAACTTTCAATTACAATACTTTCTTTCCCTAAAGCATTCGCGCCAATATTAGTGAATGTATAGAAATTTATAAAGTAAACTTAAATGAAAAAAATTAAACCTAATTCTCGTGTATTTATCGACATCATTATTGGTCTTCGTCAAATTCTACAATGCTAGGATATCCATCTTCCATATCATTTGAGGTTTCTAAGTATCTGTAAAAGTCTCTAAAGTGTGGGGAGCTCAATGGCAGTAATTTCAGAAGATTTTTTTCTTTTCTTCTATAATTAGAAGCTGATATTTACAGCATTTTCCTGGTTTCAGTTTCACGTTCCACCGGCGTCTTGAAAGATTAACTTCTACGAACTCTTCATTATTGTCCAAGAATAGTTAAAATTTATTATAAGCCCTGGATCTGTCTCTTTTGTACCAAATCGATTGCACGTCATGCCATGCCATTTGAAAGGCGATTCATCTGAATTTTTTTTTAAAACTAAAATTTTTTTAATAAAATCTCAAATATTTAAAAGTCTGCATGTGTGAGCTGTTTAACCACAAATTTTGGTGTTTTTCCAACACTTCTCACTAGTTGGTACCAGTTATGTCGATGTGATATTTCGAAAGGCATCATCTTCTTATGTTTCTCGATTAGTGAGTGATCATTGTCACACTCAATATGTCCACATACCATGAATTCGTGGTCATGCTTCTCAAATTATGAATTACATTGCACGATAGTAAGAAACATCGCAGCTGTATAAAAGTTCTTATTTTTTCCCACACACGGGTCCGAGTACGATACTGCTTTCTTATATAGGACAAGTTTATCAATTCCAAGAACAGGGCAAGTACCTATTTTATCACCCCTACGTTTACCTTCAGCTTAATGCCACATGTAACATATCATTGCACCATTTCCTAATTCGTGTAAGGTCAAATTGTATGTTCAAAGTTATTTTTTATAAAAAGCAATTGAAGAATTCACATATGGCGTCGGTAGGCACTGTTGAAGATCAAACGTGTAATATTTAACACTCCTCTCATTCTTAGATACAAGTTTATCCTTATTCTTCATCAGACATGTTTCGTCTGTTTTCGCACGGTGAGCATCCAAATCTTTTTGAAATTCTATTTTTATTGTTACTTTCAGTAGCTTTGATTCTCATTTCCATTGTATCACACTTATGACACGTATTCACCGAAGGATTCTTGAAAGCCAAATTTTAATTTATGAGATTCCCTCTCATAAATTCATTTAGATATGGCCTGTTTGTCTTAGAAAAGTTAAATCTTGACTGTGTACACGAAATTTTTAATAAAATCCAAAATAGAGTATTCTCTTGTAAAATAATATAATATTTAAAAAACCTTTATAAAAATTACAGAAGAGTGCTTTCAGCGTTAGCCATCTTCGGTGCCACTACAAGTAAGATATGAAGGTTATATAAATCAAAATTTACGTTAGTTACTGACTAACAACTTAAAAATATATAATCCATTAAACTATTACATTAGATACAGGACATTATAACATGATTTTCTTTACTGGTGGGCTTAAATAGTTAGGGGTTATTTTTATATCCCCAAATGTGACCAGTAACCTTTAAGGAAGGATTCTCTTAAAATGATGGAACGCAATTATCTTCCGACTATGCTAGGGGTCAATTCCTTGGGCAGAGCTTATGAGTATTGGTCGTGGTTCTTTTTACAAGCATTACTTTATTACTAGGGCTAGATTCTCGACAAAACGGGGGTTTAAACAGGGCGCCACCAAGTCTGTAGTTTTAAACACAGGATTTCCTTAAGGGGGACTTGAGTGTCCTTAAGGAGGAATACCGTATTAACTGCTGACGCAGGAGCTGTAAAGAAAATTTAATTAAATATACTAAAATGAGGACACAAGAAGTTTTATCTTGCTACCTCATCTATAAAAACAACAAAGATTAATCAGACAACATTAATATAAACACAGACTTTATTCTTTAAATACTGAAAAGGCTATTAAAGCTCCTTATTATATTGCGTTTACCACTTTACTCCATTTGGTCTTTTTCTTTGTTACCTTACTTCTGAACGTACTTGTTCAGAATAAAACAATTAATTAAGAAAACTAAATGTTGTTTCTTTAATTAAAATTGTACTTTCATAAAAATTGTAGATATAAAATTTATGTATAAGAAAAGATAATACAAGCTTTATCTACTCATAAAATAGAATTATATATACAAAGAAAAATATCAAAACTTCAAATGTTACTTTAGTTACAAAAATCTAACTTGAATTTATACCAGAAATGTCAGATCTGCTTTTTTTGTTTAAACTTTATAAAACTTTAACTACTTCTCTATTAATTCATTATTTAAAAATTATAAGTGGAAGCATGCGTAAATGAAACATCAATAAGAACTCTTTAAGTTCACATTATTTTATAAAATTTAATAACTGTAATTGTATTGAACTAATATTGTCAACAAAAATTTACTAAGGTCCTTTTAATATGCGAAATGGATTTGTCAAAATAGATAATTAGAAATTTTTTTTTCGAAGCAGCCTGGTATTAAAGATCGCCAAATGTAGGCATGACGCAAGAATAATTTAATCTCTTACCTTGGCTTTGCAGGTGTTCTTTACATATTGTCTTCACAACATGTTAGGGCAGGTGTTTATACATACATTTTCGGAAAACAACTGACGTCAAATCCACATGTTCCACTGAACACGAACAGCTGCGTGACCCTTGGACTGGACCATGCTAACTTCCATGCGTTTTTGTTATACGCACGAACTGGAACAACACAATTCCAATATTTTGAAAAGCGTCTTTGGACTTAATTTATTAACCATAAAAATTTCTACCTACGTTGTAGAACGTTTCTTTTACATTCCAACTTATTGTTTTTCCATAACATAACACAAAATCCAACTATCCATCGTACGGTTGAAGGACGTTCATATTTTACATTTACAGATGTAAAAGTAAAATTTTATGTTCTATTAAAATCAGCCTACTCGTTGCTTTAGTTTTGTAAAACCAGACGATACAAAACGACTTCTTAAAGTTGTTAAATATAATTTAAAAATCTAGTTGACAAATTCTACGAAGCGTTGAAAAACATATCTTATCGTACTTTTACGAAATCATTAAAGAATTGTTTTTTGTGTTATTTACACAAATGTCCAAAGAACTATTAAATGAGTTTATCTCAGTAATTATCGAAACAAAGTTATTTATTACAAGTCATTTAAAATCGACTTTTAAACGGAACGTTTTAACAAAAATATTGAAGATTATTAAAAATAAAATTACGAAGAGTGTAATTAGGAGACGAGAAATTTATCAAACGAACATCTTCTATAAGTTAAATTATCAAAAGATCAATTACCAAAAGAACGCTACAACAAATTATTTAGTTGATCTAATTAATTATTATTTTAATTCTTACCATTGTTAAAATCACAAAGCCTAGTGTTTTAGCGCACTTGGGTTGTACTCTGCACAAAAGTTAGGCAGAAGTTACACGCCAGAACCTTTTGTGGTTCCGTTATTTTTTCTACAAGAGCTCTGGCTAAAGTAAGCGCAAATGTGCTATCACTAACCAGGAAAGGTGTTTGGCCTTAATAACAGTTGTATTAACTTTCTGCGCCTGATGTTAGCAACCAAACTAACATTTCTGTATGGCGGTTAGCGCATACAATATCGATACTTGTTAGTTTAAAAATGGTTCGCATGATTTAATGGCTATACTTGAGTTATTAGAACTAGAATTCGTTGATATAGTGTAGGGGTCAAAAAAAACTGTTACAACATTTTACTTATAAAACTAATACCATATCAATAAAAACTAGTCTAATAATTAATTGTTTGAATAAATATGGTTTACATCTTGTCTTCGTTGTTGATAAAGTCGAAAAGGACAGATTGTTAGATTTCTATATAATGACGAGTAAGGAGCGCGATCCGAAAAATGAATCATCGTAGTAAAATTAATGAAAATAAATCTAGTGTATTTGATATTTTTAAGTCGATGGAGTTCAATCAATTTAGACGTTTGTAAATTGGAATAAAATTTCTATTAAGATTAATTTGGGTGTTTAAACAAGTGCTATTTCTTAGTATAGTCGAAACCATGAAAGAAGTCATCAGCGTCATCACTTGTATTCGTACGATTAAGTTGAAATTTTAAGTCAATGTAGCATCTTGTTCATAAATACCCAATAAATTAATTTCACTAATTCTTTTAAAGCTTTAAAAAGTATATTCCATTTATTTACAAACAAAAACTTCGAAAGATATCCTATTTTAAAGAAAAAACATAATTTTATCAAAGGTTCGCCTGTTAAGCATAAAGTTCAAAACATACAGACATGCTCTTCTCTGTCGTTTTCCCAGATGAACGTGTTCACGTATGTCTTTATTTAAACAAATACAAATCGTATTACTATCTTTATCATATATATTAGTTAATCTTTTAAATAATCTTAAACGTATGTTTTGAATTGAATTAGACACCTATGACGTAGAGAACTTCTTTCGTGGTTTCAACTATAATTCTCTTTCAATTTAAAGATCTTCAAAAAAGTCGTCAAATATAGTTTTTTGAGGTAATATTATGTATTAATTTGGAATGCAAATTAGGTTCATAAGTGTGTTTATTGTAAGATAAATGGTGACCAAAAGCTGATTTATCCGATTTATTCAAATGTTCTTTTATTCTCACTTTTGGTGGTCTGCAATTTCTACGTTGAAGTCCTGATAAGGTAGAAAACCGATAGAAAATTTGTTCACGAATAAATAATTTGGTGGTGGTGAAAGACACCACATGATCTTTAGTTCAGGTAAGTCTAAACTAGATGGCACTTGAAAAGTCGCGCAAGAAAATGTAGTATCTACCGAGAGTGTAAATGGTGTAGGTCCGCACCACCATAATTTATTATGAATTATTTCATTGGGTAATAGGCCACGAAGAGCGGCACCTGGCGGATTGAGATCAGTTGGTATTGTGAAGGAGAATTTAGTTCCAGAATATGGTTTAAACGGTTGGCAACAAATACTTTTAGTAAGGGTGGAGGGGTTACCAACCAGCCCTAAAACAATGCGCGTATCAGTAAACAGGAAAATCTCGAAAAAATCGAAAGGCGGATTATTTCCGGTAAAATGTACCAATTTAGCAAGTAATAAGGCACAGGCGGGCTCTAGTTTAGGGATTGTGGGATATTTGAGGGGTGCTATCTTGCTTTTAGCTTGTATCAAATGATACGAGACTGAGGTAGCACCAATAATGTGCAAATATACCAAATTCTATCATGTTTCCGCCACAGAAACCTAATTAGCGATATGAACAGCTTTTGCAAAATTCGGATCTGTGACAAACAACACTATTGAAAGGAGAGAGAACGTTGGCGAAAGTAAGAGAAAGAGTTTGATCCCAGTCTAGCTGAGCAAGCCACACTTGTTGCAAAAATACTTTGCAAGAAATGTTACGAGCGATAACCAACCCAACGGATCAAATATGCTAGCTATGTACGATAAAGTAGACTGTTCAGTGACTGGAGTTTAAAAAGCACTCGTGTAATAAGTGAATGCATTTTTAAGGGGCAAACTAATCCGAGGATTTTTATTCCCGAAATCTCATCTGAAAGTTGCACGGTGTGTTCCAAATCGGAAGTAAGAAAAGGTGCGAGTAGTTCCTGAGAATTGTTAGACCATTTTGAAATAACAAACCCTGCGTGACTCAATAATTCGCTTATTTCAAGTTGTAGTATTTAGCTTCTTTGTAACAGCATGCGCCAGAAACGATGTCATCAACATACGTATGATACATTAGCGCTTTGGAAGCTAGCGTATACTGTGAACCTTCATCGTGCACAAGTTGATGTAAAACTTGCTGCGCCAAGTAGACAGAAGAAGCGACCCCATACGTCAATGGAAGACCTTTTTGTAATTTGGGAGTAACTAACAATTGCCTTTTATCGGGAGCCGATCAGCTAAAAACAACTTTTAGCTCGGTTGTATTATTAGAGGTTTTGCAGACCGTGTAGACCTAAATCTCTAATAATTTGAGTAATATAGCTTTGTCTAGACTAGATCTTCCTATTCTATCTTTATTTGGTAGTCTATAATCTAAGACCTTTCTAAATAGTGCCTCATGTTTTATCTGGTGGCCTATCATTTTATCTCTCCTGACCTTTAATTGTTTCCATATACAGGGTTCCTCGGCTATCCTTCTATAAACTTCCTCATTTGTTACTCTATCTGTCCAACTAATATTTAACATTCTCCTATAACACCAAGCTATTAGTAAGTCTTTCTTTTTTAAAAACATTTTTCTAGCTTGAGTTATTCTAGCTACCATATACCTTCTGTCATTTGTAATTATACTACCTAAATAGCAAAATTCATCTACCTCCTCTAACTCGGATTACCTATTTTTAATTTTGGTTTAGAACTAGACTGTAACTCACTTGTCATTATTTTTGTCTTTCCTGAGTTAATTCTTATACGATAGTTACTCTGTAGTATCTCATCTAAAATACTTAAAAATTCTATTTTCTAGACTCTGATGTAATGGTTATATCATCTTCAAAACGTAACATGTCTATTTCCTGTCCCTGTACACTAATTCCTATCTCTTTTCTCTCTCTCTCTAGATAAGTTTAAAGCTTCCTCAATATAAACATTAAAAATAAGGGAGATAATATATAGCCTTGTCTAACACCATTTCTAATCTTAGCTTTCTTTTCTATTTCATCAAGTCTAATTACTATGCTTTGGTTTTTATATCGACTGTAAATAATTTTTTCATCCCTGTGAGAGATTCCTATTTTTTGCAAAACCCTGAACATAACAATCCAATTAACCCTATCAAATGCTTTTTCTAAATCTACAAACGCGAAATAAGTGTTTTTATTTTTTTGCAACCTTTTTTTCGATAATTACCTTAATCATTAGTATGGGTTCTCTAGTCCCTTTGTCTATACGAAAACCATGTTGGTCTTCGCTTAAATAATTCTTAGTCAAAGCTTTTTCTCTATTTTTAATTATTATTGTTAGTATTTAGGAAGCATGGGAAGTTAAATTAACCGTTCTAAAGTTCTCACATCTATCAGCTACTGAATTTTTAGGATTGGGATACTGATATTCTTTTCGAAATCTATTGGGATCTCACCTGTGTCATATTTTACTTTTTCTTGTTCATAAAATCTGTCTAAGGTTTCCTAACTTGCATATTTTATTAATTCTACGGGTATATCGTCTATCCCCGGCGCTTTATTTAGTTTAAGATCCCTAACAGCTCTATCAAATTGCTTTCTTAATATTGATAACCCTCTTTTTACATCCTCTTCTTGGTCGTTCTCTAACTCATCCATATCGTCTCTTTTATATAATCCTTCTAAATATCCTTTTCATCTATCTGCTATCTCAACTTTATTTATTAGATGCTCATGATTCTCATCCTTAATACCATTATATATCTTCCTATCTTCCCCGAAAAACTTTGCCCTGTAAGCCATGTCTGTCTTACCTACGTTCAAATTATCGTGTATTCCCTTACGATTCTCCTCCATCCATTTATTTCTAGCTTTTCTACACTCATGTACTATCTTATTTCTAACACTATTATATTTTTGCTTATTTTTACTATGCAATTTTCTGAAAGGTTTAAGCTTTCTTCTATTCTCTATTAAATCTGATATCTGTTACTCAGGGTATTCTTGCGTCTACTTTGTTCTTACCTATATTCTGTATTATGTACAGCCCTTTTTATTCCTTTCCATCTATTTTCTACGTTCCCTTCTTTAGCTATCTCTTTGCTCTTATTATCTAACACTTGTTTGTAATCCCCTTTTACCTCACTATCATTAAGTTTACCTAGATCCCATCCCCCTCTTTCAGCCTTTCTCGATTTTTTGAATTTTAGGTTACACTTCATTTTAACTAAGTTATGATCGCTATCTATGTCAGCCCTTAGATAACTGCGACAGTTTTTAAATTGGTTTTTAAATCTTTGTTTAAGTAAATTATAATTTATTTGGTATCTAGTCCTATCACTTGGCCTTTTCCAGGTATAGCTTCTTCTAACATGTTGTTCGAATAGGGTGTTTACAGTTACTAATCTTGTTCCTGACAAAACTCAACTAAACTTTCTCCTCTATCATTTCGTCTATCATACTTAAATTTTCCTACCACTTTTCCCTCACCACCTTCTCCCACTGGAGCATTAGAATTGCCAATAACTATTCAATTCTCATCTCCATTTAGTTCTCTCACTATACTACCTAGTATACCTTCTCTACTTCCTAATCCTCGTACTAAGTTTTTGGCATGTAAATCAGTACTAAAACAGTATTTGTGGATTTCGTACTCAATCTAACCATATTTATTCTATCACTAAATTGTAAGTACTCTTTAACTTTACGCCCTAATCTTTTACCCAGCACTATTCCTACCTGCCTGTCTATTAGTTGAGGAAGTTGTAATTATTGTATAATTATCTCTCCAAAAGTTTTTACTATCTGGGCATCTCGCCTCACGAATACTTAAAATTTCTAGCTTATCTTTCCTCATTTCGACTAACAAATTTGTTAACTTATCTGCTCTAAGTAGTGACCTTATATTCTAAGTCCGTATCACTAAATCGAACCGTTGTTTTAAATTCTTACGATGACAAGCCTCAAGTACCCCTTCCCGGAGATCCAAATGAGCGGCTATTTTACCTCTGGACAAGAGTTTTACTTGTGAACTGTCCATCATACATAGTTCGTGTGTTAGGCCACGCATACCTGGAAAATATTGTGGTAGGTTCCCATATCTTCCACAACGCAGTTTTTAAAGATTTTAGCAAAAGCCGTATCTGTCACCGTCAACCTCCACCTACCTTGTAAATTATTGAGAATCGTCCAAGACCAACCGACTATCCTCCAATATCTTTTATCCAGCAAGGCTGCTGCGCATTTTATTCGCCTTTTACAATAAGCAGACTTACTATAGCAGTATTCTTTATCCCCTACTATAGGGGTATTACGTAGAATAAAACATTGTAAAGAGTATCAAGAAGCTGCAGACAGCAAGATTTGCACTTTGCCACAAGATGAAGTAAAGTCAGAGGTTTCATAAATACTGTGACAAGCCCCTGATTATCAGTCAGACTTCGAACTTCATAACTTTAAGATTTTTGGTTGTTCAAGCTACTTAATATATTTACTGATTATTGATTTATTAAAATATTAATAAATATAGCTGCACACCATATTACTGACAACGTACAATGTATTAGTAACAAGACTATCTTGCAACTATTACATTTTTTTGAGCGTGCAATTTATATAAGTTATTAAAGTTACAAGCTATTTTTATTTGATTTTTGAATTAATAATTATTACTGTGAGCATGTCTGCTTTTATATACTCACGGGTTTTGACTTCAACATTGGGCAATACAATTAAGCAAGTATTATATGCCTCAGATATCAGCAAAGTATCCGGCAATACAAGAATAATACATTGCGTATCCTTCAGTACATTGCAAAACCGCTATTCAGAACAAAAGGTTTATTAACAAGTAAATTCTCATTGTAACGTAGATACTATAAGCCATGCAGATCACGGTAAAACAAGACTAACAGCCGCCATCACAAAAGCTTTTTTAGAACAGAAATTATAGGACACTGAACTTGTATATGTTTTTCGTCAATTGCTCCTAACGTATTCGGGAAGTTCCATTTGGTCCAGAATTCTTCTAAAAGCCTTAACGATTCATTACCCTCAGGCATCCTTATGTACTTTGGATGCAAATCATTTTACATAGTATCGCAAGTCTCTCGAATTACTTTTTGAAACCGTACTGCGACCAACTCTAAATTCCCTTGATAAATTTTGAAAACTACCTACATGCGCTAGATATTTAAGTATTAAACCAAAACGTAGTTCTGGACACAAACTTTCCCTTCTACTTCGCTTCAATAACTTTGGCTTTAGCTTGTTCAATAATTTAAAAAACAAAAATGGTTACGTACGGGTATATTTAAAAAACATCTCATGATCATGATTTTACATTTGGGAAAAAATTTTAACAAATACTTCTTCTTCATTCTGCTGACTGTAAATTGGCCGAACCCACCATCTGTAAAACAATTATAAATGGAAATTTAAAGTAGGTTTTGCACAGTCATTACCATCTATTTCCTATTAATAGGCATCCCAAATACATTACAATAATACCAAATAAAAGTAATAAATCATTATTAATTAACGATTCGTTTGGATGCAAAGGCATTTAAAAAAAACATCTAAATCTAGATAATGAATAATTTTGCCCGACATGGAGAAAGTAGTTCGAGTATAGATAGCGGAAATTAATATATATTGTTGGTTATTTTGCAAAAAGAAAAGTCCCTGACCGGTTTCACTATTCTTGCAAATCATCAGACGGACGCATCTCTTTTTGCAAAACAACCAACTTAGTTCCGGGATTATACACAAATCAAGGTGTATTTATACTACAAACAGTTTTTCATGCGCCTTCTATTCTCGAATGTAAGCAACTATCCATCGATAACTTTTACAAGTCCCAACATGATCAGCATAGATGGAGTTGCCAGACAAATTTTTTAAAAACTTAGTCAAAAGAAAAGATGAAAAATAAATAAACAATGTTAAGTGGGAATTCAGCCATTTGTTTATTTATTTTTCATTTTGTCTTTTGACTAAGTTTTTAAAAAATTTGTCTGACAACTCCGTTTATGCTGATCGTGTTTACCGATGGTTAGTTGCTTACATTCGAGTATAGAGGGCGCATGATTTGTGTCTAGGGCTAGAATTTAATTGGTTGTTTTACAAAAAAAGATGCGTGCGTCTGATGATTTGGAAGAATAGTGAAACCGGTCACGGACTTTTCTTTTTGCAAAATAATCAACAATATATATTGATTTTAGTTTTCTATGCTCGAATTACTTTCCCCATGCCAGGCAAAATTATTCATGTGTTTCCGTGGTATGCAAAAGTAGTGTTGAGGTTAGGTTACTTCCAGAAATGTTTCACTACTTATAAATCCAACCACACAGTATAAATGTTCGCGCCAAATCCATCATCAACTAAGCCGTTTTCTTTAATCTTTCTTTTTGAAAATTCACTAGTTTTTGGCAACTTTTTGTGCAGTATTTTGGACAACATGCCTTCCCGAGTAGTTTTTATATATTTTTATTCATTAAATATAATTTCTCAAAACCGAACTCTAACCGAATTAGAAAATAAAAATTGTTAAAATTAAAAATGAAACTTACCTTGGAATGTATCTGTTTACTGAGCGAGGTTCCAGGTTTTCAAAATAGTTTTATGTCTGGATCAACTATGATTGTAGATAAAATAGCACTGGGCATAGCAAACTTACAGACGAAATTTGACCGCATCGCAATAGCGAATGGCAGTCGCGCCCACCTTGGAACTTGAAACCTGTTTCAACAATGACTGAAATCGATATTAGTTTAAATATATATTTTCCGCTGTGACAATGCTCGAGTTGTTATAATTACTGAATAGTGGGCTTATTTTTAACAAGTTGTTGGTAAAGGTTTTTCTGATAGAAGCAACAGGATTGTTTGTAGTTTGATGGGAATTTATTGAAATTAGCTATTGTAACACTTCCGATTTGTTTGCTGTAGGTAATTGTACTTTTTTAGGATAGGAAAATTCTGTAGTAGTTCAATATATTAATGTTATTTTAATTTGTGCGATTGCTAAGAACACAGGAAAGATTGCAAGAATTGCTACATAGGTACTGTAACAGTAGGAGGAATACAGGCTTTCTGTCTCCACATTTCCAACCGAATCCCACATTTCCACACACATTTACATGTAAATTCCCATAAGGTGCAAATGTGGAGAAATCACACACTTCCACACAAATTTACATGTATATTCTTATAAAGCGGAAATGAGGAGAATCCCTCATTTCCACACTCATCTGAACCAAATAGTTTTATTCGGCTAGCCATTGCACCTTTTGAGATAACCCTATCTTGTTTGGTATCAATTAATATTAGATTTTTCTCAGCTACCCGAATCTCTAGAAATTTTTGAAATTGCATCATTCCCAGGGAGCTACCTCAATTTTAAGATTTTCTGCATGCAGCGATTTTCTGACCGTCCGCAAAAATTTTTTAGCCATGTGACACATTAAATTAATCTAAAATTTTACGCAGAATCCGAATCTCCTAACAGATGTGCAATCCGACCACCCCTTACAAAGTTACACTTTTTAAGACTCTCAGCCCCTAAATTCTGCTCTTTGCACCTACATCTAAACCAAATAGCTTTCTTCCACTAGCCATTGCATCTTTTGAGATAAACCTATCTTGTTTAGTGTCAATTAATATTAGATTTTTCTCAGCTACCGGAATCTCTAAGAATTTTTTAGATTGCATCATCCCTCAGAGAGCTACCCTCATTTTAAGATTTTCTGCACGCAGCGATTTTCTGACCGTCCTTATAAATTTTTTAGCCATGTGACACATCTTGCTAGTCTAGAATTTTGCGCAGAATCCGAATCTGCAAACAGATTTAAAATCGGACCACCCATTACAAAGTTACACTTTTAAAGTCTCAAACCTCTTTAAATTGTTCTGCTCATCTATAACATATGCTTTAAACAACCATTATTTGAGAAAATCTGAAACCGCATGGATTTTAGAAATGAGTTCTATATAAGCCATAAGTGTTTAATATTTAAAACCATTTTTTCAAACAGTAATGTGCTGTTTTCAGAATTTCGCAAAAACCCAGGACTTTTAAAATTTTTCTAGTTTTAACATTGTTAATTACTACGTCACAAATATAATTACATGGTTAATGCTAAATAGTTGAAAAATACATTCGTTTTACAAACTAATTGCTTTACAACTATGTGACGTAAAGTGAAAGTAGCGTAGACCTTTCTTTTTTATTAATTAGTGGCTATATGATTTGAGAAATACAATAGATATGCTCAATGCCATTCATTAGGAAATTCCCGTATAATTGCTGGTGTACACAATGTACTTTCTACTACGACCTCGACTAGGAGAAATGCAAACTTCATCTTGTAATACGGATCGATTAACGCTTAATTATTTCAAACCGCATAAAAACGCAATCTGATTAGTAAAAACCTATTCGTTTCGCATGATTTGTGTAAGTTGGTTGAAAGTTTCGTATCGTGTAGTGATTTTTCCCTAAAATCCTTTTAAAAAAATTTAAGGTTGTTCTACATTTTTATTAAAATAGAACTGAATTTATTTGCAAACACCAATTAATGTGTATTTTGCTATTGTTTCTGATTGTATTTTTAAAACATTAATTTTTCCAAAGTAATGCGCTGTTTTACATATATATTTTTTTCAAATTTTAAAGATAGGCTTTTAGCTAGACAAATGTTAGGCGTATCTATCAACCCCAATTCCTAAATTACTATTTTTTTTGGAATTGTAGAATATGCTGTTGCAGATTGTGTAAAATATGTACTACCTGCTTTAATGTAGCACTTGTGTAAGATTTTTATTTTATCTTGGCTATCTTGCTCCTCTACTATCTCCAAATAATTTACATGGAAGGTGAGCAAAGAACTTAAAAATCACGGAATCTTAAAACTAATATATACAATAGATTTACAGCATACCTCTTCCTCGGTTCGGACACTCCATCGTCGACACTGGTGTTCTTTATGCGATAGCTAGTCATACGGTTGTTAAACGCTATGCTAACCATTTCTACGCTATCTTCGCCAGTAGCGGTTTTTCCAGGTATAGGAAACACTGCAAGAGTTGCATTTAAAACGTTTGCAGGTGCCATTTTAGTACAAAACAAAATCCGCACTATAGGACTTTGGTGAAACTTGTAAGCGAACTAACTTATAAACTAAAAAGTTTACTCTTGCGTAGCTGCTTTATGCTTCCTATAGAATGCAAACCGAAGGTTTCCGAAGACAGCCGAAGGAAGTTGAGGATTCAGTGGGGAACTAAATGACGTCATCTTTTACCAATTCTATATTTGCGTCTACTTTGGCCGAAGAACATGGTATTACGCGATTGGAAGCGACAATATACAGCTGTGCATGCGGAACGGGTGTATAATCCCTTAAAAGACTGTTTAACCTTATTGAAAGATAGTAAGTTATACTTTCTAAAGGCGCCAATGTACTCGGTACCACTTGCCAAAATGTGGAGTAAGCTATCGGACAAGCTACAAAATAGCTGCTGTTTAGTGTATAATAACCTACTACAGTACGTGTATTGGGGGAATGGTAATACAAAGAAATTAACGGGCTTGCAAATTAAGTTGTCCGAAAAACCAGAGAAAAGGGAAAAATTGATAAAGTATGTGCTTTCTGCTTTTAGTTTTAACTATTTACCTGTAAATTATTTGGACATAGTAGAGGAGGAAGACAGCCCAGATAAAATAAAAATCTTATCCAAGTGCTACATTAAAGCAGGTAGTACATATTTTACACAATCTGCAATACCATATTCTACAATTCCAAAAGAAATAGTCATTTTGGAATTGGGATTGATAAATATGCCTAACATTCGCCCAGAGGTTGTACGACAACGCGTAAATATTGGTAGTAAACTCTATCCGTTTACGCTAAAGGAAATTGCCCTATTATGCATACCATACGCTGTAAGTGGAAGGAAAAGTCAACTGGAATTAGAGGAAATGGATGCAAAAAGACGAAAATTGGATTACTTGGAAAACACTGCGACAATACGCGATCAATACAAAGATGTGTTAGACAAAGAACATCTTATTAGAGAAAATAAGGAAGAATTAAAGGATTATTTTATGTGCCGATGGAGTGACTTAAATACATCCGGGTTCTACAAGCTGTATGCATTTGCGGTTAGTAAGAAAAACTCTTTTAGTTATGTAGGCGTTCTTGCGGAAAAGGATGGTACTAAATCAGTATACTTTTTAAAAGGTTATTCTAAAAACGTATTTATCAAAGTGGCAGATAACAAAGACGAACTAAGGAATGCGGGTTTCGTAACCTTGGCGTACACCACACGTAAAGGAATTTCGCTATACATTGTATATTTGCCTAGTAAAGAACCTTTCGGATCATTTAAAACCGAGGGTCTTACAACTTATAACAACCATATATTCCCAAAAGTGGTGGACATGCAACTACGCAACAGTGTGTGGGAGAATAAGGATTTCCTCCAATACCGACAAAAAGAAGTCGATCAAGCTAACAAAATACGTATGCAGGATATAGTGGGAAAGCTGCGATTAAAAGATTGTCACAAGCTGCAAGAATTACACGAAGGAATGGATCTGGTTGTCGGTGGAGTCAAAGACTTTAAATATAGAGGCAAACTTAGGTACATTTTACAATTTGAAAACCTAGACGGTGTCTATGTATCAAACTATTGGCCAGAAAAGGAGATAGAGGACTTGGATGTCGATTTAAATTTTAAGCTGCGAATAAAATTAGATAAAATTAAAACCACTCCAAACAAACATAAAGAAAGGACTGTTTCCTGTGTATAACTTTTTATTAAAATTAAGTTTAAATGACTACATGCTTGGCATTAAATATTTTTAAATTTTGTTATGTATGTCAGAATAAAAATTTTAGAATAGTATTACATTGCTCTTTATTTACAAAAGGCTGTGATGTTACCACAAAATAGCAGTCGCACAGAGAGCGGCGCGCATGGGCAGGGGGTGCGCGCGCGCCTCCTGCCCATGCACACTCTTGCGCGCTCATGTGGTCATATGGTCATGTGGTCATATGGTCATGTGGTCATATGGTCATGTGGTCATATGGGCATGTGGTTATATGGTCATATGGTCATGTGGTCTTATGGTCATGTGGGCAAATGATCATGTGTGGGTAGCGAAAAAAGTTTCTATGGATTGAGTTAAATAAAGATGGGCAAAATTTAGAGATTTGCGTCTTTAAAAGGCATAACTTTGTATGGGGTGGTCCTATTTAAAAATCTATTTACAGATTTGGGGTCCCTAGACAAATTTAATATTAACTGACGCCTAAAAAGATATATTTAACTTAAAAGAGTGACTACCCCAAGAATAATGTTAAATACACTTTAATACCATTGCCCATGAATGTTGGGGCGTAGTTGAGGTAGAGCGTTAGGTGGTATTTAACTCAGGTTCCTTAGAACCTGGGGATCGAGCAATAATGCTAACCATACGAGTTCTAGGCACACTACTGAATCGGCGTTAATTATAAGATGTTCGGTACATAGTCACTTTATTCTAATACATTAAAGTTAGAAGCAGAATTACATTAATGGCATATCATTTAGTTAGTAAGCTCTAAAATTGGACTTACATGATCTCTTGAAGCTGCGTAATGGTAAGATGGGGCGTACTGATTGGGTTTGATGAATTCGAGTTTGAACCGGAGTGGTCTCTTCTGACTGGTTTCCACTACTAGGCACTTCGGACTACTACTACTGGCCTGAAGGTTGGCTCCCCAATATATAGTCGTCTGGGCGGACATTCGAGGGTAAAGATGGAATCCCAGAACTGTAACTCAGGAAGTCCTTGTGATGTGGTGTACCGCGTGAAACGCCAAGCCGTAACGTTATCCAAGGTTTTCTTGGATCAACGGATACTTGATAAAGTAATTGTGTACAACACAGGAGATTGAGGTTTCCTCATGAATGTGGTAGTTACAAAGTAACAATGGAAAAGAGTCACTAAAAATGAACCGAATAGGATGCTGAGGTTTCCGCGTTAATAAAGTAATTTATTACAAAGTAATGAACAAAGAAGATTAACTGAAATAAACTGTTCTTGGAATTAAAGTATACAAATGTGAAAATGCAAATTATTGTATTCATAACAATAATAAATACAATATACCGCTTGTTAACAAAAAGTTGTAGGGAAATTCAAAGACAACTTTAATGAGGTCTAGTATTAGAATTCGTTGTAGTAAGGCTAAGTCCTACTGTATTGTAAGCGAGAGAGATACGATTAAAAAGATTAAAGGGGTTTCACGAAGTGTAGTTAAGTAAAACCGAGGGTGCTACAACCTATAACGAGCATATACCCCCAAAAGGGATGGGCATGCAACTACGCAGCAGTGCGTGGGAGAATAAGAATTCTCTCCAATAAGAAACTAAAGTTTCTATGTATGTAGCACCAGTCATTGGGAAATGGTAAAAATATTAAACCTATAAAGACGATTAGTAATTGTGGTTTAGAAAAATAATAGTCTTCTTGGATTAAATAAAATAGCTTAAAGTGATTAATGTATATGGTTACATATTCTCGTACATATCCACAAACATCTGCTTACATCCGCATACGGGCATGGCGATACCGGTAGCTTTTGTTTAACAAATAATAGGAAAGATACGTTAGGTGTTAGTGTGAAAGCCCATTGTCGTTTGAAAAATGTTTGGAAATTATCAAAACGGTAGCGGGTCGAAGTTTAAGTTAGATGGATGATTGACTGAGTTTTTTCTACCTTTTACGAAGGAATCGGGAGTTGACGGACTTCGACCATTTAATTCTGTATTTGAGCGATATCGAGTACTTGCCGGTTCAAGAAATCATTACGTGCTACCAACCGCTATGCGGAAGATTTGGTTCTAGGAAATGAGAAACATACGAAAGCATAGAATACTCGGTATTAATGCTGATTGGTTTAGTGACCGCGTTTGTGCACTCTTCAAGTGTCTTCGGCAATCTTCGATTGTTTCCAAAGAAAATATTCAAACCTACCATTTTCTAAAATACTACGTAGAAGTTATTTAAAATGAAATTGCTTTATTAGTAAGTATTCTGTAGGTAACAAGTTTGGTATCCCCTTAGTAAAGGTTTAAAATGTTTTATTAAGTTATTGTTTATAGTAGCACTGCATCTTCTACTGCACGGCTTGCAACCAATTTGTGTGCGTGTGCTATAACTATTTTGGATTTTTAATATATGCGCGATACGATTGCCGACCTGTATAACATGGAAGACGTTTCCGATGACTCTACTAACTGCATTCGCAATGTGCTAAATGTACTGGACGAGTAGCAACGATTGGTAAAAGATGACGTCATTTAGTTCCCCACTGAATCCTCAACTTCTTTCGGCTGTCTTCGGATACCTTCGGTTTGCATTCTATAGGAAGCATAAAGCAGCTACGCAAGAGTAAACTTCTTAGTTTATAAGTTAGTTCGCTTACAAGTTTCACCAAAGTCCTATAGTGCGGATTTTGTTTTGTACTAAAATGGCACCTGCAAACGTTTTAAATGCAACTCTTGCAGTGTTTCCTATACCTGGAAAAATCGCTACTGGCGAAGATAGTGTAGAAATGGTTAGCATAGCGTTTAACAACCGTATGACTAGCTATCGCATAAAGAACACCAGTGTCGACGATGGAGTGTCCGAACCGAGGAATAGGTATGCTGTAAATCCATTGTATATATTAGTTTTAAGATTTCGTGATTTTTAAGTTCTTTGCCCACCTTCCATGTAAATTATTTGGAATAATAGAGGAGGAAGATAGCCAAGATAAAATAAAAATCTTACACAAGTGCTACATTAAAGCAGGTAGTACATATTTTACACAATCTGCAACAGCATATTCTACAATTCCAAAAAAAATAGTCATTTAGGAATTGGGGTTGATAGATACGCCTAACATTCGTCTAGCTAAAAGCCTATCTTTAAAATTTGAAAAAAATATATATGTAAAACAGCGCATTACTTTGGAAAAATTAATGTTTTAAAAATACAATCAGAAACAATAGCAAAATACACATTAATTGGTCTTTGCAAATAAATTCAGTTCTATTTTAATAAAAAAATGTAGACTTACCTTAAATTTTTTTAAAAAGATTTTGAGGAAAAATCACTACACGATACAAAAATTTCAACGAAATTACACAAAGCATGCGAAACGAATAGGTTTTTACTAATCAGATTGCGTTTTTATGCGGTTTGAAATAATTAAGCGTTAATCGATCCGTATTACAAGATGAAGTTTGCATTTCTCCTAGTCGAGGTCGTAGTAGAAAGTACATTGTGTACACCAGCAATTATACGGGAATTTCCTAATGAATGGCATTGAGCATATCTATTGTATTTCTCAAATCATATAGCCACTAATTAATAAAAAAGAAAGGTCTACGCTACTTTCACTTTACGTCACATAGTTGTAAAGCAATTAGTTTGTAAAACGAATGTATTTTTCAACTATTTAGCATTAACCATGTAATTATATTTGTGACGTAGTAATTAACAATGTTAAAACCAGAAAAATTTTAAAAGTCATGGGTTTTTGCGAAATTCTGAAAACAGCACATTACTGTTTGAAAAAATAGTTTTAAATATTAAACACTTATGGCTTATAAAGAACTCATTTCTAAAATCCTTGCGGTTTTAGATTTTCTCAAATAATGGTTGTTTAAAGCATATGTTATAGATGAGCAAAACAATTTAAAGAGGTTTGAGACTTTAAAAGTGTAATTTTGTAACGGGTAGTCCGATTTTAAATCTGTTTGCAGATTCGGATTCTGCGCAAAATTCTAGACTAGCAAGATGTGTCACATGGCTAAAAATTTATAAGGACGGTCAGAAAATCGCTGCATGCAGAAAATCTTAAAATTGGGGTAGCTCTCTGGGGGATGATGCAATTTAAAAAATTCTTAGAAATTCGGGTAGCTGAGAAAAATCTAATATTAATTGATACCAAACAAGATAGGGTTATCTCGAAAGATGCAATGGCTAGCCGAAGAAAACTATTTGGTTCAGATGAGTGTGGAAATGAGGGATTCTCCTCATTTCCGCCTTATGGGAATATACATGTAAATGTGTGTGGAAATGTGAGATTTCTCCACATTTCCGCCTTATGGAAATTTACATGTAAATGTGTGGAAAAGCGGTTCCACCACCACATTTCCACCTTATGGGAATTTACATGTAAATGTGTGTGGAAATGTGGGATTCGGGTGGAAATGTGGCGGCAGAAAGCCTGCATTCCTCCTACTTGTAACTATAGGTAGACGTTTTGTATCTACTCCTACAGATTACTTTAATTAAAACATTTCCATTACGCATCTTTTACAACTATACGTTTACTGATACAGAAAATGTGTTTTAAGTTTCTTATTGTAATGTTAACTTTTTTGTTTGCCAGAACTGAGGATGGCCTCTTTACCTTCAGCAAATTTCAATGTTGCAGGAATTTATGCGTATTGTTTAACCTTCAGTTGTTTGTATTATAGTACGTTTCTGTTCCGCTTACAAAAACTGTGTACAGAGGACAAGAATTCAAATTACAGAAGTTTCGGTACTTCCATTTTCTTCAGTGATATCCCTTAAGAACACCCTGTCTTACTCTGCATATGGGGCAAAATGGGGTGAAATGACTTTTTTAAGTTTAATTATTATTCTTTACAAATTTAATTTAAAATGATACATCTATTATTAAATGTTTGTAAGAGCAAAATTTTAATAATAAAAATCTGCGTAATGGCGATATCCATAATTTTGCTCACAATCACACGTTAATTACCCCGGCTTGCCCCACCTTTCCTAACCGTAGGCTTACTTTTTATTTAGTTCTGGGAACTTTATTTCTAGCTACTAAAAATCTTTCATAAAGTATTTTTCTAGTTTGCCTTGGTTTTTTATAGATTCTTAATATTGCATAATGACTAGCTTGAGTAAAAGTAATTTCGGAGCGTTTACTTATTCGATTAAATAGTATTTGAATTATTTAATCCAAAATATGCAGATTAGGAAAGCTGTTCTATTAACATATCCATCATTTATTCTACATAATCTAATAAAAAGAAACGTATGAAATCCAAGGTGTAAGGCTAAAAATTTTTATATGTCTGCGATACTGAAAAGTTTTTAAAACTATTATCTAAAATGCCTGAATATTTTGAATATTTAATGAAAATTTATTACGCACTATTGATTAACAAGTAAAAGTTGGAATTTGGAAGATCACTATTTCGATCTAAACTGTTTTTCATTTCCTCTTTTGATTTGGTGGTTATATATAAACCTTTACATTTTATTTGTTATTTGGTTCAAACTAATTAAAGTCATTTATAATTTAATTTGTTAATTAGGAATATATACATCAAACAGGTTATCTTATGGACTACTGCACTCTGGCCTTGTTAATGTATTACAAAAACACATTCAGAGACTTTTATATTTTTAGATTAAATATTTCTTTGTCAAGTGGAACCTTTATCGTCTACTGCTTAGCAGCAGCATGTTAATTAAATGTTTAATTGATGCCCAATATTAATAAGAAGCAAAAAACAGACACGCTTTAGGAAATAGTTGCATAAGTTTTGTATTAAAAGTATTTATTTAAATCTAACAACTTTTTATACACATGATAACCTATGGGATATTTAATTCCATGACATCCTGTTATTTTTAGTAACTGCTTTAAATTTTGAATAATTTATAGATAAGGCATTAGTATAAAAGCAGTATCTCCATTTTAGAATTTATGTCCATAAAAATTATATCAGTTTCTTCTTAAGCGTATGCGATATAAGACATTTCAGAAATGATTCGTTTGACGTTAATTGTCCTCATTTCTTTCCAATGTTTGGGCAATCTTATGGCTGCTGCCCCCAAGAAACCAGCACCTCCTAACTACAAAATGAAAGGTAATCTATTAACGCAGTATATATTTTGTTATTCCAAAATATTTCTTTGTTGTTTTACATTTTTAAATTTTTTTAAATTTCTGTTATTTATATATATATATATATATATATATATATATATATATATATATATATATATTTATTTATTTATTTATACACACACACACATACACACACAAAGTCAAAAGTATGAATGGCAAGTGACTCAAATTCCGCCACGAGAGCATCCTGTCGATGCGTTTTACCTATTAGCTCATCAGAACAGGAGTAGCAAAGTTGTAATATTTAATGCAGACACCTTATGAAAAATACGGCATCACCTAGCTCACTAAGACACAAATTGTGAGCTAGGTGATGCTGTACTTCCCATTATGTGTCTGTATTAAATATTACAACTTTGTTACTCCTGCCCTGATGAGCTCCAATCAGGGCGAAACCCGTCGACAGGATGCTACAGTTTTAGAATAAAAGTTTGTTGTTTGAAGCTGCTTTAAGTTTAAACCGCGTCGCCGTTCTTGTTTTTTTGATGACGATAAAGTGAATGTAGCTTTGTTTTTGAAGGTTTTGACAATGATACAACCAGATGCAAATAGTCTGCTTCATTTTTGAAAATTAATCTACTTATATTATTTGACTACAGTTATGTCTTTTGACTGATACTGTTGTCATCATTAGTCTTTATTGAATATTGAGAATAACAATATAATAAAAATCAACAGTATTTGTTACAGCAACGTATGCATAGTTATTTTATTTAAATATTTGCTGTAATTTATTGTTTCATTGATTTCTATTCGACACTATTAGGCAGTGTCAGTATCATATATAGCTTATGCTAAACCAGTATTGTTGTTATCGCATTCGCGCCAAGTTGATAGAAAACTGGTATATGATAGTCAAGCAAGTGAAGTGATAGCTATCGGGGGACTCAAATTTAATACAGCGAATCGCGGTAGTGTTCATTGAAAACCATATACTTTTTTCCATACCTCTTTTGACAATTTCCTCACAAAGTGCACAAGTCTACATTACAAGAATTGACTGAAGCTATGACCATTATGGTGAGTGCCTAGTGATAAGAATTTTTACGTTTTCATTTACTGTTCTTATTTATATTATTGTTTGGCGTAAATATAAGGGTGGTCCGCTATTGAAATAACTTTCAATTACAATATTTTCTTTCCCTGAACGCATTCGCACCAATATTAGTGAATGTATAGAAATTTATAAAGTAAACTTAAATGAAAAAAATTAAACCTAATTCTCGTGTATTTATCGACATCATTGTTGGTCTTTGTCAAATTCTTCAATGCTAGGATATCCATCTTCCATATCATTTGAGGTTTCTAAGTAACTGTAAAAATCTCTAAAGTGTGAGGAGCTCAATGGCAGTAATTCCAGAAGATTTTTCTTTTTTCTTCTGAAATTAGAAGCTGATATTTACAGAATTTTCCTGGTTTCAGTTTCACGTTCCACCGGCGTCTTGAAAGATTAACTTCTACGAACTCTTCATTATTGTCCAAAAATAGTTAAAATTTATTATAAGCCCTGGATCTGTCTCTTTTGTACCGAATCGATTGCACGTCATGCCATTTAAAAGGCGATCCATCTGATTTTTTTTTTAAATACAAAATTCTTATTAAAATTTCAGATATTTAAAAGTCTGCATGTGTGAGTTGTTTAACCACAAATTTTTGTGTTTTTACAACACTTCTCACTAGTTGGTACCAGTTACGTCGATGTGATATTTCGAAAGACATCATCTTCTTTTGTTTCTCGATTAGTGAGTGATCATTGTCACACTCAATATGTCCACATACCATGAATTCGTGGTCATGCTTTTCAAATTTTGAATTACATTGCACGATAGTAGGACACATCGCGGCTATATAGAAGTTCTTATTTTGTCCCACACACGGGTCCGACTACGACAATACTTTCTTATATAGGACAAGTTTATCAATTCCAAGAACAGGGCAAGTACCTATTTTATCACCCTCGCGTTTACCTTCAGCTTTACGCCACATGTAGCATGTCACTGCACCATTTCCTAATTCGTGTAAGGTCAAATTGTATGTCCAGAGTTATTTTTTACAAAAAGCAATTGAAGAATTCACATATGGCGTCAGTAGGCATTGCTGAAGATCAAATGTGTAATATTCTACACGTCTCTCATTCTTAGATACAAGTTTGTCATCATTCTTCATCAGACATGTTTCGTCTGTTTTCGCAAGGTGAGCATCCAAATCTTTTTGAAATTCTATTTTAATGGTTACTTTCAGTAGCTTTGATTCTCATTTCCATTGTATCACACTTATGATACGTATTCACCCTAGACTTCTTGAAAGCCAAATTCAATTTAAGAGATTCCCTCTCATAAATTCATCTAGATATGGCCAGTTTGTTTTGACTATATAAATTATGCATTATTTGTGGAGTCTGATTTGATGCAAAAAAATTCTTATTATTACCACGACGAGTTTGGTGAGATTTGCAAAATGGAAATGATTTTAAATGATTTGTTACGTTCATTTTCGTAAATAGTTGAGTAGTTTGTACGCAATAATTTTTACTTCAAATTCCTTTGACGTACAACACAAAAATTAATTCCGTTAATTAAAAATTACTCTTTCGTGTATTAAAATTTGTATAGTAATTAATAATAAATATCATATTTAGGTCAGTTGATAAATCTTTGTGCTTCATTAGAAAAATAAATATCCTTTCTAAGAATTTCGTCCCGTGGAATTTACGCCTTAATTAAATAGACGATTTTCCAAATATTTTAATAATTAAATGCTGGTGTGTTTTTCCTTGTTAAAAAATTCCGCGAATTTATTTTAATAAAATTAGGGTTTTCCTGGTTTATTTCCTTGCTATGGTGCTTTAACAAATGTAACAATTCATTTGCTGTTCGATTAGCGACCAGAAAACACGTTGTTTTGTTTCGCTCGTTTTCTTGATGCGAATTTCCGGCACGCATTATTTAGCGTGCTTCCTGCGGGGGACACGTTAATCCCTTAAGCCTCTTCTGGGAATGCGAGGTCAAATGCGCTTTGCCTGGACGTAAGACCAGCGACTGGTTCCACCCCGATGCCAGTAACTCGAGGGTGAGTCATTTTTTTCTTTGTATGCGATTCTGACTTCGGTACCAGAACGTTGTAAGATGGCATTTCCAAATTTGATTTTTATATATAAAAATTATTGAACTATTTTGGCATTTACTGCTCTTTGGTTACTACCTTACTATTTGTTTCTAAATTTCTAAAAATCTACTATATGTTTGTAAATTTAGTTTAAGTGAATATTTACGATATTCTAGAGGTTGCATTTGGTTCTTTCTTTTTTTTTACTAATTATTGTCAGGGGGTTATTGCCTAAAAGCTACAGCTCGCCCTTTTCGTGGGTAATTTTTTTAAATGTATTTATAAATTGGGGACATTGACTTTTTTTGGGTTGGGTTTGGAAATACTGTGTACGGTATATATATATTTTGTTTAATTATAAGCTCTTTCTTTTCCGTTGTATATTTTGTTCTGAGTGTGAATGAGTAAGTGTATCTATTTTCTGTTCTATTTATTTTAGGTTTTCTTTTAATTTAGCTATAGGTATAAGACCCCGCCCACTCGCCGCCTGAGCCCGGACTTACTTCCTTCCTTTCTCTCTTTTTCTTGATTTTTTTTTGTTACGTCAATGTACGTAGCAGATTTACCACTTCCTCCATCATATTAGTTGAAAATTTATTAGCTGCTTTGGTAATACCCTTGCGATCATCATAAGTTAGTTACCCCTGATATTGAGCTGCTTGAATTTACTATTGAAAGCGTTACGAACATGTGAGTCTCGTCAAGTACTTTCATGAAACAACCCCTACATACATTTTCTTTTTTTCCATTAACTTTTAAACGATAAATATGAATCATGTCTCGTTTCTTTTTGTTTTTCTGGATCATTCTCTCTACACCTTTTTGTTGCAGTGGTATGCGATTCTGTACAGTTCACAATATAAGCAACCCGTTTGTTTCTCTCTTGTAGTATGTATGCCCTCTGGATGAGAATGGGAGATATAGAGTACGACAGGTAGTGAGGGATTTCTGAGCCAGCTTCCATGCGGTATGGATCGACACGCCACGGTCATTTTAGTATGTGAGATAATTATTAATGGTTTTATGTAGGCAAGCCGGTGCCTTTTTGTAGTTTAATAGAGTAATATTGTGCGTGTTTGTGTGTGTCAACCTATAAATTATTTTGTAATCTTCGCAACAAGATTAATAAACCAGAATTCCAATTTGATTGGTTTTTGTTTTAATCTACGTACCACCACAATTGACGCCGCAACGTGGGCGTAGAAGATAATTTTCAAGGTTTGGATAGTGAAATTAAATCATACGAAATCAGAAGACATCAATTTCAAGATAGGGTCTAGAAAATTTTCCATTAATAATTACATTCAATAAGTAACCCTTGCCTACTTTGCGATTGTATACAAGGAATCAAATGTAGCAACCGGTTACGGGTTGTCCTTGAACGTTCGGGCTTTAATACATCAGCTAGCAGCAGCGTGAAAGGAGCATTAATAATATGATAAACCTAACCTATTTTTGAGCGGGTAATATCATTACAGAAAATACCCTTTATCAGTGTTTAAGAGGAGTCCTTTATGTTTAAGAATTTTAATTGATTCATAGGGATTTAAGAAGGAAAACGTTGGTACCGCTTTAAATACTTTAACATTTTCTAGTTTGAGGGGATGGCTGGTTTCAAAAATATGTTTGGCGACCTAGACCTATCGTATTTACCATATTTGAAGTGAGCAATGTGCTCTTTAAATCTTGTTGTTATATTCCTCTTGGTCTGACCAATATATTTTTGAAAACACCTTGGCCCTTAACAACTAATTTCATAAATCTCCGACTTCTGCAATTTTTCCACCTTGTCTTTTGGATTACCTAGCAAATCTTTAAGTTTATTAGTATTACTGAAAGCAATTTTGAAATTAATGTTCGAATATTTTATCAAGACCCTTTTTGGTTTTGTGAAACGGAAGTTTAACTTAGTTAACATTATCGTTACAGGTGGTCGATTGCAAAGTCGTTGATTTACAGATGTTAATTCTGTTTTTACACTTTCTAAAATTATCATCTATAAGAGAAACCATTGTAATTCAATATTTGTTTAATAAGTGCAAATTCCTTATTAAATCTGTTTTTATTTAAAGGAAAATTCAATAATACGTTAATTAAAATGTTAAATGAAGCCAACTCATGTTGTATGCTATGATTGGAGAAAAACAAAATAAAGCGATGTACATTGTTTTTTTTTATAAATGCTAAATTCCAATTTATTACCATTTCTATTTACTAATGTATCTAAAAGATAATTGTCCATTATTCTCTAGTTCATACGTAAATTTTATGCTTTGAAATTTTGAATTCCATTCTTTAAGAAAATCATCAACATTTGATTTAGAAGTGCCAAAAATTTTAAAAATATCATCCACGTACCTGAACCATATTCTTGGGAAGTATTTGAAGTTTTCTTTTAACTTAGTCTCAAAGCGCGACATAAATAAATTTGCTATAAAAGGTGATAGGCTATTTCCTATTGCAGTGCCTTCATGTTGTTCGTACAACTTGACTCTATCAAGTTTGTTTTGCATTGCATGTCCCACAACTGCTTTCAATTCAACAACAAGTTGACACTCTTAAAGAATTGAATTCAAAATTTCAAAGCATAAAATTTACGTATGAACTAGAGAATAATGGACAATTACCCTTTTTAGATACATTAGTAATTAGAAATGGTAATAAATTAGAATTTGACATTTATAGAAAAGAAACCAATGTAAATCGCTTTATTTTGTCTTCCTCCAATCATAGCGTACAACATAAGTTGGCTTTATTTAACTTTTTAATTAATTGATTATTAAATTTCCCTTTAAATAAAAAGAGATTTAATAAGGAATTTGCTCTTATTAAACAAATAGCGAATTACAATGATTTCTCTTTTGATATTATACATAATATTTTTAGAAAGTGTAAAAACAGAATTAACATCTGAAAATCAACGACTTTCCAATCGACCACTTCTAACGATAATGTTAAATATGTTAAACTTCCGTTTCACAAAACCACAAGGGGTCTTGATAAAATATTCGTACATTAATTTCAAAATTGCTTTCAGTATTACTAATAAAATTAAAAGATTTGCTAGGCAATCTAAAAGACAAGGTAGAAAAATTGCAGAAATCTGAGATTTATAAAATTAGTTGTTCAGGGCCAGAGTGTTTTCAAAAATATATTGGTCACACCAAGAGGAATATAACAAAAAGATTTAAAGAGCACATTGCTTATTTCAAATAAGGCAAATACAAAAGGTCACAGGTCGCCAAACATATTTTTGAATCCAGCCACCCCGTTAAACTAAAAAATGTTAAATTGTTAAAAGCGGTACCAACGTTTTCCTTTTTAAATGCCTATGAATCCATTAAAATTGTTAAACATAAAGGGCCCCTCTTAAAAACTGATAAAGGGCCCATATAGCCACCTGCCTTGCTTTCCCTATTGGTCAACAACCAATGAGAAAGCAAGATTAACTAGGTTCCGCATCAACAGATTTAGAATTAGTATAAATCACGTATATTTTAGTTATAACGTTACAATTCACTTGTTTCTTGTGGAAAACACCAGCCTGCGGATAAGGCAACATTTTTAGTAAATTGTATGTTGGGAAAGTTCACTTTTGCCTAATTGGCAAGAAGAATATCCTCTGAAGTGTTCCGGAACAACAGCTAATTATTATTTAAAATTCCATAGTGGTCGAAATACGTTTCTAGTATTTTAAATATTTTTTGTGGTTAAGGGTTTTTATTTATTTTTATTATCAATTAAGGATGTAAATAGTAATTTAAAAAATATCAGTACTGAGTATCGTCTAGTGTTACTCAAATGGATGACCAAGTTTTGCTTAGGTTGGAGGAAATTAAAATTTGAGATAGAAATTCTAGTACCTATGATAATCGCAAGAACGCGAGACAAAATGTAAATGAAAGGGATAATTTTGTAAAGGAGATGGAACCTGGCAACAGCCGAGGGTTTGTAATATAAGACAAGATTTAACATATATTAGTTTATTTAAGGGTTGGGGGGTTCAGGTTTAACATTTAGGTCTAATGATTCTAAAAATCCAGTAGCTTTTATTAATGAGATACAAGATAATTTGTAGGAAACGAATGTCTCAGAAGATAAACAAGTTTCGATGGCGATTAAAATTTTAAAAGGCGCTATTTTAGATTGGGCATTGATAAAGAAAGAACGTTTTACTAAATTTGAAAAATTTAAAACACTTTTTCTGCCGTGATGGTTGGGCCCTGAAAAGCGACTAGAGGTATTTAATAATTTAAAATACGACGAGTATAAATCTGGTTTGACAGTTGATTATTGCATATCTGCATCTACTAAAATTGTTAGGGGTGTACGTTTTTGGACGAGGATTTATCGGAATTTGAATTTATTAAATTGGTTGCTCCTCATTTCAATTTCGAAACTAAACGTGAAATTTTTAATAGTGGGTATAGGACTGTTGATGAAATGGAAGAATACTTAAAAAACTTGGAGACTTGTATAGTCAGCAGGGAATGTGAAATAAATAGAGAGACTAGAATGATTTTGTAGAAAGTAGAGATGTGCGCGTTGCTAATGGCGGGAGGAAACGGAGGCAAAGAAATGAACAGGACAATAGAAATAGAAGTAGAGAATACGAAGTAGATAGGGCAGGGTGCATTTGTAGATAGGTCGAATTCTGGAAGAGGTTCTAGATTAAATTATTCACGAAGTGATAGTAGTCGAGATAAGAAATCTGAAAATGAAAACGTAGAAAACAGTCAAAAAGGATATGTTAATTGTAAGAGGTAATTGAAGAGGCAAATAAAGTTATAGAGGAAGGATTGAAAGATAATGGCGAAAATGGAGATAAGGTAAGCATGTTGCTTACACAATATAACAGCTTAGAAACGTTATATCGGTAGTGGAAGATAGTGTTGAAAATATTGTTATTCCTATTTTAATCGACAGCGGCAGTCATCTGTCATGTATTTCTCATAATTTGTTTTAGGAAATTCAAAAAGAAAATCCGCATATTCCCATTTTACCCATAAATAATACACTTGTAACGGCGTTGAAAAAAAGACAAAAAATCAAACAGCAGGTGTTGTTGAAATTTAAATTGCAAGGTTGTATGTTTGAGTTTATCTGTGTAGACGTGCCATCCTTGATGCGCAATATAATCCTAGAATGCGATAGGTTGACTCAGGATAAAGTTAAAATCTGTTTTGACTCCCTGACCTTGTTGGGAAAATTTTGTTAGTCAGTTGTAGATATAAAGATTGATGGAGAAAAAGGTGAGGTTTTTGGAATGAATATTGCCGAAATGAGAGTACAAGGGAAACGTTGTAATTTAGTAGAACAACCGACAGAAAATTTGGAAAACAACCAGACATGTTGACAAAAAATGGCTGATCAAGCAGAAATGTTTGACGGGCGATATAAAGGGACGCTATATGAATTGATGTGTAAATTTTCCCCATGTCGTTTCAAATAAACCAGATCAAATACAAGGTTATTGTCATAAAATTAAAATAAAGGACAAAACCTTGTTTTTTATTAAACCTTATTAAATAACACAGGTGTATCAAACGGAAGTTAGACTGCAGATTGATCAAATGAGGGGGGAGGGGGAGTAATTGCTGAACAACAAACTTTATTAGTCCTCTCGTAGTCGTCAAAACGGAAGATGGAAGTCCAGGAGTATGCATCGAATAGAAAAGGACTATGTTAATCCTCCAAACGCTTCTGAATTTTTATACAAAATACAGTTGACATGGCATATTGGCAGGTTAAATTATATAAACCACATCAAAAGTATACGGGTTTCTTATTTTAGGGAGTGACATATGTATTCCGGGTATTGCCTTTTGGATTAGCTACATCGACAGCTAGCTTTATTCGGGCGTTAAAATTTGTGTTGGGTAGTGGCTGTTCATAGGACGGCTAATGAGTTGTTATTTTGCATTATTTCAGAGGGTAGATCATACAAAAAGGTGTGGTGATGGGGTGACTTACAAAATGAGTAAATACCAGTAGATTTGCAGCTGGTTTTTAAACGGTTTCCTACGAATTTAGTGCAACATTGTAATTTTTTAATTAAAGTGTGTCTCTCACAAAGTCCCATTTTGCAAAGAGTTTACAAGCATAAATCTTGTGAGTTTGCCTGCAAATCGAACAAATAATTTGCGATCTTGAAGATTTACTAGCAATTCTTCTATTATTCAACAATAAGGTTTTAGGATTAATTCTTACTACGAGATTGAGAAGAATTGTGAGGTTGATTGATTTCCAAACAACTGACAGAATTTATTTCTGCGTTTTTTACTTGTGCAGTTACAAATTCAAAAAGAGTTGCACAAGTGGGACGTCACCAGTGTTTTGTTGGTCAAAAGCAGTTTCGCTTTTGCGGTCTAAATTTCGATAAGGAATATAGAAAAGTAAATAATCAGACAAATCGTCTAGATCATTGGCCTTTAGGCCGTTTACAGAATTTACATGTGTTTGTAAATACTGCGAGAGACTGTGGTGAGGTGAATTATTGATTGGTTTGAAATTAAGTAATTGTTGCATATAATAGTGCGATTTTTTTCAAATGCAGGTAGATCATTCTTTTAATGGCTCATAAGCAGCAATATATTGACCCTCCTTTACCTGAATATTACTAATCAAACTTACAGCTTCACCTTTTAAACAGTTGCGTAAATTCTGAAATTTCAATAGCTTCGAGAGCTTGGTATCGTGTACCAAAGTAGAAAAGGAGCTGAAAAATTGATCCCATTGATCAATTGAGCAGTCAAATTGCGGAAGACTCGGTGGAGACATGGGGTCATTTGATTAGAATGGAGGTCGCTTTCAGCCATCGTGTGTGCTATTTTCGATTCCTTGTGTTTAGTGAAAATAGCGTCAAAAAAACCTATCAAACGAATCAAGATCAAGTTGTACATGATCCTGTTTATCCAAAAGTTGGAAGTTGAAGAAAATGACATTATCGCAGAGGGTAGCGAATTGAGATTGTAATTCCTTCGTTCTCATTACGCGTGCTTCAACATTACATGTGATTTTCCAATGCTCCACCCGAAAGTACTACATTGGCCAGGAAGCGAGTTTTTTTTACCTGGAAAATTTGGAATTTTGCCGAACCCTTGCTGTTCCAAGCAAGGTAGGGATCTTTAACGTGCATGACAACACACACACGGGACCTCCATTTTACCTCTCATCCGAACGAGGGTGTATTTTTGTGAAAAATGCTCGCCTAACATTTTTAAGTGGACCGTGTCGGGATTCGAACCCGAGATCTTGGGCGTAGTAGTCACACACATACCACTACGCCACGGAACCGCGGCGTGCTTCAACAGCTGCTAATTTGGATTTGTCACAATTTTTAACGAAATCAAAAATTGAGGTTAATCTAGAAAACGACAATTCTAATTTCGATCGAAGAGTTTTGTTATCAGCCATAATATTATTAGTGCACGCAACTAAACATAATGATTCAAGATAATACGGTTGTGCAAAATTGGAATGTGGACGATGCAACTTAATCGCTAGTTTATCATTTGTTTGAATTAATTTAATGTGTTCGTTATCGAAGCTCATTAAGGACCATATGTTTTGACATAGAAAGCCAGGAATTTAATAAGTATTGCAAATGCACAATAAATATGAGAAATAGTGTAGATAGGAATAATTGTGAACTTACCAAATTTGGTGGCGTGCACTAAATTACTTCGACTTCGGAAGAGACGAACCGCACGCTTCAAGAGTCAATTGAACAGACACACTTGGATTATTACTTTTGTCCTTAAGACTACCGGTGCGCAAGTATAGCGGACACGAGATGGCACCGAACACTTAAGAAGAATGGAAAATACAATTAGAATTCTTTTTTGAAACTAAAGAAATCAGTGTGACCGAAAGAGAACGTGATATATTATTAACCTCAATTGGTCCGTCAGCAATAGCAATAATAAAATCTCTAATAAAACTGAAGGATATCAGTGAAGTAAGTTATGATGAAATTATAATGACATTAACTTCAACACATTTGCAACCAAAACCTAATTAGTTTGTTGAACGCTTTAAATTTTATAAAAGAGATCAAAAAGTACCTAAAAAACTCTGCGTTATATATTAGTATTGCGTAAAATGACACAATACTGTAACTTTTTTGATTTAGATAAACAACTAACTGTATAAATATTAATGGTTCCGGGTTGGGACCGTACCATTTTATAAATTAAAGTCGACGTTTTGACCACTTTTGTAAAGGGCTTCATCAGGACAAGAGAAAGAAAATAAATAATAAAATAAAAATAATAATAAAGATAAGAATGATAATGTTAAGTAGACAAGTTAAAGTGTAAGAGTAGAGGTACTCCTGAACTAGCAGACTCACTAGCCCATTCAAAGCCAAAAGGTGTGTGGCGAAGTAACTGGTGAAAGTAGCGAACTTTTCTACAATAGAAAAATTAGAGAATCCATAGAAATCAATAAAAATTCTAATAAACTAAACAAAGACGATAGCTACTACCTTTTCGCCATTTGGAGAACAAGCCTATGTTCACAACAGTGGAACCGTGACGTTCACTGATCCGCTACGACACTACTCTCTATTCATGATCACTCATGCATCAAGTTCTCGCCCTATATAAACTACCACTTTCGCTACTTTTACCAGTTATTTCGCCACAAGACACCTTTTGGCTTTGAATGGGCTAGTTAGTCTGCTAGTTCAGGAGTAACTCTTCTTTTTACACTATAACTTGTCTACTTAATATTATCATTTTTATCTTTATTATTTTTTATTTTATTACTTATTTTCTTTTTCTCGTGTGATGAAGCCCTTTACAAAAGTGGGCGAAAAGTCGAACTAAGTTTATAAAATGACACGGGCCCAACCCGGAATCAGAAATAATTATAATAACTCCGACCGTAAAAGCCTCCGACAATACAACTATCTGTTAGATTAATTTGGGGAATCCGTAATGAACAATTGCAGTTAAAATTGCTCGCAGAAAGTAAATTAACTTTTGATAAAGCCACAACGATGGCTTTAGCGTGGGACTCCGCCAATAAAAACGTTGGTGATTTGCGATTAAATTACTGTACTGTTATTAAATGATAATAATCAAACAGATGATTCATCTGGTTTAATTGGACAACTGTCAAAGAGCACAGAATAAGTTCCAACACAGGAAAAATTATTAAATAATGAAATATGGTATCCGTTGAATACTACAAATGGAAAAATATCCATTAAACCCTGTTGGCACTGTAATGATGGGGATCTTCAAGTTTATATGTGTCGATTTAAAAATCTTTCATGTAATTTCTGTAAAAAAGAGGGCACGTTGTAAAAGTATTTCTGAAAAAGCAAAATAGCTATGGGGCACACGGTTTCTGAAGTAGTATTGTTACACAATAGTGATACGGGTTATTTGTAAAAAGCGAGGGATGGAAGTGAATATCAACCACAGTACTTCTTGGAAGTTAAGCACCACAAGGAAATTGATTCGGGAGCTACTTATACTGTAATGTCAATCGCTACTTTTGAAAATTATGACCGTTAATGGTTAATCGTCCTATAATTAGGTCTATTGAACAAATTTTGTAATTGTCCGGATCAAAGGAAGTAGTTACCAAAGATAAAATCTTTGTACACGCCCAAATGCCAAATACTACTATAAAAAATGCGAGTATATTTCTGGTAGGTGGCGGTGGTAGAAGTTTGGTGAGACGACATTGGTTTTCTGAATTAGGATTGGGCGTACAAAGACTGCTCAATGTGAATACGGAAGTAGGGGAAAATATAAACAAATTTCCAAATGTTTTTGAACATCCAGTAGAACCAATGCATGGCCCATCAGTAAAAATAGTCATTTAAGAAAGGGTTAAACCAAAATATTTAAGACATTGTTGTGTATTATTTGAATCCCGAGATAAGATACAATTGGAAATAGAAAAAATAGTCGCAGCGGCACTAACGCCAGTTCAATACTCTGACTGGGCAAGTCCAATAGTCCCTGTTTTAAAACGAAACGGACAAGTACGTATCTGTATAGATTATAAAATGACGGTCAATCCAGCATTGAAGTCGAACACATACCCGTTACCGCCAATTTCTAAATCACTAACGAGGTTAACAAATAGCAAAATATTAACCAAGCTAGATTGTTATCAAGCGTACTTAACAGTTAAAGGTAAATGAAAAGTCATCTGAAATTTTACAGTGAATACAATCAAAGGACTATTTCGAGTGAGTAGGTTGGCGTTTGGTCTTTCTTCATCCCCAGGATTATTTCAAAGATTAATGAACAAGATTTAGACGATCTGCTGGGAGTACTTATATTCCTGAATGATATTCTAGCGTTTGGATAATTGCCCGAGAAACATAGTGAAAGGTTATTCAACGTGTCTAGACGATTACGTAAAATAGGACTTAGACTGAAAAAGGAAAAATGTTTCTTCAGTGTAACAGAATTATAATTTTTGGACTTTGTAGTTTTAGTAAAGGTAGTCCGTTCCGAAGATAAAGCGGCAGCAATTTATGCAACTCAATACCCAAAAATAAAGAAGAATTGCATGCATTTCTAGAACTGTTAAATTTTATAATATGTTTCTAAGAAATCGAGCAGAAGTTGCAGAACCACTTCATCAGTTATTATTTAAAAATCAAAAATGAAAACTTGGGGTACAGGAGAAACAAGTTTTTGAAATTTGTAAAACTTCTGCAATCTACTCTTGTGCTGGAACATTATGATCCTTGAAAGAACAATTAAGAGAAACTTGTGATGCTTCTCCGAATGGGATAGGTTGTGTGTTATCTGTGGTGAATAAGCATTATTATGAGAACCATGTAGCATTTTATTCCATAACTCTGAACAGAACCAAAGGAAACTACTCACAACTAAATAGAGAAGCTTAGGAAATAATGTTTGATGTCCAAGAAATTTCACCAATTTATTTGGGGTCGCCATGTAACTTTTAAAATGGGTCATCGTCCTTTATTAGAAATTCTAGTGCTGAAAAAAGGTTGCGGAGACCATTTCATCTCATCATCATCATTTTGTTTTCGACCTTACTTAAGGTCGGTTTGAGGCAGTTCTAACTTCTTTTTTATTCTGCGATAATCTAAAAAGTTCTACCCTCCATCGCAATCTAAATTTCTAATAATTTGACTAACTTAGCTTGGTCTAGGTCTTCTATACTCTTCTATCTTTTCCTATTTACCTGGCTTTACGTAGATATTAGCAACCTGATGGTTGTTGAAAAACACCAACATGTTTATATGATTCCCATTTATAAGGAAATGAAATATTACCTGGTAACCCCTCCAAAACTGGAAAAGTGTTAAATTATATGTTATGGTAAGACTTAAGCAACGAATCGCTGTCAACATACCAGACCGCTAACTAATTGTGAATTATGTCATGGAGACGTTTATTAAGTCATCTGTACTGTTAATATTGTGCCTAACTCTGGCTAATGATTCATACGATTTAATTTACTGTCCAGAATCCAAAATAAAGAATGTAGATGGTCTGAGTCAACTACCACTGGCAGTAACTGATAGAACTACCCTAACCCACCGGAAGTTTTTCCTAGAAAATATCTACATATAACCACCGGTAACAGCCACTGAAATAGCAGTTATGACTGATGAAGATAAGGTCCTGAAGAAAATAAAAGATAATCTGCTAGTAGGATTACCAAATTAAACACCGCCAAAACTATTCCTTTATAAGAGAATATGGTCCGAATTATCGTTGGAGCGAGGTTGTGTACTTTGAAATCCCAGAGTGATGGTGCCAATTGCATTACAAGCAGTTGTGTTACACATGTTGCACGATTGTAATATTGGAATAGTGGCTATGAAGGCTATTGTCACAAGTTATGTTTGGTGGCCTGGTATTAATTCCGAATTTTCAACCAAACTTCGTTTGGTTAATGAGATGGTCTAGTCTGTCGGTCGGTCTGTCGGTCGGTCCGTCTGTCTGTCCGTTGCACGGTTCCCGTGATGTTACAAGACATATAATATATGATTCTTATCCAGTTTTTTACGCTGAATACGAATACGCTATTCACTTTTCGATATTTCAATTATTAATCAAGATATTCGACTTTAAATACGAATTTTTACACATTACTATTCATTATTTTCGCGTACAATTAAATTTCAAATATTTAACACAAAGGTAAGTACTATTTGTTGAACTTAATGTCTAAGTTTGGTTGTGAGCCGTACATGCGGCTTAGATGTTTTTTGAGTATGTTATCTATCAACGCGTAGGCAGTTTTACAGCAAGCGCGCAAAGAATCATTTCATGAAGTCGATTTTTCATAGAATCAGTTAAACCGAAAATGGACTAGGATCAGATCGATTACTTGGGTCTGTATTATAGAAACAATTACCTAGATTCTTACTGCAAATGGATGGAGGATACACCGGTAAGTTCTATTAATTCGACAACAACTATAAACGCTCTCCGACAAATATTTGTCTCAAGCAATGGTACATATTTGACGTCAGCAAAATTTAAGGATTTTGTTTGTCGAAATGGCATTTGCCATCTGACTACTGCACCTTATCACCCCAGCACTAATAGCCAAGCAGAACGCACGGTTTGTACAATTAAAACAAATCTTGAAAAGATTAGGCAAGATATTGCTCTAGAACTGTCTAAACTTCTCTTACGATTATGGAATACACCGTCAGTTGCTACAAGCAAAACGCCAGCTGAAATGTTGAAAGATCCGCTCTTGACTTACTAAATCCTTAGAGATGGTTGCATGGAATTAGTGTATTCTAAACGTACTTTTACAGAGGTCAAGAAGTATATGTTAAGGCATACAATCAGAATAGATATTGGATACCCTCAACCATCACTGACAAGAAAGGTTCATGCCTGTACAAAACTATATCCGAGGATTGTCAAACCTTACCAAACATGTAGACCAAATCAAGAATATAGTGAGAGAAGAGAGTAAGGAACAAGAAGGAGAGGAATTGAGAAAACTAATACAACCGGAAAAAATATTATTAGAGAATTCTCTACCAGAGGAAAGGAAAGCGGAAAGTGAAAAGTGAGTTGGAATCACTTGTTTAGCCGACTAACACAACAGCTATGGAAGAACGACCAGTACGTGAGAAGAAGCGACCAGAGTGGTTGAAATACTACGTTGTCTAATTGATCAATGAGTGTTAGTTTAAATTGTTAATGTTTAGGTCTGTAAAATTTCAGCTTAGGAGAGAGTGATGTTATGTATTGAAGTATTGATATGGTGACAACACCAAATGGTTCTCTCATAATAATTATTTTGTATCAGACAATTGAGACAATTGTTACGGTATTCTGCGCAAGCACGAAAAAAATAGTAAGAGTAAATAAAGAAATCGTTTACGCCGAATACCGCAACAAAACGGGGACATAATGATAGAATTCGGGCTAGCTCAAAAACGTCGCAGAGTGGCGTAGGTAAAATAGAAAGAACACATTGGTAACATCAGTAAACTATATTATCAACATACAATCTTGAAAGGCTATTTACAAAACAACAAAGAATCCAATAATTTGCGTAATCGTTAGTTACAGCGTGATAGTAAATAAAGAGTCATAACATAAAAATATAAAATTGTTAAGCAAATATAACATCCTATAATCTATATACTTACTTAATGGTTCACCTTAAATATATACAAAAGAAAATTAAACATAAACTGTACAGTAATTCTAGGAAAAGAAATATATATAAATTATACATTCTGCAGTTGTGAAGTGCACCTCCTCAAAAGATAGTATAACATTAAAATTATACACCCTAACTTAGATTAATCAAATTCAATTACTTTTAAATTGATGCGTAAGTTCTTTATGTTAATGTCTATACTAAAAGGACAAAAGAAACAGTAAAACAAAGAAACTTTAATTGAATAATTTTTAACATAGTCACTTGTGCATTGTGATTGTGAGTTTTGTAACGTGGTCTTGGTAATTTGTTAGATAATAATGAGTAATACCATTATGAACAGCCAATGAAACGCCTATTCTTTACAGCAGCATAAAAAATTTTTACGAAAACAGAAAACTGTACCTTGAGCTATTGGTTTTGTGCTGGTATCATCTTGTGGATGTAAAAATGCGGTTGCATTTCTTTATGTGCCGGATGCTGGAACCACCAACTAGCACAGAAGGTGCTGTAAAAGCGCGACTTTACAACATGTCTTTTCGGTAAGATGTTGTATTCAATTCGTCTTTCAAAGCGCGGTCTCTATTTTATAAGGCAAGACCATGTATGGAGGTAGATATTTGGCTTTCAAATATATCGCCGAAAAACTAAGTGTAAAAAATTCCCAGACAACAGCTGCCGAAATACAAACTAACAGCTAACCAACAAGCAGATAACGCAATTAACAAAGGATTTTTAGATAAAGGAAAACAATCTTATTACATTAAAACATCTTAACAGCTGCAGAATAACAGTATACTTATAGATAACAAACCCATAGTAAGCAGATGTAGGCAGGTGGCAAGTGGCCTTATCTTTTAGAAGAAAGCTGTGCATTTACTTGCAGCTTTTAATTAAAATATAGTCACTGCAGGTGGTAAAAAATATTGCAACTACTTTGTGACGTAACGTTTCCTAAGCAGCTGTTTTATTTTAAAATGCAAAATTTTATCGAGTAATTATGTGAGAAATTTTATAAAATAACACTATTTTCAAACGGCAGGAAGTCGAGCTTGTTGAGCAATTTTTAGCTGTTTCAGAAATCAATGCAGAAAAATTGCTTGCAATGTTTTCAACGTAACACAATGTTGCTCGGGTGGAAGAAAGTCTGTCAATTCGGGGGTGTAGTTGTTGATTATTATGTCAAATGTACAACGTATTAGTAAAATGTAGCAGTACAGCAATTGTTAGTACAGTAAATCACATGTTACTCTTATTAGTAATAAATATTTACGAGTGGTAGCTACCGTATTCTTTCGTAATAATAAGTGTAACATATCATTCGGTATTCCAAAACTAATTATACACTCGAAACCTAGTCTCCCAGTTCCAACTATTCTTATATATTTACGGTCCTCATGCTAACTACTTAGTTGCTCTGTCAGGAAATACCGGGACGCGACATAAAACATAACACAGTCACTATTATAATCGATTACTTTCTTGTAGTAATAAACTTTTGTTGTTTGAATGATAATCAGGTCACATGCAGATAGTTTTCAAAAGATTTTAGTTTTTAGTTTACTGTTAAACTGACCTGTAGAAACGCAAACCACCTAACAGTCATTAGAAATTTTAGATGGACAAAAAGCTGCAAGAAACGTAATCTTATGATCTCTTTAATAAATTTAAACGTTTAAAAATTTATGGATATCTAAATCTAAGTTAATCAATAACCTTACTTTAATTAAATGCGTGGTTGACTTGTTTGAATTAAGTTTTATGTAGTTTTTTAAATCTAAACTTTACTTGTAGGATACTTCTGGGTCGATCTTGTTGGAAAAACTACCCCAAAATTTGCCCTTCCTGTTGGTAAAGATAGCAATGGTCAAGATACATTCGTAGGACAGATCGTTCACCCAGAAGGAAAAGGCTCCTTACTACCAGGTGCATATGTGGCCAGTAAGAATAAAGTGTACTATGAATACTTCAATGAACAACACACAACCGATAAGTTAATTAGGGTAAGTTGTATAACATTGAATCTGGCATTCACCTTTTATTGTTTTTTTACTAATCTCTTTTAGTTGTTCATGTAGAGTGTGTAGTTTTATAATATTTTTCAATTGTGAATTTATAGAGAATCCAAAATGCAATGTAGCGCATTGATAACTCCAGGAAACCTAACTACTTTGAAATTTAAATAAGCCAAATGTGGAATTAATTCAGAGGTGGTTAGTGACTTTTACAATCGGTGAGCAATTTTAGAGAAGGCGTAGCCTCACATCAAAATATTTTACACCAGTAACTTACCGCAAGAATATTTTTCTTTTAAACATACGGTAAATTTTTCAGTCCTTGAGGTTAGCAGATTTATCAGGCATGTCCTTATAAAATGCTTAGGCGTCTATTAACTCTTCCAGTACCTCTGTTCGTAAGTGAAAGTCTGCTGCGGATTATTTTATTACAAAGGTAACTTTTATCCTTTTAGCTATGAATAACTATGTTCCACGAACATATTTCCTTGGTGCAGAGTCAAGTATTAGAGAGAACAATATAAGTTTCTTTAAAGACGTAGAAATCTGTGTTTATTATTGTCATTTATTTTTAGGGTTCAGTAGCACGATACTGTCCGTTAGTACAAATTAATTGTACATCACTTTTTATGTGTGGCACGTTAACATCGATATATATTGCTGTGAATCCTCACCATTAATCTTAAACTAAGGTTTTCAAATCGAGCCCCACAGATTGGGCGTCATAAAATGCTGTGAAATGTACAAAAAGCCTCGCCAGTTTCATGGAATAAAATCACAAAAATTTTCTTTGGAACTCGAGCCTCGCTTTTGGGCGCTACGATTTGCTGTGATTCTCTTCTGATAATCGCCTCTTTACTCTTTCCGCCTAGGCTGCTCACCTAGTTAAAACTTTCATCCTCATTCATAAAAAAAAACAAACACATTCCTACCACAAACATCAACGTTAACTCTATTTACATCAATATTCATAATACATTAAAATTTCCAAATTAAATTGTAGCATAAATTTCAGTATCATAAAATTTCAAGATTAAATTTGTCATCATTTTAATTTGCATCTGGAATTAAAGTCCTTGTAGGATGCCTACTAATTTATTTAACAATATTTGCAGACCTGAGTCTGAGTACAAAGGGAGCATCTCCCACCCCTTTACGTTAATCAAACAGGTTAGTCTAATTGAGCTCAAAAACAGACCCAAAATTTCATCATAATCAAGAACTTAAACTGCTAAATACTCCTTTTTACTTAAACAAGAAAATTTCACCTTAAAATTAAAATTTTGTTGTTTGTACAAATTTTTTTAGCAAACAAATTATAAAGTTATTCAACACACACCAAAACATCAAAATTCGAGCAAAATTGTATAATTTACCTGAAGGTTACTACATTCGTGGCTTCAATGTACATCGTCCTTTGTTAATCACACTATTCCAACTGGGTTATGTTTACGGCTGCTGATTCTGAACGCTTTTAAAATTTTCTACACCACAATTCATCTAAAGTTGTTTCAGGGCTTATCAGGAACTCATCTAAGTATATCAAAATCTTGTTTTGTGGATCCAATCACGATTACGAATAACATTTGATTATTAACACCCTCGAAAAATAGCAAAGAAATTCCTAATTCTTTCACGCTATACCCAAAAACTGCCTACTTTTGTTTATTCATTTATCGTTACAAATTTGGATAATTGGTACAGTAATACTCGCAAATATAACTAGACTTTATTACCTTGTATCTTCTTTTCTAAGTGCACTAATGCATAATAACTTGTATCGTATCACGTAAAGAGCAAACTGTTTTAAAGTATTCAATAATCACCAAAATATAAGAGCAAACTGTTTAAAGTATTTGAATCAAAATCGAAAATCTAAGAGAGAACTGTTTAAAACATAGAATAATCAAAAATCTAAGAGAGCGAAACTGTTTAAAGTCCGGGTTAATATAATAGCTCGCCTGCCCGTCGGTTTTGTCCCTCAACGGCCAGTATACAGAATTTCGCATTCTCTGTACCCTTTTCGACAGCTCGGCACGCTATTCTACAAAATTTGCACACGCGCCAGTTGAAAATCTAAGAAATTTTCACACGGCTCGCAAACACGTCCGAGAATAACTAATCAATTTTGTATAGAAATCGTTACGTTTACACCTCTCATATCTGCATCTTATTACAACCAATCATAGCCCTCGAGACGCTACATAAATCACGCCTTTAATTATTAGTGTCTCTGTCTTGCGCATATTATCCGTCTCTATCTACCCTGTTCTGAGTGGTACAAATCGATATTCTTTACTATCGGTTATTTCAGTCCACGTGGATTCTTATGTTAATATAAGCTACGGTTTATCCGACCGTTTGCAATATACGCAGAATTCTCATGTTTATCAGCTCGAATTTATTAGAATTTGACATTTAAAAATACGCAGGTGTTCAATCGTAACATTTTAAATAACACTTTTACGATTTGAATATTATTGGGTTTTTTAAAAGCTTTTATGCCTATTATACCTTAATAATCGTTCAATTAACTCCAATTAAAATAGTAATGGATGGCATTGACTTCTACCCTTTAATTTTAGTGAATCCTAATTAAATATTAATTATTATTTGTACATTTTGTTTAATACTCGTTACTTAAAACTTGAATTAATTAATATAAAGTTTGCACGTAATTTCTATTTGTTTCTTTACTTGGAATAATTAATTACATACAAGTTGAGCATTTTAATTCTGCTTCTTTTTATAGAAAGCGTCTAGTGAATAATTTAAATCCCTTATTTTTAATAAAACAAATAAATTTCTATGCTACACGTTTTAATAACGCGTATTATCTAATAAAATTCTATACAAACCCTACCTTCTAATTGAATGATTTAAATCTTTACACTAGGCATTTAATTACGCGTACTTTTTCCCAAAGCTTCCTTATACACGGTGATTAAAATTATTTAATGTCCTTAATTAATTTTCTACCCTGGTCTAAATTTGAGTAATATATATATATATATATATATATATATATATATATATTACTGTGGTTTTATAAGTTATTAGAGGTATTAACAAGGTGAAATAATTAGTTATTGCAAGATAAAGCGTGTATATAAGGTTCAAGCAAAGTATAAGACATTTTTTAGAAAGATTGGATAATAATTTACTAATTTTCATTAAATATTAGGGTTAATTGTACGTAGTTGTAAAATTCACTGTAAATATCAATTACAATTAGGTTTATAATTTAATTTCGTAGAGCATAGTTGCATAAATATATAAGAAAAGTTAGGTCTGTAAAGCATAGTCAAGGTTTGTTATGAAATAACGTATTAATGTGTTAAAACGAACGTTTTTATATTTGTAGCATAAAAATCGATAATTGAAGAGGGGTATAATTATTTAGTAAACGCAGATTCAGCGCATCAGTTATTTTCTTGTGTAACGTAAAATATAAAGCTTGAGCACGTATAACATTTCTAGGAAGATTTAGCATTGTAAACAGGTTCTAAGTATCGAGTAAAAACGTGTCAACAAGTATTATAGTTGTTGGAAAAAGACAGTTGAGCAACAAACGCAGACACGTACAAAAAACATCTATATTATAAGGAGAAAAACAATATTTTACACGAGGTAGCAAAGGAAGGACAATAGCATATGTTTTGTGATCATTAACTTTGAAACGTCTGTCAGACAAGGAAATTTAGAGGCAAACAAGCGAAACAAAGATGCCATGTGTTTTCTAAAGATATTAATTGAAATAGGAACTGAAAATCTGAACGATTGTTAGATTAGGTGAACAAAAGCAAGATAGACGATACTATCGATCGGTTAGGTAGAACAAAGTTTTTGAATAGGGGGATGAAACAACCAGATATAACATACGGGTTAGACGAAGATAAGAGAAAGCACAACTGATGTTGAAAATTAAGGAAGGAAAAATCACAAGAGATGGAAGATTTTAAATGCTGGTTAAGGGAAATGACAAATATGTGCGTGCATTAGGGGCGTATTTTGGAGGCTAGAATAGACGACTGTTATCGGACAATTTTAACGAGCATTTCCGCGTAAAGCACTTGCTTGTTATTTAAAATCCTGAAATTTCTGCGACGGTTAAGAAGTTTTATGTAAAATAACTCAAGGATAATCGTGTGTTTGTGGAATTGAGCGACCGTTTGTTGTTTGTGCTGTGTATTAGTTTCTGGAACCGGTGGACGGTTGAAAACGTTACCGAGAAAGTAGTTTATAGGGGTGGTGAGAATAGATTTGAGGAGGTAGTTTTAGAGGCTATATAAACCCGAAGGAGGCGGTAAAGGCTCTTTTCTCTTGTACTTTCGATCGTCAACCAAGTTACTTACAAGTGCAAATATAATTAAGTAAGTCTTAGATTTTATTCAAATTTAATAAGCACAAGTGGGTGCTAAATTATATGGCAACTGTGAAGTAAATAAAATGCTGTAAACAATTGAAGCTGAATACAACGTAAGTACAATTTTACTACTTGTACTTGGAGGCGCTTTGTGTACTCTGGGTACATGTCGAGTATATGGATGGACCTTACATGTGATTTTTTAATGCTTCACCCGAAGGTACTACATTGGGCAGGAGGCGAGTTTTATGTTGCCTGAAAATTTAGAATTTTGCCAAACCTTTGCCGTTCCAGGCAAGGTAGGGATCTTTAACGTACGTGACAACACCCACCCACAAGACCTCCATTTAACCTCTCATCCGAACGAGGGCGTAATTTTTGTGAAAAATGCTCACCTGCCATTTTTCAAGCAATCGGCCGTGTCGTGATGGACCAGTAGCAGAGCATGGAAGCACATTGCAGTTGTATGGAGGAATCTGGGTAGGAGCGTGCTGTTCCGGATGGTGAGAGGCCACCTGGAGAAAGGTTTTAAAAGTGCAGCCTAGAGGGACGACTACGTTGGAGATGGTTTCCACGTAGAGGGCTGGTGGTGCTAAAATCCAGTTAACTCTACCTTGTAAAACTTTTGCTTTTTGTGATTTTGTGGGCGATTTTAACGATTTGGTGACTTTTGATGTATTATATTATATTGTAAGGACATTTTATTTGATGATTTGCCTTGAAAAAGGAATATATGAAAACTTATTTATGTAACATTTTGGTGGTATAAAATAAAGGTGTAATTTTGGTTTTTTGTACAAAGTAAAAGGGTTTTTGGTAATTTCAATGCCGTAGTTAGCACATAGGTAAAAGAAGGTTTTTACTATGAGCTCGTATTACACCTGGGGTTTAAAGTAAAGTTTGTGGATAAGCCCAGTTACTTTTGATTAATTATTGATGTAATAAGAAAAATTTCAAAATTATTTATTTAAAATGATTTCTTTCAAATTTTAATATTTGTTAAATATTCAAAATATATGAGGAATGTATACGAAATATTTGAATAGTAATTGATGTGCAAATAAATCGTGATGTACTTTTGGCAGTCAACTTTTATTTAAATAGTTGGATAGGATTGTTAGTGAACAAGTGGGCAGCCGGGGCGAATATTCCTGAGGAATCCCAAAGTGTGAGGCACGAAGTTTTAGGGCTGCCTTTCGAGCAAGACTACGCAGCATTTTGTCGACCCAACGTTGGGGCTCGATAGGTAAAGGAGACTACAGAAAATTATGGCGACCCAAACGTGAGGGGCTCGAAGTCAGATAGATTTGTTTTATATTTATTTCAGGAAACTGATGATTCTGAGGTAAAGAGTTAAGTGTTTGTAAATATTTTTTTGTAATTAGTTTTAATGAGTGTGTTGGAATTATTAAGGCAGGAATATGAACAATTAAAGTCAGAAGTTAGAATTTTCTGTGAGGATGAAATTACTGTCAAAATGACTAAAGTGATTGATTCTTGTAGGGACCAATTAGGACGTGTATAAAGAGAATTCAGCGGAATTAAACATAATATGACAGCTTTAACGGGAGATAGTCCTAGGTTCTTTTCAAGAGACATATCATTGGAACAACAGATGAAATTTTATGGGGCCAGTCGGGTGAATCCTCAAATTTTTATAGTGTTTGGAATTTAGTTTTTAACTTTTTTTATGAACAGGCTAAGCTTCACACAGTGAACATTTATGTCGACAAAGTGTGGGCACGAAGTTTTAGGGCTGCATTTCGAGCAAGACTACGTAGCATTGTGTCGACCCAACGCTGGGGCTCGATAGGTAAAGGAGACTACAGAGAATTATGCCGACCCAAACGTGGGGGGTTCGAAGTCGGATAGATTTGTTTTATATTTATTTCAGGAAACTGATTATCCTGAGGTAAAGAGTTAAGTGTTTGTAAATATTTCTTTGTAATTAGTTTTAATGAGTGTGTGGAAATTATTTAGCGTATGAATAGTGTGGTGTGGACGAATGTTGAAAAAGGAGTGGCTAAGAAGTGAAAGCGTAGAAATCGGAAGTGACGATAGCGCTCTTTTTGAAAAAACCAGACGAGAAATGGAGGAAGCAGGAGGTAGTAGGAATCAGTCGAGGACAGAGTTGGGAGAAGCTGGAAATGAATTTATGATTAGAATGTTAGGGGGAATGCGACTAAGTAGGGAAGAATCAAACGGGATATTTGACGAAATTAGGGAAATAGGCAAAGGGTTTAAAAGAAAAGTTAAACAAATGAGTCTGGATTCGAACCGAAATTTAAACAGATAAGTGAGAAGATCGATAAATCAACGAAAGAGCTTACTTAATTTAAAAATTGCTTTGCAGTAAAAATGGGAGAAAAAACAAGGGTAGATAGAGATAGAATGAGAAAAATATAGTCGGTTTAAGGCAGAATTTGTACAATAAAAGTCAGAGGTTAGAATTTTCTGTGAAGAGAAAATTACTGTCAAAATGACTGAGGTGACTGATTTTTGTAGGGACCAATTAGGACGTGTAAAAGAGAAGTCAGCTGAATTAAATATAATATGGCAGCTTTAACGGGAGATAGATTTAGGTTCTTTTCAGGTGACATATCATTGGAACAACAGATGAAATTTTACGGGGATAATCGGATGTATCCTCAAATTTTTATAAATAGTGTTAGGAATTTAGTTTTTAACTTTTTTGACGAACAGGCTAAGCTTAACACAGTGAACACTTTATTAAAAGACAATGCTGAAGCCTAGTACAATTTAGTAGAGCAGGACATAGAATCGTATAATGATTTTGAAGAGAAATTCTTTAAGCACAACTGAGTGATCATAAACAAAATCAGATGCGAAATGACCTTATCACGGGGAAGTATAAAAGGAAATTTGCGGAATATAGGGAACAATATGCGATACGCAAATATAGCATTGCTAAACAGTTGAGTCCACTTTTAACGGACCCTGCAGATAATTAAGTATCTGTCAAGAGATTGAAGTTAGGCAACACGTGGCGTTGCAGAACATCGTCGAAAGAAAGTCATTTTTGGGATACTTTTAAAAGTATGAAGATGTTAGTACAGTTAGACCTAAGGATACTAGGGAAAGAAATGTCAACGTAGTTAGATTGGAAAATAGGGGGGAGAATGCCCAGAGACGGGGAACCAATTTCACTAGGAATTTTAGGAATAACTGGGAACTTAGGTGACCGTTTCATAGAAGCAGTAGTGGCACCAGACACCGAGACCCAGAGTCCAAAGACAGAATAGCTCGCCGGAGAGAGCAGGACCCAGGCAAATCCGAGGGTTAGAAACACAGAAAACAGAGATAACACGGAAGCGATGCGACGAACATATACTGAGGTAGTCGAGGGATAACCAGGACCCAGCAGTGAGAGTAGAAGCAGGCAAGATTTTTAGGTTACGAAAAACCACTGAAGATTAATGTGTATAAATACGAACATTCGCGTGAATTTTTACAAATAGAAGAAGAAGTAGAACCAGAAACAGTAAGAAAGATTTGTTTGCCAGTAGTGAAAGTAAACATTTTAATCATAATTTAGGAGCGTTGCTTGATTCAGGAGCAGACGCGAGTTTAGTATCGGAAGAATTTGTCAGCAAAATTCGGGAAAAGGTAGCTCCTAATAAAAAGAGGTTTGCTATGGTGAATAACGTTGTGGTTTGAATATTGAAATAGGAACATTAAGCTGTGAGCAGGAATTTGTTATAGTGCCTGGACTGAAGTTTGAGAACATTTTAGGTGTCGATTGTATGATGAAGTTGGGATTAGTGATTGATATGGAAAGGAGGATAGTTTGGATTAGGGGCATGGTATTGCCCTGGAGAGAGTGTTATGATGTCACGAAAGATGACATGGGTTTAAATATAAATATTATGGTGTTAGATGAAGGAGAGGTTAGAGGAATCGACACAATAAAATGTCAGAGGATAAGTTAGAAGAGGTTCAAGCTTTATTAAATAAACATTCGGAATTGGTAGGGTAGAGGCGAGCACAACGTTAGGCTACGAACTTGTATTGGGAGTAGATAATTCCGAGCCGTTCAATGCGAAAATTTCTCCAATACCAGCAGCATATAGGGAGCAAGTAAATCAAGAATTAACAAAGATGTTAAAAGATGGCATAATCGAGTTGACAAACACAAAATTTTGAATCCGTTGGTTGTGGTGAAAAAGAAAGATAATAGTATTCGTTTGTGTTTAGATGCAAGGAATTAATCAACGGACTAAACCACAATTTCATTGTCCACCTTCCATGGACACACCATTGACAAGATTAAGAGGCAAATTTATATTTAGCAAATTAGACTTAAGAAATTCTTTCTGGTTGATTCCTTTACACAAAAATTCTAGAAGGTACACAGGGTTTTCCGTAGAGGGAAAGGTTTATAATTTTAAGGTGGTACCGTATGGTTTGTCTTAGTCGAGTGCAGCATTAAGGCCATCAGACAATTTTAGGGGCGTATGAACAATTCTGTATTCATTGCGTCGATGAAATTTTGATCTTTAGTGAGAATGAACAGCAGCACTATTTTCAATTAGAAAGAATTGTGTTGGAGCTTAAATTAGCAGGCTTAAGATTAAATATTAAAAGTGTCAAATTTTTGGGTATTGTGTTGAATAACCAGGGCGTGTGCATAGACAAGGAAAGGTTGTCTGAAATTTTAAGATATCCGAGGACGAACAATATTAAAAATTAAGGTCATTTTTGCGTGTACTTAATTTCTACAAAAAGTTTGTACCTGCTTTTTCTGAAAAGGCTGTTCCGCTGTTCAAACTTTTGAAAAAGGGCATAAAATGGCGATGGTCTGAAAGTGAGGAGGCGGCCTACTTAACATTATTAGAGCAGTTTTACGAGCAGTTGATTATAACGCATCCCAGATTTGATTTAAGTTTCATTTTAAAGAAGGATGTGTCGGATTGTGCCTTGCCTGCTGAGCTGTATCAAATACAGGATGGAGAGGAAGTGTCTATATCGTTTATCTCGCGAACACTAAAGCCACATGAACTTAACTATACGATTAGCGAAAAAGAATTGGCTGGGGTGGTTTTTGGGGTGTGCAAGTTAAAATTCTATCTAGTTGTTCGAGTAGAACAAAGGACACAGTCTTGACAGCAATTTCCTTTAATGAAAAATAAGGGGTGCGCTTCAAGCTACAATTTTAACAATTAATAATTTAAACTTTTTTTCTATAACTTACATTTAGTGCGCCTATTTGAATCGGTGACTATTAACTTTAAATATAACTGTTTGTAATACAATGAAATAAATCTATATTAACTACCTTCTAGCTACGCTATTTCCCAAACTCTTTAATGTGACGGTAAGATTGACATTATTCGTGTTTCTCCGGTAACGCGTTTGTACTAACATCTACAGTAACATTCCCCTCCACGTAAGGATGTTCGTTGACATCTTTACCATCCTCGTTTACTTCTAGCAATGCCAACTTCGCCACCGCACGGTGGAATACTCCTGTTGGGGTTTGTACTAACGCTTGACGGGCGCGGCCATCTTGTCCATACCGAACTGTTAGAACTCGTCCTCGAACCCAACCGTTTCTTTTGCTGTCGTCGATAATAATTACAAGATCCCAGGCTCGACCGGTTTCGTGTCACCAAACCACTTGGTCCGTTTGGTTAGGGTAGGCATATATTCCCGTATCCATCGTCTCCAGAAATAGTTGATGTTGAACTGAATTAAGTTCCAACTATTATGTACAACTTTACGGAATCATCCATGGTTACAGTTGGTTGCTTAATTCCGCTTGAGCTTCCCAATAGAAAATGATTTGGAGTAAGGGCTTCTTGCTCCTCCGAATCTAGTGGTAAGTACGTAAGCGGTCTTGAATTAACTATGGACTCAGCTTCCACCATTACTGTTTGTAACGCCTCGTCGGTAAGTTTACGTTCTTTCGGTAGATTGAGAATAGCATTCTTTACGGAGCGAACCATACGTTCCCATGCACCGCCCATGTGGGGTGTTGATGGAGGAATAAACAGCCATTTCGTCCGGGCATTGGTGAACGTTGCAGCAGACTCCGCCTCTATTCGCATTATCTGTTGCTTTAGTATACGATCAGCTCCTATAAAGTTGCTTCCGTTATCGGAATATATTTCTAGTGGTGACCCACGACGACAGATAAATCTGCGTATGCACATTATACACGACTGTGTTGATAAATCAAAGGCAACTTCTAGATGGATTGCGCGTATGCTAAGACATGTGAATAAAGCAATCCATCTCTTAGCATTTGATCGCCCTACCTTTACAAGGATAGGTCCAAAGTAATCAAATCCAATAAAACTGAATGGTCGGAAATAAGGAGATAATCGTGCTGCAGGTAGCGGTGCCATTTTAGGAACTTCTGGTCGTGCTTTATAAACTTTGCACCACTGACATTTCTTGCTAAGCTTTCGTACTAAGACACGCAGTCGCGGAATGTAATAACGCTGTCGTAGCTCGTTGACGACGGTTTCAGAATTGCCATGAACGTATTTCGTGTGGTAGTGATATATGATCAACGAGGTCACTAAATGGTCTTTAGGTAGTATGACAGGATTCTTGGTTTCCTCCGTTGTCCATTGAGCAGCACCGATACGTCCGTCAATTCTTAGAACTCCGTCTCTATCCAACATTGGGGTAAGCTTATAAAGAGGACTAGACCTCGCTAACTGTTCCGTTTCCTGCACTGACGATCTTCTCTTTGACAGTATTAATAATTCTTTTGCATAGGCCTCCTCCTGCACGAGCCTCCAAATCTGTACCTCCGCTTTGTAAAGCTCTGCCTGAGCGAGAGTTGATGTTTGTCGTATGCCTTCATAATTTTTAGATTCCCTACACGCATCAACAAATCGCAATACATAGGCCATCGTTCGTAACAAACGATTCCACTTAGAAAACCGTTGGAATTGTATTAACGGAGTTGACACCGAGACGACGTTACTGTGTATACAACACGTTCTTAATTCTTCTTTAGTATCGGGAACAACTTGTTCAGGCTTAGGCCAATGTTCCTCAGCTAGGTACAAAAAGTCTGGTCCTCGATACCATCGGCTCGTTGTAAGAAAACTAGGTCCCTTTCCCCATTTAGTCGCTTCGTCGGCAACGTTGAGCGCACTGGGAACCCATCTCCAATCTTTTTCGGCGGTGGATGTCAAGATTTCTCCTATACGGCACGCAACAAACTGTCGGTATCTGCGATGCTCAGACCTAATCCACGCTAAGACCGTGTTAGAATCTGTCCAGAAAAATCGTTGATGGACTGAAATCGAATGCCCATTGATAACGTGTGAAATCAATCGAGTACCCAAACCCGCAGCCATCAACTCTAATCGAGGGATTGTCGTATACTTTAAAGGGGCCACTTTTGTTTTGGCTGTTACTAGCGCGCATTGTCCACGCCCGTCGGAATTAATTATTCGAAAATACACCACAGCGCCGTAAGCAGTTTCACTAGCGTCAGTAAATATATGAGCCTGCAGAGAACCGTAAGTCTCACTGCTTACTCCTTTGAAGTAGCATCTGGGTATACCGACGTCGTTAACGTGAGCAAGTAAAGTACACCATTTTTTCCAGCGCTCATACAGCTCGTCATTCACTCTCTCGTCCCAATGAATACCCGTTCTCCAAATATCTTGCATTAGAATTTTGCCATGTACAAGTAAATGAGACAGTAAACCGAGTGGATCGAAGAGACTCATTACACATTTTAAAATCTGTCGTTTTGTTGGTATAGTTCCAGAAGTGACCAAACGTTCAATTTCTCCGCTAAAGCTCATCGAAAATTTCAGCTCGTCTACTTCCGTTTGCCAAAGCATACCCAAAACACGTTCTGAACCGTTACTTTTAGAAGGAACAAGTTGCTTTGAATCTGAAACGCTTTTCCCGCCGATATAGTTCAAAACAGCCTTCAGATTTGTAGACCATTGATGAATTTAAAATCCACCTTTAGAGTGAACCCATTCCACCTCCTTGGCGACCCTTTGTGCCTCTTCAACGGTCTCAAAGCTATCTAAATAATCGTCCACGTAGTGGCATTTCAAAATTCCTTCCACGGCTCTAGGAAACGATCAATAAACTCTAAAGCGTTTTTATTTTTAACAAATTGGGCCGATGATGGCGAACAGGCTGACCCAAATGTAGCAACATCCATTAAAAGAATTTTAGGGTTTTCATCGGGACTGTTTCGCCATAAAAAACGTTGAGCGTGTTTATCGGCCTCCACGATTTGGATTTGGTGGAACATCTCTTTGATATCGCCTGTAACTGCCACCGAGTATTGACGAAAGCGAAAAGTACAGACAACAATGGCACTAAGAGATCAGGCCCTGGAAGCAACATGGAGTTTAACGACACCGCTCCCACTTTGGCTGCTGCGTCCCAAATTAGACGCCCTTTACCTGGCTTTTTGGATTCAGAACAACGCCTAACGGTAAGTACCAAACGCGACCCTTTGGTGCTTTACTTAATTCTTCCTCAGTTGCATAGTGAGCATATCCCTTTGTTTGATATTGTTGCAACTGAAGATGAACTTTTTTTTTTAAACTGGGATCTCGGTTCAGACGCTTTTCTAGGCACTCCAGGCGACGCATTGCCATTGGATAGCTATTTGGGAACTTCACATGGTCGCATTTCCATAATAGACCTGTCTTGTAACGGTCACCAACTCTGATGGTTGTTTCTAGGAGTATACGTTTTGCTCTCAAATCGTCCTCGGACTCTAAATTTACAATCGGAAGCGTTCCAACATCTTCCACACCAAAATACTCTTTAAGCATAAGTGCAGCTTTATTGTCAGACTCACAGTCACAAATATGGTAATTAAACTGTTCAGCTGTATTTCCCTCTTGAAGTTGCCCATAAACACACCACCCTAATCTTGTTTTTGTCGCTACTGGACCGTATTTGCCTTCAATTATTTTCAGTGGGGCGGCTAAAGGTAGATCACGCAAACCCAATAATAGTTTTGGGGTAGCTTTCTCATAACTGATCACGGGCAACCTTTTCAAGTGTGGAAATTTTGTGGCTATTTCTTCAAAGGGCAAAGATTGTGTTGGTAAATTAAGGTGTTCAACTGTTTGCACATTTTCTAATCTGTAACACTTTCGTTTTCCAACCGCAGAAACACCCAGCGATATGACCTGCGAATGACTTTCGGAACGTGACATATTCGCTGTCCACTTCAAACATAACGGTACATTCGGTACACTTACCCCAAGCTGTTCTGCAATTTCTTGTTCCACAAGAGTTGCAGAAGAACCTTCATCTAGTAAAGCGAATACTTGAATGGACTTTGAGTTTCCATGCAAGATCACGGGTATTATCCGAAATAACACTGATTCGTTAATGTGGTGATATGAATGGCTTTCCGTTTTGGGCGGACCTGTTATTTTAACGTCTTTCTTAGTCAGAGAATGCAGCAGGGGATGGTGCTTCAGTTGAGAACCATCAATTTGACATTTAATTTGCTTCCTGCATGACCTACGAAAGTGAAGTTTTAAGCAGCATTTACACAATTTTAGACGTTGAACATGTATCCAACGATCTTCAACACTACAGTCTAAAAATATCTTGCAGTCTTTTGCAAAATGTGCTTCATTAAATCATAGGAAACATTTCTTTTCAGAGTTTTTATTGTCAGCAGAGCCACCGGATGTAGGTAGATTTCTCTGGTCATGAGCGTGAAGATTTATCTTAGCTTTTTCTGTCCGTTCACACTGATTACCAGAGTATAATACTACCCTACTGACTGATTCCAATACGGACGACATAAAGTCGCTGAACGTTTGAAGTGATGGAGTAGAAAAGCTGTTCAATTGTTGGGCCCACTGGAGCTTTATGTTAGCGGGTAATTTTTCTACCAGTTCTTGTAAAAGGACTGGATTTAACAGATGAGCGTGTTGTCCGACTGCGATTAGGTGCTGCGTGAGATTCTAACCGACATCCCAAACTCGATCAACGTTTCTAGTTTTTCAGCTTTGGGGATGGTATGGCTAATACGTTTTAATTAGTTTATTTACTATCACCTCGGGGCGTCCGTAAAGCATGTGGAGTGTCTTTATCACGTCCGGCACGGACTCAGGGGTCAACAAGTAATACCTAACCGACTTGAGGGCACCACCTTTTATAGATCGTTGCAATCGAGCAAGATTTTCGGAGTTACTGTAGCCACAAGCAGCTGTAGAATTATTATAGCTACTTATAAATATAGGCCACTGTTCCGGTTCACCAGAGAACTCCGGCAAGTCACGTGGCATAACCTGCCTAGCGGCTAGTTGCTCTGAATTGGCTCTTTGAAAGGTTGAATGTTCTCTCCTCACAGGTAGCAAATATTCCGCACCTCCGTGATTTGAACGCGCGGAATCAAAATGACGCTCCTTCGTATTTGTGGAATACACAGGATTTGTATTTAAGGGTATAGGACGATCACCCGCTTTTAACGCCGATTGATTTCCAGCTTCGCTTTGATCGAAACGTAAACTGGTAAAATGATCGGCTAAGTTCACATCACACGTGACATTTGCACTGCGAACTAAGGTATCGTTTGCTCTACCCTGATCATGGTCATTTTTTTCCTCTACAATATCTTTTAGCAAAACGCGACGTTTAGGAATGGCTGTTTCATATGGAATTTGAGAACACAATCCGTCCCGACGCTGCAACTGTAGTTGCCAAATCCGCCACTGCTCTTTTAGTTCTTCCAAGTCCTCTACTGAAGGACTTTGCTGCTCTTGAAGCCTAACCATTTTATGCTGTAGTAAACGAAACAACTGCTGTTCTGCTTCCGGTTTAACTTTAGAATTGGAATCCTTGGCCGACGGTACGTTTTGTTGTGGTTTTAAGTGGGTTGTACCCATTACCCCTGCAACGTTTACTTCCTCGTTCATAGGATTCTCAGCTAAATAAACCGAGCGGTCAATTTCGGACAATCTCACGGATGCTACAGACTTTAAACTTTGATTGTTTGTGTATTTAGGAACCTGATTCTCGACCCATGCAGCAACATTTTGTACTCGCTCGTGACATTCAGGTTCTGAGATGAAGCTGCAGTTATCTGCTTCTTCGTCTAACAAGCCCTTTTCCAGTAGTTCATATTTCTCTTGCATGTATCTTTTTTCTAATTCCTGTTCCTTCTTCTCTAAAGCGTGCTGTTCTTCTAAACGTTTTAATTTAAGTTCCAACTGCTGCGCTTTGAGTTTAGAAGTACTAGACCGTGAAGATTTAGCCATCGGGGGAACAGAAACGCATTTCGCACAAACCCAGATTCGATTCACAACAGATTCGCTTACACCCGCGCAAGAATAGTGCCACCAGTTATCGCACTTATCGCAGGCAACAAGATTATCTGCCGCATCTGGCCTTTTACATGCAATGCAACTGAAGCAAAAGTTGAGATCCAAATTATTATCCTCCATAAATCTTGAAGATTTTGTTCGAGTAGAACAAAGGACACAGTCTTGACAGCAATTTCCTTTAATGAAAAATAAGGGGTGCGCTTCAAGCTACAATTTTAACAATTAATAATTTAAACTTTTTTTCTATAACTTACATTTAGTGCGCCTATTTGAATCGGTGACTATTAACTTTAAATATAACTGTTTGTAATACAATGAAAGAAATCTATATTAACTACCTTCTAGCTACGCTATTTCCCAAACTCTCTAATGTGACGGTAAGATTGACATTATTCGCGTTTCTCCGGTAACGCGTTTGTACTAACATCTACAGTAACACTAGTAGGTAGACATTTCGTGATTGAAATTGACCATTTAGCGTTATGTGCATTAATGAACACTAGGTTTTCAAATAATAGAGTGTACAGATGGGGTTTGTTACTGCAGGAGTTTTACTTCGAAATTAAATACATCAAGGGTGAAAACAACTTTATAGCTGATGCCTTTATTCGGAGTAAAAACAATAAAAATAAGAAGCCATGTGACATAACTATAGCGATGAATAACCTGCTACAAGATGGGTCGGTGTATAGACAGTAGGAGATCTTGAGGAATCAAGAGCAAAGCGAAGAGTTACAAATTATCAAGAGGAGGTTATACAGTCAGCCTGAGTTTAAAAATTATAGGTTGGTAAATGGGTTTTTGTGTGAGCAAATTCAAACTCAGGAGGTATATGTTGTGGATCAGATACAAGCTAGCTTGATTATTCAAGATCTTCATGTTAGATATGGGCACATCGGCATGAGAAAGTCATGGTTGATTTTTAGGGACGTTCCTTGTTGTTAAGGACATCAGTATAATGAAGTCTGTAATTAATTCATGTCATTTGTGTACTGTAGATAAATACAAAAATCATACAAACCAGGATGCGGTACAAAGCACACAGGTGCAGGACCCACTGGATTTAATTGCTATTGATTATTTGAGCACTTTAGTCAAATGTCGAAAAGGACACAACCATATATTGATTATTATAGATATTTTTTTTAAATTTACTGAATTATATCCTACAAGAGAGTGCAACACTGTGGAGACGATTTAAGCGTGTGTTAGCGGATAACGCGACATATTTTAACAATCAACGAATTATAAATTATTAGGAGCAACAAAACGTAAAAGTGGTGTTTTGTAGTATACGACATCCGCAGGCAAATCCAGCGGCAAGATACATACAAGAAACCGTGAAGTTCTTGCGATTTGCTTTTCACAGAGATTACAGATTGTGGGAGATCAATTTGTCTTTTATAAATGAAACTTCAAGTACCGTGACCGAAACTAGCCCTATTATGCTCATTAAGCAGACATACCCTGAAAGACCTTGGCAAACTTTACCTAGGGGGAATGAATTTCAGTGCTATATATATACCGGGTGTTCCATTAAGCGTATCGCGCGGCTGTATATCATAAAGTATAAGGCCTAGAGCTTTGCGGAAAAAAATTTATTAAGTAAAGTGGCCAAGAGAAATTGCTGGAAATTATTTTTAAGTTTCAATTTCTACCGCAAGGGGGAGTATTTGTTAAGGTCAACAACAAAATTCAATTTTTCTCCCAAAATTTAAGCACAAGGTATTATGCTCAAAACGCGAATAGGCAGTTATCTTTATTATTCACAACTTTTATTTGAAACTTTTTTCTGTAGATCGCAAAAGGACAGCTGCAGGGCCTGGTGAATTGGTTTACATGTAAATAGGGTTATCTCACAATACCCATGTTGGAATTTAATAATCTTAGAATCGTTTGAAAGAGAATTTCTCAGGGATCAAGACAAACGACTAAATTAATTTTTCTAATGTTTTCTAAATATGTTAGAGGGCGCTTTTTCCAATCATGCCAGTTTTTGTTGATTTACTTAAAAAAATTAAATGGAAAGACATATTTATCAAAAGGGAATTGAATGAAGGGTAAAAAAACAAAGACTTTAGTGAAAATCGCACCTCGATATCCTTAATGGTTCTTAAATTATTGCAAAAAGTGTATTCATATTAAAAAAATATGTACTTCCTTAAATTTTGGATTAAATAGCATTTTGAATTATTTAGTTATTCTTCATTTTAAAGAAAAGGAAATACAGAATTGTGATTTTTGCTTACATACATTATTACGCTAACAGAGTCTCAAAAACAATTACAAACAACGTTGTCTTTCCTTGTAGTCGATTAAACATTAATAATAATAATAATAAATTTGAGGAAAATGCGGGTGGGATTACTTTAGCATGATTGTCTATGAAAATGTTGTATTTTCAATGGCTAATGTTGTAGCCTTAAGAAAAGGCCGTTTTTGGTTACCAGTTTTAGTCAACTGGTAAAACTAAATACATATTTAACGCACACAAACAGAACAACTAAAACGAACAATAAACAACTAACATTATTACAACACATGTTCAAAGTGCCTTCCATTATTAAAAATACATTTTTCTAATCTTCGATGGGTGCTTGACACTGCAGTTTCAATTTCGGCTCTTGTAATGCTTGTTATGGCGTTTTGAATTCGAGCAATCATATCCTCGCGTGTGGTAGGTCGTGTTTGAAAACCATATCTTTTAGACTTCCCCATAAATAAAAGTCTAAAACAGTAAGATCTGGTGATCTAGCCGGCCAAGGAATTAAACTTGCTCTTCCCATCCAGCGATTTGGGAAGGTCGTTTCTAAATAATTTCTAAGTTCCACGGAGTAATGTGCTGGGCAACCGTCATGCTGAAACCACATGTTCTGCCTAGTTTCTAGTGAAACAGCCTCCAAAAATTCAGGTAGATTGTTGACCAAAAAATGCAAGCATGTTGCTCCATTCAAATTTCCATTAATAACAAATGGGCCTAAAATTCTGTTTTCAATAATGCAGCACCAAACATTTACACTCCACCCGTGTTGGTGATCAACTTGTAGCATCCAGTGAGGATTAGTTTCAGACCAATAATGCATATTATGTAAATTTACTCCTCCATCGCTACTAAAGATAGCTTCATCTGTCTATAATATGCGGGACAAGAATAAGGGATATTCGGTGCACATATCTTTCAACCAATGGCAATGATTCAATCTTCTGTCGGTATCGATATCTAAAAGGTTCTGGTGCAAAACTGCATGATATGGATGCAATTTGTGGTTTATTAGAATACGATGCACCGATGTCGTAGGCATCTCTAAATTTGCAGAAAGTTGCCTGGTACTTACATGCGGATCTGCTTCAACGCACGCAAGAAACTTTATAACACTGTTTTCATTTGTAATTGTACGTTTTCTTGTGAGCATTTTAATTGGATGCACACGCCCTGTTTCTCTTAAACGTTTTGCCAATCGTGTAAATACCATTTTGGTATAATGTTTTCTTTCAGGATATGCCATTGCATATTCACGCTCAGCAATAGCCGCGTTTTCAAAACTTTGAAAGTAAATTCTAAGAATGTCATAAGCTTCAGCATTAGTGAAAGACAATTCTGTAGTTCAAAATTAACAAACAAACTTACACACAGAGCATACACGATTTAACTACTATAACAATAACTAGTATGACAGAGTTATACCTGTTGACAGATATGGATGTTTTTGTTTTCATCGCCTACTTGATGCATTTTAAAGGGATCTATTAGCCACATATTATTAATGTTTATAAACATCGTCACTGAATGAAAGACACTTTTGAACATCTGCTATAATAATATTTATGACTAAATAATTTCAAATATTTGATCCGAAAATTCAGGAAAATTCTAATTAGTACTGAGATAGATCTCTAAAATGCACATACTTTTTGCAATAACTTAAGAACCATTAAAGATATCGAGGTGCGATTTTCACTAAAATTTTTGTTTTTTTACCCTTCATTCAATTCCCCTTTGATAAATATGTCTTTCCATTTAATTAATGGACCTGCACCGTGCCGAAGTTCTAAATTACTAGAACAGGTGAAATGGCTTGCGTGTTCTAATGAGCTAAAGAGCCAAACTACAGGTCCAACCAAAGTAGTAGGGTCGTTAGTGAGGAACCAGACTAAGACAGGTCCCCGAAAGAGGGCAGCGGCTCTTTCGGTACTTAGATTGGCAGAGACCATAGGGGTCGGTATGGCATTCTAAGACACACTACCGCGATGTGGAAGGCAACGGGAAACCACCACATTATCTCCCAAGTACACAGCGTACCTAAGTTATAATAAAATGATGGCATTCTCTGGGGTAAAATATTCCGAGTTAAAATAGTCCCCCAGTCGGATCTCCGGGAGGGGACTACTTCGGAGGATGCGATCGGAAAGTTAAAAATAAGAGTCGGGAACATTCTGCGAGTCGGAGCGTGGAATGTTAGAAGTATGAAGCAAGTAGGTAAGCTAGAGAACCTAAAAATCGAAATGAATAGGTTATCACTAGACATAGTAGGGATCAGCGAAGTTCGGTGGCCAGAGGCGGGGGATTTTTGGAGTGGAGACTTCAGGGTAATTCATACAGGAGCAGAGGAAGGAAATTTGGGCGTGGGGATAGTTTTGCGGAAAAAGATAGGATACTGTGTAGAAAATTACTTACAAAAGAACGAAAGAGTACTTATGGTTAGATTAAAATCTAAACCGGTAAACACAGTAATAATACAAGTATACATGCCCACCTCTAGCTACAGTGACAAAGAGGTAGAAGCCATCTACAAAGATATCGAAGACATATTAAGATACGTAAAAGGACATGAAAATTTAATAATTACGGGGATTTTAATGCCGTGGTAGGTGAGGGTAGGGAAGGAGCAGTAGTAGGTTTATTTGGTTTAGGCACGAGAAACGACAGGGAAATAGGCTGGTAGAATTTTGTGACAAGAACAATTTAATCATCACAAACACATTATTTCAACATCATGCTAGAAGACGATATACGTGGAAGATGCCAGGAGATATAGGAAGATATCAAATAGATTACATTCTTGTTAGACAACGGTTTAGGAATCAAGTAAAGACTGTAGAAGCTACCCAGAAGCAGATATAGATACTGACCACAACATCGTAATTATGAAGGCCGCACTTAAATTTAAGAATGTGAAAAAAGAAACGGAAAAAGGCACTTGGACTTAGAGAAACTAAAGATAAAGATATTCAAGAAAGATTCGAAAAAGTCAAATGAATTGCTCAAAGATATCGAGAAAATATCTGATACTAAGGAAGTAGAAACAGAATGGAATAACATTAAATCCAGCCTAGACATGGCGGCCAGAGATATTTTGGGGTATACACAAAAGAAAATAAGAAACCATGGATAACAAAGGATATCCTGAATTTAATAGAAGAAAGACGAAAATACAAAAATAAATCAGACGAAACAGGAAAACAGAGATACAAAGCCATAAAATGGGAAATTATTCGTAAATGCAGAAAAGCTTATGAAGAATGGATTGATGAAAAGTGCAAAGAGATACAAACGAAGATGGAAATAGGAAAGACAGACGAAGCATACAAATTAATTAGAATGAATTTTAGGATATAAAACCGTATAGCAAAAATATAAGGGACGCACAAGGAAACGTCATCATAGAAAACGTAGAGAAAGTGGGTAGATGGCAAGAATATATAGGAATTTATATGCAGGAGAGGAACTAACTGCATTAGAACAGGAATCAGACATTGAAAATGATGACTTGGGATATCCTATACTTAGAGATGAGTTTGAATTAGCATTAAAGAGTCTGAAAAATGGTAAGGCGCCGGGTACAGATAAGGTGCAAGCAGAAACTCTAAAAGCCGCTGGACAAGCAGTAACAGAACGTCTCTTCCAACTTGTAAGCTATATGTATGAGACAGGCGAGGTACCCAAAGATTTCAAACGTAGCATCATAGTAACTATACCAAAAAAGAAAGGCGCGGATAGATGTGAAAATTTTCGAACAATAAGTTTGACAGCACACGTGTCAAAAATATTAACTAGAATTGTGCAAAGACGAATGGAAAAACGGGCGGAAGAAATACTAGGAGAAGACCAATTTGGGTTTAGACGAAACAGGGGAACACGGAGGCTATTCTAGCTCTGAGAGTGATAATGGAGAAAACAATAGAAAAGGGGAAAGCGTGTATATAGGGTTTGTAGATCTGGAAAAAGCATTCGACAATGTAAAATGGAAAAATGTTTGAAATACTAAAAAGATTGGAATGAGTTATAGGGATAGACGAATAGTACATACATTATACAAAGAGCAAACGGCAGTAATAGAATTAGAGCAGGAACGTAGAGAAGTAAACATTAGGAAAGGGGTGAGACAGGGATGTGCCCTATCCCCATTGATTTTAACTTGTACATAGAAGAGGCAATGAATACTGTCAAATGCAGGAAGACATTTGGAATTACTATGCAGGGACAAAAAATTGATATGCTTAGATTTGCAGATGATATAGCGGTATTAGCGTCTAGCAAGGAAGAGTTAGAAGCTGCTCTTAATGAAATGGAAATGGTTCTAACAGAGAGATACGGTATGAAAATTAACAAAACTAAAACTAAAGTTTTACTATGCAAAGGTGGAGAAAATAAATCAAAACAAGAATACAAGTATGTAACACGAACTTACAAGAGGTTAAGGATTTCTGCTACCTAGGAAGCCAAATAACGCATGATGGGAAAAGCACAAAGATATAAAACAAAGATTAGCACAAGGTCGTGCTACATTTAACAAGAAAAAGCAACTACTGTGCTCAAAGACCACAAACATAGAAACAAGGAAAAGATTGCTTAAAGCATATATGTAGAGCACAGCATTTTATGGCTGTGAAACATGGACAGTACGAAAGCGGACAGAAAAACTAGAAGCCTTTGAAATGTGGTGCTGCAGACGTATGATGAAGATATCATGGACAGACAAAGTTAAGAACAAAAAGGTACTAAAAATGGTAGGGGAAGAAAGAAATATGTGGAAAACGGTAAAAATAGGAGAGATAGGATGATAGGCCACATACTACGGCATGAGGGAATAGTGCGGAATATATTAGAAGCAGAGATAGGAAAAAGAGAAGAAGAGGCAGACCTAGGCTAGACTACTGCACACAGATAGTAAAAGATGTAGGCTGCAGGAATTTCAGGAGATGTGTAGGCTAGCCCAGAATAGAAATCAATGGAGGTACGCATCCAACCAATCCCAAGATGGATAAACTAATGACGAGAAAATAACTGTGCTTAAACACGATGATTACTCTAAGTAACTACACGAATTGGTTGGACAACATTCTCAAATAATGTTAAGTGTTTGAAAGGATTTACTGGAAAACCATTATTTCGGCAAATATCTAAGTGTTGGGGATCTTGGTAGCCACAGGTTGCTTAACCCCTTCACTGAATCTCGGTGAAATAAGGCATAAAATTAGAAAACAATAGAAGGGGAACGAGCTGTATACACAGTCTTTTGAAATGCTGTGCTTCAGAGGTATGAGGACGATAGCATGGACAGACAAAGATAATAACAAATAGGTTATAGAAATAGTAGGGAAACAAGGATATCTGGGGAAAAAGATAAGAGAAATAGAAGGGCAGAGTACGTTCTAAGGGATTTTTGGGTAATAGTATGGGATATATTACAAGCAGAGATAGGAAAAAAGAGGTAGATGTTGACCTAGATCAGATAGTGATAGATGCAGACTGTGCAAATTTCAGGGAAATCTGTAGGTTAGTTCAGAATAGGAAACAATGATGGTACGCGTCTAACCAGTTCCAGGACTGAAGACCTAATGATGATGATGAAGTAAATGAACAAAAACTGGCATGATTGGAAAAAGCGCCCTCTAACATATTTAGAAAACATTAGAAAAATCAATTTAGTCGTTTTTCTTGATCCCTGAGAAATTCTCTTTCAAACGATTCTAAGATTATTAAATTCCAACATGGGTATTGTGAGATAACCCTATTTACATGTAAACCAATTCACCAAATCCTACAGCTGTCCTTGTGCGATCTACAGAAAAAAGTTTCAAATAAAAGTTGTGAATAATAAAGATAACTGCCTATTCGCGTTTTGAGCATAATACCTTGTGCTTAAATTTTGGGAGAAAAATTGAATTTTGTTGTTGACCTTAACAAATACTCCCCCTTGCGGTAGAAATTGAAACTTAAAAATAATTTCCAGCAATTTCTCTTGGCCACTTTACTTAATAAATTTTTTTCCGCAAAGCTCTAGGCCTTATACTTTATGATATACAGCCGCGCGATACGCTTAATGGAACACCCGGTATATATATATATATATATATAATTATATTGCTGTGGACTTCGGGATACCTTCAAGGCTTTGCGTTGGGAGCCATAAAATTGCAGTGGATACTCTAGAAATAAACCCTTTTATTCTCGCCCCACGTATTGGGCACCATAAATATTTCCTGAAAATAAAATGTTTTAATCATCCCTGAAAAGCTCCCATCAATCAGCATACCACGGCTAGCTCTGCTTCCGGCTTCTTCAGAGATACTTACCCATCCTATGTTATTCTTTCTCATTTAGACTACCAATTAAAAGTACCACTCAAATAATTCAACAAAACATACAACCCTCTATTCATACAAATCAAAAATTTACGTCACCGGCTCAATATTTACAAAATTGTGTATAAACATCTTCATAAAATTGTACAATATTAACCATTGAATCCTTTTAAATTTCATGACTTTAATTTATTTCAACATTTTTTTATACAAAGAAGTAGGTGGGCCTATCTTGAAACCCTAAATTGAAATTTACCCTGGTCTATGGTGAGCTTAGTATAAACCCTGTTACTCTAAAATGCATAAATAAATCGCACCTTTGTTTTCAACAACTCTATAGACCCGTTTACTTTTTACATCAAAATTTTACGTCATTTATTTACACCTTCCAATAATAAATTCAAATTGTCCTTTTTATATAACCTTCTAATTAAATTTATGTTCATAAAATTTACACCCAATATGGCAAATCACTCTAGCACAAAATAGCAGCACAAATTGTTCAAGCAATAACAAAAGAAACTAATTTCGTTACCTGGAGTAAGCTTTTTGCACCGTCACCTCTGAAGAAGTCGTCTAACCAAACCTCGTCGTCATCCAACTTATCTCTGCTATATGTACTTCAAACTCATTACCACACGTCATTCACTTCTCTGCAGACGCTTTCAATATATCCACCCATAAAGTTGTCCAAAATAAATTAATCGCCTTCTGAATCCACCATACACCCAGCATCCTCGTTCCGCAAAATTATCGAGTCTTGCATACCTTAGTAACATCTTATGTTCGTTCTTTATATGTACTTACATCATCGTTTACAACTTAGCACCTACTCGTGCTTTCAAACTTTTAATTTAAATTAAAACCGACTGCACTATCACCGATTTATAAATTTTTAACTTAGATGTTACCATTTAAGTCTAAAAAGCGGACCGAAGAAGTAAAAGAAGTAAGAGAGCCCCACTACGTCTTCTAGTATATTTATAATCGTTGAAACACACCTCCTGTACCCCGTTTCTATCGAAAGGCGCTACCACCCTCACCGATTCTGAAAATTTAACATGCAACGATCTTTTTAAAGCTCAGAATTTCTCATTCCACTCCGCTCTTAGTCCGAAACACTGGCTAACAAACACAACGGCCGCAATCTTCTAGAAATTTCTCTAACTCCACTAGCAATCAGCCAATCCCAAATCATTTTCTCTGTCGTAGGTCTATCATCCAACTATGTTATACTCGTCTAACTCATATTCGTTGTCTTTATTAAAATCCCACTAAAACGACATAAAATCGATATTGTGGTTAGCCTGTACAACTTATCGCGCGCTTTACATGGGCTGTTTTATCCAACGTCTGTTATTCGTCCTCCTTGTTTACCCTATGCTATTGACATCCCGTCTCTATTTTGTTTTCAAACCACTTGCTATTTTGCAGCCTTTGCGTCGACCGTTACTTCAAATTTCAAAAGAATTATGTTCCAACGTACATTCTGATTTTTTGAACTTGTTTATTTGTTTGTCAGGCTTTCTATGAACCGATTGCCAGTTTGAAATTGTACTTTCCATGTTGTTTAACCTGTAAATTTCTTAGGATTTGTTTTTAACGAACGCTTTGTAAGTTTAAATAAACATATGCGTTTACATTATTGATTTTATACACAAAAGCTCTCACTTATTATTTAATATGCTCAATTTACAACCTTCGAATATTAAAAGTAACTATAGTCGAATTATCCTTGACTTTTCACGTACTACAAAGCTTCTACACTATGTAAATTTAACACTACGATTTATTAATACAAATGTATGCTATTATCAGTTTGTTTTAAAGTCAAAACTAATTAATTTGGAGCGTAAATAATTTATTCCTAGTTTCTATATACACGATCGTTACAAAATTACTCTCTTGACCTATCTATTCCTTTTTACATCTAATTTACACGATAATATATATATATATATATATATATATATATAAACTTCTTGTTGTTGGATATAATTATTGGGAACTATTTAGTTCGAAATGAAATGCTTGAGGTAGAATGTATTTATTTATATACCTGACGTTTCGAATCCTTTTTGACTCTTTTCGAAGGCTACAATGGTGACAGTTAAAATATAATTAGGTACATAATATATATATATATATATATATATATATATATATATAAATATGATTTGACAAAATGTCAAGTAATTACGAACTGCTTTAAATAAAAACTACTTGTTGTTGGATATAATTATTGGGAACTATTTAGTTCGAAATGAAATGCTTGAGGTAGAATGTATTTATTTATATACCTGACGTTTCGAATCCTTTTTTGACTCTTTTTCGAAGGCTACAATGGTGACAGTTAAAATATAATTAGGTACATAATATATATATATATATATATATATATATATATATAAATATGATTTGACAAAATGTCAAGTAATTACGAACTGCTTTAAATAAAACTACTTGTTGTTGGATATAATTATTGGGAACTATTTAGTTCGAAATGAAATGCTTGAGGTAGAATGTATTTATTTATATACCTGACGTTTCGAATCCTTTTTGACTCTTTTCGAAGGCTACAATGGTGACAGTTAAAATATAATTAGGTACATAATATATAATATATATATATATATATTGCTGTGAAACCTTTTAAATCACCTGGTCCGTTGATTCCTTCTGTTAATCGCCTCGGCTGCTCTTCTAGATAACTTCCATTCTCAATCATAAAAATTAAACAACACATTCCTACCACAAACATCAACGTTAACTCTATTTACATCAATATTCAGAATACATTAAATTTTCAAATTAAATTTGAACATAAAATTCAGTTTTAAAAAGAATTTCCGGATTAATTTTATTATCATTTTACTGTGCATCCAAAATTAAAGTCCTTGTTGGATGCCTACTAATTAATATAACAAGATAAGCAGACCGGAGTCTGAGTATAAAGGAGCATCTACCACCCTTTACGTTAATTAACCAGGTTTGTCTAATTGAGCTCAAAGACCTACCCAAAGTTTCATCCTATTCCCGAACATCAAAACAAAATACCCTTTTTACTTAAACAAGCAAATTTCATCTTAAAATTAAATTTTTATGGTTAGAAAAATTCCACTAATGTCCATTTAAAGTAAATCAATTATAAAGTCATTCAATACACACAAAATGTCAAACAAAATAGTACAATTTACCTGAAGGTTATTGTCCTCGTAGCTTCAGTGTAATCGTCCTTTTGTAAATCACACCATTCCAACCGGATTCTATTTACAGCTTCAAGTTGTCAACGCTTTAAAATGTTCTCCATCACCATTAATTTAAAGTTGTTTCTAGGCTTTTCCGGAACTCATCTGTGTATATCTGCCTCTGGTTCAGTGGATGCAGACACATTTACGAACCATTTAGTCATTAACACCCCGCAAAATAGCAAAGAAATTCATACTTCCTTTTACCAATATTACCAATATACGCCAAAACTGCCTACTTTTGGGTATACATTTGTCGTTGTAAATTTTACTAATTGGTACCGTGATAATAAACTTTTATTACCTTGTATCTAAGTGCACTGAAGTACATTCATGTTAGCACGTAAAATAACCAACTATTTTGAGTCACTAAAATATACTAGCACACTTTAAATTATTTAATCAAACTAAAATGCACTGTTTAATATCAAGTCGCGGATGCACGAGCTTTTAACGCATCGAATCGTCGAAAGTCTAAGAGTCTAAGAGAGAAACACATATTCCCGCCTGTATATATAGCGAATAGCCGACACGTCGCTTTGTTCCCTAAAACGGGTAATTCCAACGAATTCCTCATTCTACGTTCCCAGTCTGTAGCCTGCACGTCGATTTTATGAATTTAGTACTCACCCCATTGAGATCTCAGAAAATTTCAACACGGCCCGCAAAGTTGTCCTAGAAAAACTAATTACTTTTATACAGAAATTGTTGTTCTACCTCTGATATATGCATCCTATTTTAACCAATCGCAACCCCTTGACGTTGCTTAAATCCCGCCCTTTTACAATATGTGTCTTTGCTTGACGCATTTTCTCTTTCCTTTTCTAACCTGTTCGTATTGGTGCAAATTGATATTCTTTATTATCGATTATATTTTAGTCCACGCGGACTGTTATCTGGGTTTAATAAACCCGTATCGCACATTCTCGTGAATACTAAGTCCCGGTTTCTCCAAGATTCTTTGAAACATTAATTATTTGCCAAATTTACGCAGAATGAGCTTTTTAAAAATACGCAGGTGTTCTGTATTTCCTGCTAAAGCATCTGATCGTTTCCAATATCCTTAGAATCAACATGTTTATCCAAACAAATTAACTTGAAATTGCCTTTTACAAACACGCAGGGGTGTTCAAACGTAACATTTTAAATAACCTTCCTACGATTTGACTATTATTGGGTTTTACAAGTTTTATAGGTATTATGTTATTAACGGTTTAATTAACTCCAATTAAATTCATTTCTATCCTTTCATTTTTAGCGAATACCACTTAAATATTAATTATTATATGTACACTTTGTTTTACTACCGGTTACTTAAAATAGGGTTAATTAATATAAACTTTGCACGTAATTTCCATTTGTTTAGGAATAATTAAATTATCCACTGCGCTTTTCAATACTGCTTCTTTTGATGTAAAGCGTCTTATAGATAATTTAAATTTCTTATTTTTACTGAAACGACCGAGTTTATTTATGCTTCAAGGTTTTAATAAAGCGTATTATTTAATGAAATTCCTTATACACGGTAATTAAAATTATTTGATCTGACCATTTAATTTTCTACCCTGGTCTAAATATGAGTATTTTCCCCCTATTTGAATACAAATAATCCCACTTATTTGAATGCAAATATCAAATATTTAGACTGCCAAAAAATCTTTACAAAATTTTGCCTATCTCTCTCTATCCTTATATATCTAACTTACCTACTTTGTCTCCAATCCAAAAAAATATTTGCACCTATCCTATATCCCTATCCTATTCCTAACTCTCACCTACTTCTATAAACTGAAATTATCCCTAACTTCATCCTACTTATCCATCTAATCCTATATACATCCTATATACCTATCCTATTCCTAACTTTTAACTACTCTTCACTATACTTTACTTCCCCCTACCTAATCCTATATGCCTATCCTACTCTTACTCTATTCCTAACTCTCCACTAATCTTATATAAAATATCTATACTTAACCTATCTTATTTTCTTCCTACATTTACTCTTTATCCTCATCCTAAACCTATTCCTAATTATCTCCCATATGTGTCCTATATCTAGCTTTATTTTCTATAACCACTTACTTCTACTCTTTTATATACACCTATGCTATCCCTATCCTATTTAAATCTAACTCTCTTCTTGACCCTCCAAGTCTTTCGTCTAACTATCCTATTCCTAATTCTCCTGTGGTGCTGGTTCTCCGGTATAAGGGAATAGTAGGTTGACGTGAAACCGTCCTCTCATTTCCCGTACCTACTTCCCTTAATAAATATGTGCACTCCCTACTACTTCACCTATCTCAAAAGGTCCCTCATATGGCAAGTGTAGTTTAGCACATGTCATCTTATCTCTCTTCCCTACTCTCAAGCTTTTACTACTACCTGGTCTCCCACTTTAAATTTTACCCTCTTTCTAATTCTTGCGTTCATCTTCCTTGTATATTTTTCAGCTCTCTTCCTTAACCTCTCCCTCACATCTACCAAAAGTTGTTGGAATTCATCATCCCTAGGCACAATTTGCCATGGTCTATCGGGATACTGTTGCTTGATCAGCATGATGGGACTGGTTTCTGTCACGGTACTAGGGTTTCATTGATAAAAGATTCAACCTTGGACAAATTGTCCTCCCATAAACGATGATTCCTATGTGAAGCTAAACGCAAAAACTTAACCGTCTCTTGAATATATCGCTCAGCTGGATTCGCTTGAGGATGCCTTATGCTACAGAACACCACTTTAATGTTTTGCCTCTCCCAATAATCTCTAAATCTTTGATTATTAAAATAAGTAGCATTGTCTGCTAATACCCGTTTAAAAGTTCCTACTTCCCTACAAAATTGTTCCAATTTCTTGTTTGTTCCGACTGTGTTACAATCCCGAGTGGGATATAATTTGGTAAATTTCGAAAACACATCAGTCACAATCAGCACATGTTTGTGTCCTTTTGTACTTCGGACTAGATTGCTCAAATAATCAATAGCAACTAAGTCCAGGGGATTTTGTACGTGTATACTTTGTACCACATCCTGACTCGTACTATTTTGTACTTTCCTAAAGTACATAAGTGACAAGTGTTGATGACTGACTTTACTAATCCTAAGTCTTTAGTTGAAAAAAACGTTTCCCTAAAAATTAACCATGTCTTTCGGATTCCTATGTGACCATATCTTAAGTGCAGATCTTTGATAATTAATTTTGCTTGTACCCTATCCACTACATACACTTCTAATTCTTGAATTTTTTTACACAAAAGCCGTTTCTCATATGGAAATTTTAAATCCCGGTTCGTTTTCTAACTTCGTTCTAACAATCTGTAGCTCCTCACTCTGCCTCTGGTTCATCAAGATCTCCTCTTCTCCATATACTGAATCATTTTGTAGTAGACTGTTCATGGCAATCATGATGTCACACGGTCTTTTGTTATCCATGTCCCTGTTTCTACTAAACGCGTCTGCTATAAAATTATTTTCTCCTTAATATATTTAATCTCAAAGTCAAACTCCTGTAGTAACAACCCCATCGATATACTCGATTGTTGGAAAATCTCGTATTCATCAATGCACACAACGCCGAATGATCCGTTTCGATTACAAAATGTCTTCCTATCAAAAAAAATTTTAACTTCGTAACACCAAACACCACTGCAGCCATCTCCTTTTCACTAATCGTGTAATTTACTTCATGTGGCTTCAGTGTGCGTGAAACAAAAGATATGGGCACCTCTTCCCCCTCTTGTACTTGATACAACTCTGCTGCTAACGCACTATCCGATGCATCCGTCCTCAGTACGAAACCTACATCAAATCTGGGATGCCTCAAAATTAGTTGGTCGTGAAATTGTTCCAACAGTGTTAAATATGCTGCCTCTTGACTTTCCGTCCAACTCCATCGTTACTCCTTCTTCAGAAATTTAAACAATGGACTCGCTTCTTCAGCAAATCCCGGTACAAACTTTTATAAAAGTTAAGGACCCCAAAAAGCTCTTAATTTCCTAATGTTATTAGGTCTCGGATATGTCAAAAGTTCGGACAATCTTTCTTTATCGATACACATACCTTGAGTGTTCACCACATACCCCAGAAATTTAACGGTTTTGAAAAAATTCACATTTTTCTATATTCAGCCTCAATCCTGCTAATTTAAGCTCTAATAATATCCGTTCTAAATGAGAGTAATGTTGTTCCTCAGTTTCACTAAAATTAAAATATCATCCACATAGTGTATGCAGAATTGCTCATATGCTCCTAAAATTGCTTGCATTGCCTTAATTAATGCTGCACTTGACGTTGACAAACCATACGGTACTACCTTAAAATTATAGATTTTTCCTCTACGGAAAATCCTGTGTACCTTCTAGAATCTTTGTGTAATGGAATCAGCCAGAATGAATTCCTTAAATCTAATTTACTAAAAATAAACTTGCCACTTAATCTCGTCAAAAGTGTGTCCATGGATGGTGGACAATGGAATTGCGGTTTGGTCCGTTGGTTAATTTTTCGTGCATCTAAACATAAACGAATGTTATCATCCTTTTCTTAACTACCACCAACGGATTTATGAAATGAGTGTTTGATACCTCTATTATGCCATCTTCCAACATTTTATTTAATTCTGCCTTTACCTGCTCCCGATATGCTGCTGGAATTGGATAAACCTTTGCGTTGAACGGTTCTGAATTATCCACTTCCAATCTGTGCTCATAGCCTAACGCTGTGCTTGCTTCTACCCCACTAATTCTGCATGTTTTCGTAATAAAGCTTGAACCTCTACTCTCCTATCCTCTGGACATCTTATCGTGTTGATCTGTTTACCTTCATCATCCTCTACCTCTACTACATTAATACTAAACCCCGTGTCATCCTCTGTGACTTCATAACTGCCTTTCCATGGCACTACCCTATCCTTAATTCTTATTACCTTCCTTTCCATATCTATCAAAACCCCTAACTTCATCATACAGTCAACACCTAAAATGCTCTGAAACTTCAGTCCAGGTACAATTACAAACTCCTGTTCACAGCTTAAACCTCCTATATCTATCCTAAGCACCACAACACTATTTACTACAGCAAACTTCTTTTTATTTGGAGCTACTAAATGGCTACGTTTTATAGGCATAATTCTATCACAAACCTTATCCCTAATTTTGCTGACGAATTCCTCCGATATTAAACTCGCCTCTGCCCCTGTATCAAGTAATACTTCTACATTATTCTCAAAAATTTCTAAATTAATAATTGGCAAACATAATTTTTCCTCAGTTTCTGGCTCTACTTCCTCCTCAATTTTGAAAAATTCACGTGGATGTTCGTATACATTTACACAGAAATCTAGTGGTCTGTCGCGTTCTAAAAATCCTGTCTCATCCTGTTTTCCGTGCTTGGTCCTGGTTGTCCTTCTACAACCTGTGCGTACGTCCTCCTCGTGTTAATATCCGTGTCCCTGTCTCTATTCGGCGTGCTGGTCACAGTCCTGTTTACTTCCGGTAAACTGTTCTGTCGCGTGTAGCTAGGTCTTGGCGTCGGTCCCCTAGTCGCACTATTACTTCTGTATTCCTGTCCTCGTCGTTCCCAATTCGGTCGAAAATTTCTGTTGTAGTCAGGCCGTCTCGGATAATTCGGTGTCCTGTTGTCAAACCTAACTGTGTTAACGTTTCGTTCTCGTATCTCTCTTGTCCGTCCTACACATACATCGTCATATCTCTGCAAATACTCTAAAATGTCTCCCGTTCTGTGATGTTTTGTAAGGCCACGTGTTGTCTAATTTCCAGTTCAAAATGTCGTGATAGGTACTTAATAATCTGTCTGTCCGTCAATGGTGGATTCAGTTGTTTGGCCACACTGTACTTGCGGATGGCATATTGCTCCTAGAACCTGCAAACTCTCCCTTAAATTTTCCTGTAATCAAGTCGTCCCTAATCTGATCCTGTTTGTGATCACTCCAGTAATGTTGTAAAATTTGTCTTCAAAGTCCTGATACGTGTCTATGTCCTGTCCTACTAAATTGTACCATGCTTCCGCGTTGTCCTTTAATAAAGCCTTTATCGTATTTAGTTTAGTCTGTTCGTCAAATAAATTTCCCACTAGATTTCTTACCCTATTAATAAAAATTTGTGGATTTACCCTGTTATCGCCATAAAACTTCATGTGTTGGTCCAATGATACTCCACCTGTAGCAAATCTGGGACCATCCCCCGTTAAATTTGACATGTTGTATTTAATACTACTAACTTCACGTTCTACCCTGCCTAACTGATCCCTACATGAGTCCGTTACTTCAGTCATTTTTACATTAATCTCTTCTTCACAGAACATGCGTACTTCGGACTTTAAATGTCCCATTTCCTGTCGAAGACCTGTAATATCACGCTCATTTTTTTCAACCCTATTTTCAACTTCCCCCATCTTTACGGTAAGACTATTTTTAAATTCTGAAACTTCTTTATTCGTCTTATCTATTTTCTCACTTAGGGTTTCCTAACTCCTGTTAATGTCTCATTCATTCGGTCAAATTTTCGATTTGAGTCCTCTCTCGCTCTATTCGATTCATCACTCATTTGCTCAAATTTTCGATTTGAGTCCTCTCTAACCCCGCTTAACGTCTCATTCATTCTTTCAAGCATCCTCATTATCATTTCGTTTCCTTGATCCCTGATTCCGTCCTCGACTGATCTCTACTGCCTCCCGCTTCTTCCATTTTCGAAATTTTCTCACACAATGCACTATCGTCACTTCCAATTTCCATCCTTGACTCCTTAACCACTCTTTTCTCTGCATACGTTCTAATCACTCACACACACTCTCAAATACTTTTAAATTTATCCACAAACAGAAACTCTCTCTCAGATCGCCAGTTTCCTGGAATAAAATAACAAAATTTTATTTGGAACTCGAGCCTCACTTTTGGGTCGCCAAGAATGCTGTGAAACCTTTTAAATCACCTGGTCCGTTGATTCCTTCTGTTAATCGCCTCGGCTGCTCTTCTAGATAACTTCCATTCTCAATCATAAAATTAAACAACACATTCCTACCACAAACATCAACGTTAACTCTATTTACATCAATATTCAGAATACATTAAATTTTCAAATTAAATTTGAACATAAAATTCAGTTTTAAAAGAATTTCCGGATTAATTTTATTATCATTTTACTGTGCATCCAAAATTAAAGTCCTTGTTGGATGCCTACTAATTAATATAACAAGATAAGCAGACCGGAGTCTGAGTATAAAGGAGCATCTACCACCCCTTTACGTTAATTAACCAGGTTTGTCTAATTGAGCTCAAAGACCTACCCAAAGTTTCATCCTATTCCCGAACATCAAAACAAAATACCCTTTTACTTAAACAAGCAAATTTCATCTTAAAATTAAATTTTTATGGTTAGAAAAATTCCACTAATGTCCATTTAAAGTAAATCAATTATAAAGTCATTCAATACACACAAAAATGTCAAACAAAATAGTACAATTTACCTGAAGGTTATTGTCCTCGTAGCTTCAGTGTAATCGTCCCTTTTGTAAATCACACCATTCCAACCGGATTCTATTTACAGCTTCAAGTTGTCAACGCTTTAAAATGTTCTCCATCACCATTAATTTAAAGTTGTTTCTAGGCTTTTCCGGAACTCATCTGTGTATATCTGCCTCTGGTTCAGTGGATGCAGACACATTTACGAACCATTTAGTCATTAACACCCCGCAAAATAGCAAAGAAATTCATACTTCCTTTTACCAATATTACCAATATACGCCAAAACTGCCTACTTTTGGGTATACATTTGTCGTTGTAAATTTTACTAATTGGTACCGTGATAATAAACTTTTATTACCTTGTATCTAAGTGCACTGAAGTACATTCATGTTAGCACGTAAAATAACCAACTATTTTGAGTCACTAAAATATACTAGCACACTTTAAATTATTTAATCAAACTAAAATGCACTGTTTAATATCAAGTCGCGGATGCACGAGCTTTTAACGCATCGAATCGTCGAAAGTCTAAGAGTCTAAGAGAGAAACACATATTCCCGCCTGTATATATAGCGAATAGCCGACACGTCGCTTTGTTCCCTAAAACGGGTAATTCCAACGAATTCCTCATTCTACGTTCCCAGTCTGTAGCCTGCACGTCGATTTTTATGAATTTAGTACTCACCCCATTGAGATCTCAGAAAATTTCAACACGGCCCGCAAAGTTGTCCGAGAAAAACTAATTACTTTTATACAGAAATTGTTGTTCTACCTCTGATATATGCATCCTATTTTAACCAATCGCAACCCCTTGACGTTGCTTAAATCCCGCCCTTTACAATATGTGTCTTTGCTTGACGCATTTTCTCTTTCCTTTTCTAACCTGTTCGTATTGGTGCAAATTTATATTCTTTATTATCGATTATATTTTAGTCCACGCGGACTGTTATCTGGGTTTAATAAACCCGTATCGCACATTCTCGTGAATACTAAGTCCCGGTTTCTCCAAGATTCTTTGAAACATTAATTATTTGCCAAATTTACGCAGAATGAGCTTTTTAAAAATACGCAGGTGTTCTGTATTTCCTGCTAAAGCATCTGATCGTTTCCAATATCCTTAGAATCAACATGTTTATCCAAACAAATTAACTTGAAATTGCCTTTTAAAACACGCAGGGGTGTTCAAACGTAACATTTTAAATAACCTTCCTACGATTTGACTATTATTGGGTTTTACAAGTTTTATGCTTATTATTAATTAATGGTTTAATTAACTCCAATTAAATTGATTTCTATCCTTTCATTTTAGCGAATACCACTTAAATATTAATTATTATATGTACACTTTGTTTTACTACCGGTTACTTAAAATAGGGTTAATTAATATAAACTTTGCACGTAATTTCCATTTGTTTAGGAATAATTAAATTATCCACTGCGCTTTTCAATACTGCTTCTTTTGATGTAAAGCGTCTTATAGATAATTTAAATTTCTTATTTTACTGAAACGACCGAGTTTATTTATGCTTCAAGGTTTTAATAAAGCGTATTATTTAATGAAATTCCTTATACACGGTAATTAAAATTATTTGATCTGACCATTTAATTTTCTACCCTGGTCTAAATATGAGTATATATATATATATATATATATATATATATATATATATGTATATATATATATATACATTCTTTTAAATTATTCTTAAAATCCACATGAAAGTGTTAAATTCTAACGCATTTCTTTGATACTGGTTAGTTGGCCTAACCTTGTTAATGGCGCATAGTAACAGGGATAATTTTTTTTACAAGTTAAAATATTAGTATAAACTAATTTTACGTTATCATTAAAAGCATGACACTCACAGGAACTATATGCAAATGCCATTATGTGTGAGTGAGTGTGTGTGTGTGTGTGGGTGTGTGTAATTAAATGGCAAATGCCTTTAACGCTAGAACCGAGAGTACTTTAGTTCCTAGGTTAAAAAATTCGATGTACACTTTCACCACGAAGACTTCGCTCTAGTTTCGTGTAGATGATGATGACCATAATTGTAACAACCCAGCTCGGGTTGCGCTAGACACGATACCTCGTGGGGAATTTTCATATCTACGGTGGGGTCGTTGACATCCTGGTGACTTTCTAGGTTGGTATAAACTGTAAAAGGCTGATCACGGAATGTTCTTAATCCTAGTGTGCTTGTAGGCATCGCGTGTTCTAGGGGGTGGTCCTGATGGCAATGGCCTTGGAAATGGAATTGATCAAAGTGGTGGTGGAATTCTGTCCGTAGTGTTATGAGATTTCACTTAATTTTATTCCGATATATTTGGTCGTCACAATGAGATAGTTTGAAGGAAAGCCCTTGGTGCACGAGGAGCTTGATGACTTCCATCTTGGACTATTCTTAAGTCCTTCAGAAGTATGGTTGCTTTCTTATCGAGAGAACAACAAAAAGTAATTAGCTATACCGGGGTTTATTTGTATTATACGTTCGGACGGTTCTCTTTGTATTTCGAACGGTGTTGGACAAGTAGATTATTAGTTGAGGGTGTTTTGTGCGTGCATGTTGCCCGCTTGTTGGTTAGTTAGGAGTATGGTTGGTTGCATATTTCTAGAAGGCGGTTACGTAGTTTAGTTGGATTGCATTTGACTATTAAACCCAAGGTCCCGAGTTCGAATCCTGATATAGACCGCTTAAAAAATGTTATACGAGCATTTTTCGCATAAAATAGGCCTTCGTTCAAATGAGAAGTAAAACGAAGGTCTCATGTGTGAGTGTTGTCACGTGCGTAAAAGTTCCCCACCTTGTCCAGATCAGCAAGGGTTTGGCAAAATTCAAAATTTCTAGGTAGAAAACTCGATTCCTGGCCAATGTAGTAGGTGGAGCATTGGAAAATCAAATGTAGTGCATAATTCCTCATACTTCTTTCTAGTGACTAAGTTATTCACGATAGAAAGTGATATATTTTTTTAGGAAGTGTTCTCTTCTACACATTCTTGGAACTGCCGTTGGAGAAGTGCATCTTGATTCTATTGGACTCGTGTTGACTGTTTCGGAGGGTTCGATTTTCATATGTGCTGGTTTTACCTCGTCCATTAAAACAGTCGATGGTAAACGTTTTGTAATCAATGCGTATTGCTGATATAGTCCATTGTATGTACTTTGCAAAGCGTTTTTGTTAACTTTGCAGTGTAAAAAACGTGACTGAATTTTTTAATTGCCGGTGGAATCGTTCCATCATGCAGTTGAACTGCGAGTGATATGCTGTTATACGGATTCTAATGAATTTAATTGTTTAAATAATTGTGATTTACACTGACGATCTTAAACTGTTTCGGTACGCCAAAAGTGCGATCTGTTATTCAACAAATGCTTTGGCAACCGCTTTAGCGTCAATGTTTTGCAAGGTGTTGCCTCAGGCTATATTGTACAATAGATCATGCATGTGAATATGTATCGGTGTTCCTCTGCTCCGTGTAGTGGCCCGACAATGTTTATAAGGACATGTTTAAATCTTGAAGATGTCAGTTTGAAATTTTCTATTTTTATGATTATATGCCTTGTGACTTTGGCCCTGCAGCAGTGGGCGCAACTTTGTGTATAGCTGCGGCATTTTAATTTAATGGCAGACCAAACGAATTTTTAGGTTACTAGCTTCGTGGTTGCCTTTATTTCTGGGTGTGCTAAGTGAATGTCTGCGTAAGCTTCCTTTTGCAATTCCTTAGTTGCGAAGACGCTAGCTATACTAATTGAAATATCCAAAGAAATGTTTGGCCACAGTTCGGGATTTATATCAGTCTGTAAGTAAGTTTTTTTAAGTCTTCATTGTTTTGCTGGGAATTGGATAGCTGTTTGAAATTGATGCTATCTGTTCTCGAGAGTGTGTTTGCGACAATATTTTTACCCCGGGTGTGTTTGATGTGTGTTGGGCATTGTCTTAAGTAATCCAGATATCTAAACTGCCCGGACTTATATTTTTTTAATTTTTGTTAGAAAAGCGATGGTTAGAAGTTTGTGGTCTGTGTAGATCCTGATGCATCTAACTTCTAACATATATGTTTAAACTGGTTGACAGTTGCCGAAATGGCAAGAAGTTCTCGGTCGTAAGCCAAATATTTTATTTTGGCTCCAGTTAATTTTTTAGAATGAAAGACTAAAGGATGTCATTGTTCGTTGATCCATTGCTGGATTACAATTTTTTTATAGTATTCTCAATGTCTGATGTTTAAAACACCGGTCTTGCAAGCGGATTTGCATTCCAGGTCTGCTCTACCTTCATGGATACATTTTGGTTAGCTGAGGAGTCCACCATTGCTGGTTGCACCTCTTCAGGTTCAGTTTTAATAGTGGTACCTATTATTCATAATTGTTCCCACGAGTATGGGGGAAGTAAATGGTCACCATGCTAAGTGCCCCCTGTTGGCATGGAAGGCGTCAATAAAACGGGGTGCTGCCCTGTTCCCCGAGTTTTGAACCAATTGTGACTGGTCAACTATCCAGCCACGCATCCCCTGGGCTCGGTCCTACATCACGGGATTTAAGAATCTTTAACGAGTTTGTCTCCTCTTGTTCCCGGCGGTTAATCCAAGACCCTACAACCTCTTGCCCGTAGACATGACCACGACGGCAAGGAAGGCATGGTATGACGGTGTTGCAAAATTGCCCCACCGGCTTCGTTTAGCTCAGTGCAAGCCCATTAGCCACGAAACTACAACACGGGTCGAGGGTTTGGTGCGTGGGATCGTTTTCACTTGGCTAGCGAGAAGATTTTATCCCGCATCAGCACAGTCTCTTTCCCTCCACCATGTTGTGGGTCTTATGCCACTCAGGTCACTGGGTCACTAAAAGAGATAAGTTTATCACGATGCTTCCCAGAGTAGATAGCCAATCCCTTGGCCATATATCCTGGGATTTCTCCTATCCGCCACCTAGAGACGCGCCCAATGAATAACCAACCACATAGGTAAAATTGTAGTACGAACAATACTAATTTTATTCTTCAACTACAATTAAGTTAGAAAATAACTTTGAAATAATTATAAAGTAACATCATGCTTTGTCATGTTAATACATCAATACTTAAATTCAGCTTCAAATCAATTCAATCAAATCAATTAACTTGAGCTAACTAGAACTTTTTACAGTTCTCAATCTCTATCATGTGACCTACCTGAAAAATTTGTAACTGTTTGCTATAACTAAATTTATTTTTATTTTACAGATTCTCTGCACTCACGAACCTGAAAATTACAAATGGCTTAAACTTAAAACAGGCGACTCTGTAGAACAAGGAGATAAATTGGAGTACGTTCTTGGTGGTCAATTCGAAGGTAATCCCATCGGTATTGGTAAGATTGTTACAGCTAAGAATACTGCTCAAGGAGGTGTTCTCATACTTGACGGTAAATTTGAAAACTTGCACTACAACAAGGACAAAACCGGTTATAACGCTGAAGAATTCGACGTTTTGTACTACGTGAAGAAATAAAGTGTAGTTAGATTATAAGGTTTATATTACTAGTTTGATGCAATTATATATATCTAAGGCTCTGTAAAATAAAGGTACCTGGAGATAGATGGTCAAATAACTTATTTTTAACAATTATCTTATGTAGGAACCAAGTCATGTTGTAATAGTACTAAAAATTCTTCTCACATATTTAAAGGTTAATATAAACAAATTTGAAAGCCTGAACAACTTAAGTAGTGGCACAGCAGTAGTTAAACCTACTTAAGGCTTTCCCCTTATTGCTGCTCTTCTTTAGACTATTCATACAACCCATCAACTCTATAGTGAATTTGAAAACTAAATTCTGTTTCTATTTCCTTTATGAATCAGTATACGAGCATTGTTTTATCGGAAACCAATATACAACGGGAAGACGTTAGAGCAATGACTAAAAACTGTAAATAATTTAAACAAACTACATTCAAAGGCAACACCACTACTATAAAAACTAGTACAGAGTAGGCATTGCTTTAAGTTCCACATATTAAACCTTGTTTGTAATTGAGTTCCACTGTGAAGATGGGTGTTTTCGAAGGTTAGTAATCGCGGTCATTGATTAATTAAAATAACTCATTTTCAAATTCATGAAAGACGTTTGTCCATACAGTTTTTAAATTATCTTCGCTAGAAACGTATTAGTTTCTATTACATTTGCATCCAAATTGTTTTTAGAATATTATTCAATATTTACTTGTTCTTATTCTACTAAACCCAATTCCGACATCAGTATTAATTATAAAGTTCACTTAGTTTTTAATAAAATATTACGGATTAGTGATATTGAAAGATTAATACCAGTTCATTTTGAATGTTCCAATTTAAACTTAATAAAGTTCTTAAATGCAACCTTTAGTAAATTGGCAACCAAATCCATCTGAAGATGTCACGCTACAAGGTAGCTTTCAATTACTTTTTACATGCAGACGAATCGTTTACGTTCAGCTGTATTAATCTAGTCAAAGGCAGATTAAGTGATGCTTTGTTACACTGCCCTTCTACAACTGTTCTGCCCCAGAACACTCTGTAACCCGGACGTTGGAAATCCCCGTGGTAGTAAGGAAAAGCGAAACCATTTTTGTGAATGTAGCCGGAAGTAGCAGTCAACGCTATAGCAGGCGCCGTAGCATTTCAATTATAACACCAAAGTCTGGACCCCGGCTTTATGGAATAGTATCCCTGGCATATTTCGTAACACCCCCTACTCCAACCCATTAAGCCCACAACCGATCTAAGGTATGGCCAACTTCTTGTCTGCAAATTTTATCATATGGCTCTTGAAGTCCCCTAACGTCTTCTATAGATCTTAGTAATTTGAGTTATCAGAAGGGTGTTGCTTGGTCACCAGGTAGTAGATTCAAATATAATGTTTCTTTAGCGATATAGTTCTTCCAACCACTGGTTGTTGTCAGCAAAATTGGTCTACTTCGCTAATTTATTTTTAAACACTCAAGCAAGTCCTCGGGACTACGTAATTCTCTAGGGACCGTTGTGATGGAACATCGAATAGTTCACATTGAATATTTTACGTAGCACCAGATCTTGCTTTGCCTGTACCGCTGTAAGTAAGTAAGTAGGTAAGTACAGATACACGAATCATCCGCACGAGCAAAACTGCTTGTTTGTCTCACAGTTTGTCGTTCTTTGGCATTAACAGCGTAATCAACGTTGTAAAATGATAACCGGTTAATATGCACCACCCTTGCTCTTCTGTTTGTAAGCTTACGGATTCGATATATTATACATCGTTGATCCTCTTTACAACTTCGTATGGACTCGCCGAATGTTTTTGCAGCTTTGGTGACAGTCTGGGATTTTACAGCCATTTGCGGTCGCCATCCTGAGAACCAGAATCCTGTACCTTAATGTCATATCTGGTCTTCATCCGGGTGTTAGCGATCTCGATATTATTCCTAACATCGCCGTGAATGTTATGCATTGTAACACAACCCTCGTCCACGGTGTCTTATCCGGGTTTATATCTAAATTCAAGATCACATGGTAGACGTATCTCGCAATCCAGCACACCACATGCAGGTGTATGTCCAGTGTTCTCATAAACCAAAGACTGAAAGGCCAGTAAAAGTTGATGTAAATATTAGTTCCCCTCTCTGATGTTGGGAGACCGCCTTGGATAGATACGTACCCAAGGTGCGGTTCATGTGCTCTACTATATCATCCGATTGTGGGAGTAATATTGTTGTTCGGGTTTATCTCACCTCTAGCAACCGACATTGGAAACGCAGACTCAAAATTTCTGCACTGATCGGCATGCAACTCTAAAGGAACTTCAAAAAGGCAAAACAATTTCTTCACTAATACGTCAACGACGGTTTCAACGCTTTGATTTGATATAGCATACGCTTTGGTTCACTTTGTAAAATACTCCAAACCCACCAAAATGCACTTACTCTTAGAGCTGGTGCCAGAGAATGGATCGACAACATCGATTGTCATTATTTCAAAGGGCTCTCACGTTGTATTGCCTTGCTATGGCCTTATGGTTTCCCAATGATGCTCAGTTGCCTCTTGTGGCACCACTCTTTGACGTCATCTTTGTAGTTTACCCTGTATAGATTAATAGATAGCTAGATAAAATTAATTTATTGTGGGCTATACTTAGGCCGGAGCCCATACTAGCCGTACATTAGAGGTATTTACATATATTTAATAACTTAGAATCAATAATTCAGAGACAACTGGGGTTCTCGAAGTTTTGGTGAGGGGGTTTGTGCCCCTACTTTAGTCGTCAACTGTACACGTGGAGTGGGGCTGATTGTGGCACGGTGCGAGTGTAAGTGTGATGTGGTAGTGAATTACAAGAGTGTATTAAATGTGCTAGTGCCGCTGATTATGGGTGGTTTGTTTGGTTAAAAGGATTTTATTTAGGAAATGCTTGAATTCTTGAAGGTAATTAGTGACTAGGAAGTATATGTTAGGAAGTGGGGAGAACGGGTCAAAGTTTGTAGATTGCTTGAGGTTAATTTGTTGTAGGGAGGTTAGGAGACAGGAGTATATCAGGTGTCGTGGAGTTTCTAAAGATTGATTGTTGCAAGGACAGTGAGGGGAAGGAGTTAAATGGAATTGATGAAGTTTATTACGGAAGTTACCATGGCCGGACAGAAATTGCAATGTAGGGGGATTAGAGAAAAGAATGTGTGGGGGAATGTTTGTGATATCAGGGTAGATATCAAATGTATATCTGCTGGTGCTGGTGGTGGAGTAGGACCAATGATCTTGCCAGGAATGGAGTAGGGATTTTATGTCAGTTTTAGAGTACGGTATTCGTCATAGTGAAGTGTTCTGTCGTGTAGGATGATTGGTAGGTTATGCTTGAGGTTTTGGATTTGGAGTGATGAGTTTAGTTGGATTCCATCGGAGGGATTTGAAACAGAGTGTACAAAGACGCTGTGAAGGTGGTTCTGTACGCTCTTGAGGTGTAGAGTAGGAAAGGTCTTATGATCGTGTTGAGCGTACGTCTGGAGGAGGTAAGTGTAAGTGGGAGTCAAGAATCTGCTGTGTATCTTATGATCGGGATTATGATGTGGTTAATGATTAGTCTTCGTGTTGGATTGGTGATGTGGACTGACTTTGGGAGTGCGTGAAGTAGATTATGGAGTATGATTTGTGTTTTGGTTCGAAGTTTGGAAAGATGGAAGTTCATTTTTAGGCGTGTGTCAATGTAAAGTCCAAGGTAGGAAGCTGTTGTTGCGAAGAGAATTGGTATGTTAAGGATGTGTATCTTAGGATTTCGGTTTGGGCTGAGGTAGCCTTTGAGCAGGAGCATTGTTGTTTTAGATGGGGAGAGTGGTTGTTTGTTTAAAGAGGACCACGATTCAATTGAATTAATTAGAACGGCAGCGGTGGATTCTATAGCGGTACGGGAATTGCCGTGGATATGGAAAGCAACGTTATCGGCATAAGCGACAGTGGTGATGTTTGGGATATGAGAGGATTGATTGCGAGGTTCCATAGGGTAGGTGATAAACGGGAACCTTGTGGACATCCTTGGGCGAGAGGTTTAGTAACCAAGTGGAAATTGGAGATTAGAATGGCTGTTCGTGATGAGAGGAAGGATTTTATTAAGAGGTAAAGTTTGGAAAGGAAATTGGCTTGTTTAAGTTGATTAAGAAGATTGGGTCACTATAGGAGATCGAAGGCAGAGTGGAAGTCGAGGAATAAGGAAACTACGTATGTATAAGGGGATGTCTGAACAGTTTGAATTAGGGAGCGGCTTGTACGTTCAGCCTGTCTAGCCTTGCTCAGACCTTTACGGTCTTCTTAACGCCAAAGTGTTTTCTTGAGGTCCCGTTATGTAGTCGTCATAAAATTTTCTACAGCCGGGTTTAAGGAACCACCACATGAAGCAAACTCACGGATTCATTTCCCATCTCCCAAGCTCACACTCACTCCAGAACCCCATTCTTTACTCTTTACAGAATCCCTTTGCGCTCAGATCGAGTTCAATATGCTACTAAAATAATAATCTCCTGCCAGAATATACGTTTACGTCTGAGTTTCCAACACAGAATGATACCTAGATTTTCGTCGCTCTTGTGTGCGGTTCGCAAATGTAGAGGTTGCCTATCGTCATTGATCATTGTAGTCCGATCAACAAGATTACATCTTACGCACGCAATACTGCCTACCACCTTCAGGACAGAATTTAAGCAAGTCGACTTTCGCACCGTTCCCTCGTCCCTTTCTGTTATTTCGGCTCGTCATGTTCTTTGCTGAGTCATGTACATCAGATCTGATGTCGTGGCTCTTTTTGCGACTGCTAGTCATTAAGTACTCGTTGGATCCGTTCACATCCAGAGCGTCTCACCTTGTCACTGATAAGTTGCGTCACTTTGCCGCTTCGAATTCTAATGCACGAGCCAACGCAACTGTAAAGTATTCAACCTGACCAGTCGTAGTGCTTACTTGATCTCCTCTTCACGTATTCTATTTATGAAGGTTTGCATTGTAACGGGTTCTATAAGGTTATCCCATGTTTTTGAGTAGGTTAGTCTTACCAAGCGAGCGATATCTGCTTCAAAACTCTTGCAAATTTTCGTTAGGATTTTGGTAACGGCTCCTCATTTGAGCGTCGTACACTTTTTGCAGATGGGAGTCGCCGTACCTCATTTGTAGCTTTGATGTTAACTTTCTGTCGGGCGCGGTATGGACTTTAGCATGAACGGGCGTGGTGCATCAAGCTGATCCTATTCAATTTTTCATAATAATTATACTCTATTTATATTGCATTGTTAATTATTGGGAACGTTATTATTAACGTAAAAGAGAAGTAACTGAAGGTCAAACAATAACATAAATAAAAGTTTATTTGCATAAATCTAAACAATATTATCCAAACCCTCTTTAGAAAAAATAAATAAAACAGACAAAATTGTAATGAATAATTTTGCCTGGCATTGTGAAAGTAATTACTGTTTAGCTGGAAACGTATTGGTTTCCGTTGGCCAACCTCCTTGTTTTGCATTGGGTGTAGTACCTTCTTAGAAGGTTCGCTAGTGCACAAGTAGGTAATCAGTTATTTATTTATTTACATTTTAAACAGACAAAAGTAATTCTCAAAGCTGATAAAAAGAGTAACATTATTTTTCCGAAACAATAGTCTGACTACATGAAGAATATTAATTTTCTATTTATGTTGCATATGTTCTAATGTCTCTTTTTTACACATTTTACAAAAACTTTTATAGTCCATCAAGCATATAGACATACTCTATTTTTACAATTATATTTGATTAGTCTCTTTTCTTCTATGCAGGTTTGACACTGCTTTCTTTTTGCGCCACATTGTGATACATTTTCTTCGTTTGTTTGTGTATTAGATTGATCTGTAACATGCGATTTGTAATGTTTTATCTGCCTTTGTAGTTCAATATTGATTCCGGTAGTGTTTAAACTTCTACGAACTAGTTGAGGTAAATTTAGTCCAGGCAATAACCTTTTCAGAAAGTCTTTCTTTTGTATATTGTTCTCAACTGCATTGTTACCATAATAAATGACTTGAGCACTTATTTCGTTAATATTGATAATGAAACAAAATTACCATCAGTCAACGAAGTATATTTCTAGCTACATTAAAAGACGCACACAGTTTGCCTGTTGCATTTACCCCTCCTTTGGTACTATTGTAATAGGTTATCACTTTAGGTTGCCTTTATTGTCGGGATCTACTGAATCATCTTCGTGCAAGCTTGAGGCTAAAATCACACATTCCCCCTTTCTTAGCACGCAAGACACCAATGTACATCATTTCTTGAAACCGAAGATGCTACTATTGACAGATCTTCCTTTACCTGTGATAAATTCTAGTAAAACCTCCCTTTTGTTATTTTTAGCATTTCCGACATAAGTAAAATTTTTACGGAAAACTTACCTAGTAGCTTAATGCCAGTAAAGCAGTAGTCGGCCATAATATTTCGTCCCGATTTGTAGAGAGATTTGAAAAGCCGTAACACAATTTCTGTAAGCTTGTTGGTGTTTCAAAATATTGTATCAGGTTGTTGTCTAACGGATAATTCTAAATAATATTGTAACAGTTTGTTTTTCCTTTTCTAAAATAACACATAAAAATTATGTGTTGTGTTATAAAAAATTTTAAATTTACTTTTATAATTCAATATGAATCGTACATCTACAATTAATACAAAATTAAAACAAGGTATCATAATTTCGAAACACCCTAATTATTGTCCTCTATTCTAATTATCTAGTAAATAAAGCGCATAGTTATAAATGTGCTAGTTTGTATTTTAAAACCATGCTAAAACTCGAACAAGCTATTCAGAAATTTCCATAACGTAGCTTCAAGGTAATATCAAATAGCGTGCTTTTGCGCACCTGATTGTTGAAGTCGTTGTTGTCGTCAAGTCGAACCAGTCGGCCCTTTATCATTCTAACGTCAACATGGAAAAATTAATAGCCAAGGCTGACGTGCGAGTTGCAATTTAGTTTCAAGCAATCCATCGATCTGTAGGTTTAGAAACTCAACATGGTTTGTAATTTCTATTTCTAAATAATTTAAACTAATTTTTATTTGGTTTCCCTTATCGCAACACTTAAGAAAGAACTGAAGCAATAATGATTGTACAAAACTGGTAATTTTACTGCGTATATGATATATACGTTACTCATGTTTTAACATGGAAGCTTTGTTTTAATTCAGAGACAGCACTTAAGAACTGATTAATGGTTATAAGAAGTTAATTTATTTGCGTATAAAACGTTTACGCATTGGAAACTTACAATTTGGTTTTAGTTTACGAGGCGTTGTTATAACAATGTAGACAACTGCTTTTTTCATGCGGTTGTTCAATGTTGGAAGTGTGGGTCAAGTTTGTTTGCTAATTGGTTTGTAAGTAGCCATGCCCTGAGTTCAAGCTCGGTAAGTGATTTCCATTTGTTGAGGCAATCATGTGTTCGACGTTTAACGTCATGTATAAACCGTATCCTTGGTAGTTTGAATGCATGGAAACTAACATCTTAATGATAATATTTAATTATAAATTTAAATTTACAAACTTTGCTTTAGATTAAAATTATGCATTATAAAATTGTTTATCTAACAAAAGCTCTTATGGATTTGTATTATGAATAATATAGTCCTATACTTGCATACATATGACAACTATTTAACAAAGTTTAAGTTTACTAATTTAAAAGATCTTATTGCAAAACTGATTTTGGAAACCCGTAAGTCGTTTAGTCAGTACTGAAAAGACGATAAAAAAGCTCATAATTGTGTTAAAGATATTTATAATGCCTATTTGCTTTAGAGGCTTTCTTTTAAATGACCAAGATTAGTAATATAAATACACAAAATTAATGGAACATTCCGAAAATTTATAGTAAATATCTGTCAAAATAAATCAGAAATATTTTTCAGTTAATATATGTGTTGTTATTTAAGAGCTTTGATTTCTTCATAAACTTTGAAAAGGTTTATCAGCGAGTTAGAATTTCAGTAGAAGCAAAGCCACAATAGAACTTAACATCAATTTACTGATAAAGAATAAACATAATATATACGTACATCAACTGAATGTAAATACATAAATATTATATTGGAATTGATTATAAACTCATATCAGATAGCATATTCGAAACGACTAACAAGGTTAATTATTCATAGAAGCACTTAAGAAATAGTGTTTATTCTATCCATACTTATTTTTGAATTTTATGAATTATATATAAACCAGATGTGCATAAATTTAATAAGTTGAGTGTCCATGCACTAATACACAAAAGAAAAATACCATAGATGCACAAAACCTGTCTGATTTATTGATTTATTAATTTTTTATTTTAAGGCGCAAACTGCAGTCTCCAATATTATTTTATTTACTTTATTTTATTTCAGGATATATGTAATACCATCTAAAAATACAAAATCTTGTATTCCAACAACAGAATATATTCGTTGAGGTTCCTGTATTTTTCTTAGCGATGCTTCTTGTTTTTACACCCTACCTAAGTACCGTGGCGCCCTACCCATCCGTATTTATTTAACGGACCCCCCCTAATAGTCTCTCTAAATCGCTGAAGATAGAGTTCAGAGCTAGTGCGGAAATCTTCAAAAAGTAGTGTTAATACGGATAAAATTACATCTTCTGCACTTTTGTGAGAAAAAATAAGAATCTTTTTAGAAAGTTGCACTAACGGCCAAGGCGTGGGGCAAGAAAAAGTTTCAATATGTATAAAAATACTTTGGAATTAAAGAATGAATAAATTTTAATTCCATACTTATTCGGCTTACGCGGTACATATTAAATAAAACTGCAGCTGCCACGAAATCCTTCCTGTTTCTCATCTCTTGTGATGCTTTTACCAACTATATGAGACTTTTGTCAGTTTTCACCAACATTTCAAAGACTTGGCGAATAACTGCAGGATTATCCACTATCTTGCTTTTATTACGTGTAGATCGATCTTCAAAACGAAGACGCTGTGTAATGAATTTGAAACGTCTTACTCTGTTAACAAACCTAAAATTTTCGATTACATATCCATCAGATCCTCAAAGATCCCCTAAGCTCTGTCTGTTGCATTTGAAAACTCCACTTAAAACAAGGAGGCCGCTGTAAGTTTTGAGCTATATAAAATCTATTGGATTAGAGTCCCTTTCGTCTTGATATAACGTTTTCATTGTTTCAATATACTGATTAGTATACTGGACAATTAAATGCAGTATATTGTCAGATATTTGCAACTTTAGCATTCTAAGGCAGTTTTCAACGTTCTTCTGCACCAATTACACCGGGTAGCTATACAATGATATTGCGTTTTCCAGACCGAACCATTTTTGAAGTAACGATTTTTTTCCACCTTACAACCTGATCTTTTCAATAAAACAAAGATCTTCTGCTTCAGCTGTACCCTGTTTATTGTCATTACACGTTGCTCCTTCATCAGCATTATCTTGTTTAGATTCAACATTTTCTGAGAATATTTCTGCGTTACCTTTACCATCACTACTGCTTTAGTCATTTAAATTTTCTAAAACTTGATCATCATCTTTTTCTATCGTGATCCTTTCAATTTCCTTTAAGTCTTTTGGGTTATTTACATACAATCTGAAATGCAAACAAAAATATTTTAAAAATTAGTAAATGCACAGTGTTACTTACCCAAACAAAGAAGTGACAAATATAAAATAAAATCAGAACGTAACGGGAACGAGTGCAGACTATCAAGGTGGTCAAACTGCAAGTATCTCCTCTAACTGAACGTTGCCATGCTAAAGAAAAAAGTAAAAGGGGAAACTGTTGCAAACTCAAGATCGTTAGGACTCGGAGCGTAGGCATACACTAACAAAATAGGTGTCTTGGATTACTCAGATCAAGTGCGTCCGATGGAAGGTTAAAGCGCGCTAGCTTCTTTGATCATATTTTGGTATGGTGTGCAGGCCCCATTTTGTAACGCAACCATCAGCGCAGTTGCCTTTTCGCCTTCTTAAATTTTTGGACGTGTTGCTGTACCACTGGAGCTGAACGCTTTGGTGTTTGTACTATTAGCGAATCAATCAGTTTTTCCATCCTTAGAATATCTTCTTCTATTTTTTATTAACTCTTTAAATTATTTTCTGAAAATCTCACTTCCAGTTCATGCAAATTTTTCTAATAAATATTCTGTAAACTTCGTTTGCTATTTTTGTAAACCGTCAGAAAATTTGGCCTGCAACTTTTCTACGTTTTTTGAAGGGTCCTGTATAAGTCCCTCCTTCAATTGGCTGTCATTTTCAATTCTTTTATCTTCTACCGCTTTTATGTTCTGATCTAGTTCTTCCGTAAAGTTTGCGGTGGCATGCTGTAATTTTTCTGTAAAACTCGAGTTACTTTCTTTTGATTTCGCTGCCAGACTCACAGAATTTTCCTGTAATTATTCTGTGAAGCTCGTGTTACTTTCTTCTAATTTTACTGCAAGGCTCGTAAAGACTTCCTCCATGCCTGTTTTGATATGCTTCCAAAAGAAGAGATATCGTTGTCCATTCTCTATTGTTGAATACGAGTGGATAGGTCAATGGGTGTTTTATACTAATTAATTTGTGTGTAAAAAGTCACTTACATTTTCCACCATTACTTGCATGAGTGAACTGTATTCTAATTATACCTGGTAAATTTGATAGCGGTAGTGCAATTAATTTTATCAACAATTTTAGCGGAAGTTCCAAATACATAAATAAAGCAAGTGCAACACAAAAGTACTTACCAATTCAGCATCGACTGCAGAAGATCAACAAGAAACCACTCTTCTACAAGATTCAAAAAGGGCACCCTTAATCAATATAGCTATTAGTGGCGGCGGACGAGTTCGACAGGTGGCTGCTGATATTGGAACGGCGACACAAGTTTTAATTATGATATTGGAAACAACACCTTTCAAAGCAAACTACTAAAAGCAATTGACTATGTGACTTAACTTTCAAAATCTGCGAGTTATCAACTAGATAAATGAACTATATAACAAATGTTAGAATTTCTATTTTAAATAAAATTAGTTTGATAGCGTCAACATACCGCCCACCCAAAACAATGTTTTGATAAGAAATACAAAAGCAGAAAAATACAAAAAATGGTCATTAGTGTAATATAAGTCTATCCCATATTAAAGAACTTAACTATAAAATAATGACTCCAAACAAAATAGGTAAATTAACTTTTAGTAATGAAAGAATAAAAAATTGTTATTCAGAATCCAACAGCGGTAGGTTTGCCATTTTACATAGAGGTCTGACATAAACTCCTGTACTAGTTTTAATTTTGGCAACTCTAACTCTGCCATCCTTGCTAGGATAAATCTCAAGAATTTTTCCAAGTGGCCAGGACAACGGGGGCGTGTCACTAACCTTTAATAGAACAATATCACCAACCTTTATATTTGGTTGATTTGCATACCATTTTTGTCGCGGCATTAGCGTGTGTAAATACTCGCTTGACCATTGGCGCCAGAATGACTGGGTAGCTTGTTGAAGTAAATGGTACCGATCTACACCGCTTAATTTAACCTTTTCAAAATCCATTTCTGGGGGTGCTAACAAAGGGGATCCAATTAAAAAATGAACCGGAGTGAGGTAATTCGTACCTTCACTTGGATCGGATAAAATGGAACCTAGTGAACGACTGTTCATTATTGCCTCTATGCGGGTAATAATAGTAGTCATTTCTTGAAAAGTAAGGATCATAGGATCTAAGACTCTGTGCAAATGATGCTTAGAGGATTTGACGCCCGATTCCCATAACCCCCCAAAATGCGGAGCAGATGGTGGGTTAAAGTTCCATTTAATTTTGATAGTTGAAACGTGATCAGCGATCGCGGTATTAGAGTCCTTTAACATTTTATAAACATCGGCGAAATAATTGGACGCGCTCTTAAAATTAGTGCCGCAATCACAAAATATTTCGTGGCGAGCAACAAATCTATCTAAGGCAGCAAGAAACGCAGGGGTGGATAGACCCGATGCGAATTCTAGATGTACCGCTTTGGTAGCTAAACAAACGAATATGGCCAAATAACCTTTTGATTGTGAAGCATTTCTTCTGTGACTTTCTTTGATTGTCCAAGGTCCAGCAAAATTAATCCCCGTATTCCAGAACGGACGCAATTGTTGAACTCTAGCTTTTGGCAAATTTGCCATTTACGGTTCACAGATTTGAGCCTTTAATCTATAACAGCGCATGGATTTATAAATACGATGACGAATTAATTGACGAATTCCTGGAATCCAATATTGACATTGAATGAGAGATTGGATTAGACGCGGACTTCCGTGCAACGTTATTTTATGTGTATAATCGCATATTAAGACCGCCAGATGGGGATCTCTGGGAATTAATATGGGATGCTTGGCCTCATAGGGGAGAGTCGTATTCACAAGACGACCGCCCACTCTGAGCATATTTTGATTATTTAGAAACGGAGTTAACTTCTGTAACGAAGGAGAACACAACTGATTCGTTTTTACTTGCTGTATTTCATTAGAATAATAGAATGCCTGTACTTCTTTTATGCATAGATACCTAGCATTTTATAATTCAATCGGAGAAAACGGACCAGTACGTCGCGGAGGTTGTAATTTTTTACATCGAGAATTAAAACAAAATCTCAATACAAAAGCAATACTTCTTTGCAATTTACTAAAACTTGAACATTTATTTATTAATTCTAATAGAGGCAATATTTTAGTGGTGGTGGCAATAAGCGTTTCAGACTTTAATTCTGGTACTAAATTATCCTGTAGAGGACTGCAAGAATTTAAGTTCCAGGTACTAAAGGGCGTATACAAAAAACGAGTGCCCTTCCACCAGAGGGTAAATTGCGATAAGAATTTGGGTTGTAAACCCCTACTTGCACAATCACTAGGATTGTCTTGTGTTGAAACATGATGCAAATAAGTAGGCAGAGAAGTTTATAAAATTTCAACAATCCTATTAGACACAAAAGTTTTTAAGGTATGAGGCGGTGTACGTAACCAAGCAAGTACTACTGACGAATCCGTAAATAAATAAACGGAGCATGGTTCGATTTGTTTTAAAAGAACTGCAGCAGATAATTCCAAGCGAGGAATATTTAAAGTTTTAAGCGGGGCTACACGACTTTTTGCTTTAAGCAAATAAATATTAATATAATTTTGAAATTCGCAGCGGATATATATGACCGCTCCATATCCCTTTGACGAACCATCACAAAATCCGATCACTTGACGAGAAAGTGCTAACTTAAAATCGATATGACGAGAAATTCTAATTTCAGTTAACAAGGGTAAATCAATAACGAATTGTTTCCATTCTTCTTGAATTTTAGTTGGAAGCGGCTCATTCCAGTTTAATCCTAATAACCATACCTTTTGAATTAGTAATTTTGCGTAAAAAATAACTGGCGTAAGCCACTCTAAAAGATCATAAAATTTTGCAGTTTCAGATAGCATACTTCTTTTAGTCATAACACTTGAATTCGAATTTATACGATACGAAAAACAATCTTCGCGTGGTTCATATTGAACACCGAGGATCTTAATAGAATTATCTTCTGTATTTAAAATTAAAGCGTGATTGCGATAATCAATGGGCACACCCTTAAGAACAGATTGATGATAGCTAATCCATTTTCGTAAACTAAAACCTCCTAGTTTAAAAATGTCTATTAACTGCGTTTGTAATTGTAATGCTTCTTGAATGGTATCTACACTTTCGCAGATATCATCCACATAAGTTTGTTGCAGTCAAAGCTTCTACTCTATTTTTAATTATTATTGTTAGTATTTTGGAAGCATGAGAAGTTAAACTAACCGTTTTAAAATTCTCACACCTATCAGCTCCTGACTTTTTTGGGATTGGGATAATAATATTTTTTTCGAAATCTATTCTAAATCTATTCGAAATCTATTAGGTTGGTCGCTACAAATTTGATCAACTATTAAAGCATTTGTATAAAGTTTGATATTTGAATTATTTAGTGGTGTAATCGAACAATTAACAAAACCTCTATTTTTCTCAATAGCGATATTAGACACCCCCTTCAACGCGATATGATTTCTGTATCGTACCAAACCTAATTTTTGTACACAAGCATTGGTAATCAGACTAACTTGGAAACCACTATCAATTACGGCACGAATAGGAATTACATAACCACTTGCATCATACAACCCAATAATAGCGGTACTTGACAATATTGAACAATTGTTCATCGAAACATTTTCGGTAACAGAGCAGGACAATGTCTGCAGTGCAGAATTTGATTCAGCCACTACTATATTATTCTCATCTTTCAGTGAAACACTATTTTGGCAATCTCGTATAGTATTTAATGAGGAACGATTTTTATTATCATTATTCATGTGCAATAAACTATGATGCCTGGGATTTCCACAATGAACACATTTTGACTGAGATCTACATACAGACAATCTATGAAAACCTAAACAATTAAAACAAATGCAAATTATTTTACAACATCATAACGTTGAGAAATGGGAAACTCCTTAAACTTTTCACATGCGTAGATTGTATGTGATGAATTGCATAAGGGGCATCCAGGATGTCCTCTTGTAATGTCAGATTTATTGGAAACGATAGACAACAATGAATTGCGTGGATTGCTAAAATGTCCCTTATTTGATTTTGTAATTGCAAGAACAGGCTTACATGATGGCGGAGGCGCGGACCTGGCGTTTGAATGCGTTAATTCAACAACTTTAATTCTATCTTCTACAAATTTGATCAAGTCGTTACATTTAGGAATATCAATATCAGAACATTTGAATTCAAATTCTTTGCGTCAGGTGGGCGACAGTGATTGTAAACCAGCGGGTAAAATAGTAAAGTCAAATCAATCGGGAATTTGAAGTGCCTTTAAAGCGTTTAAATTCGTACTAAATACTTCAACAAACGAATTTAATGATCTCCAGGAATCTTCATACAGTGTACGAAATGAAAATATTTTATCTAAATAATTTGAAGCTCATCATCATCATTAGGTCATCAGTCCTGGAACTGGTTAGACGCGTACCATCATTGTTTCCTATTCTGAACTAACCTACAGATTTCCTGAAATTTGCACAGTCTGCATCTATCACTATCTGATCTAGGTCAACATCTACCTCTTTTTTCCTATCTCTGCTTGTAATATATCCCATACTATTACCCAAAAATCCCTTAGAACGTATTCTGCCCTTCTATTTCTCTTATCTTTTTCACCAGATATCCTTGTTTCCCTACTATTTCTATAACCTATTTGTTATTATCTTTGTCAGTCTATGCTATCGTCCTCATACATCTGAAGCACAGAATTTCAAAAGACTACTACCGTTTTTCTGTCTGCGTTTCAGACTGCCCGTATTTCATAGGCATACTCTGCTGTGCTCCACACATATGCTTTCAACAATTTTCTTCTTGTTCTATGTTTGTTGTCTTTCTTCATAGGCGCTGTTCTTTCTTGTTAGATGTCGTTCGGTCACCTTCTATTGTTTTACAATTATATACCCTATTTCTGCAACCTTCAGTGGTTGTGAAGGGAGGTAAGCAGCCTGTGGCTGCCAAGTTCCCCCAACACTTAACCATTTACTGATTTACTATATTTTCCAATATATCTTTTCGCACATCAATATTAGTTACTGATATTTCGCAACCAACAACTAGTGTATACTAATCATCAGATTTATCTGCGCTTATTTTTTCGTCGTTAGGTTTTCCGTCTCAAAACTGGTTGGACACGTACCAGCACTTATTTATATTCTGAGCCTACATAGTTCCCTGAAATTCTCACACAGCATGTGGATACAGCTCGTTCCCCTTCTATTGTTTTCTAATTTTATGCCCTATTTTACCGAGATTCAGTAAAGGGGGTTAAGCAACTTGTGGCTACCAAGATCCCCCAACACTTAGATATTAGCCGAAATAATGGTTTTCCAGTAAATCCTTTCACACACTTAACATTATTCGGGAATGTTGCCCAACCAATTCTTGTAGTTACTTATAGTAATCATCATGTTTAAGCACAGTTATTTTCTCGTCATTAGTTTATCCATCTTGGGATTGGCTGGATGCGTACCTCCATTGATTTCTATTCTGGGCTAGCATACACATCTCCCTGAAATTCCTGCAGCCTAAATCTTTTACTATCTGTGTGCAGTAGTCTAACCTAGGTCTGCCTCTTCTTCTTTTTTTTTTATCTCTGCTTCTCATATATTCCGCACTATTCCCTCATGCCGTAGTATGTGGCCTATCATCCTATCTTTTTTATTTTTTACCGTTTTCCACATATTTATTTCTTCCCCTACCATTTTTAGTACCTCTTCGTTCTTAACTTTGTCTGTCCATGATATCTTCATCATACGTCTGTAGCACGACATTTCAAAGGCTTCTATCTTTTTCTTGTCCGCTTCTCCTACTGTCCAGGCTTCACAGCCGTACAGTGCTGTGTTCCATACATATGTTTTAAGCAATTTTTTCCTTGTTTTTATGTTTGTGGTCTTTGAGCACAGTAGTTGCTTTTTCTTGTTAAAAGTAGCACGACCTTGTGCTAATCTTTGTTTTATATCTTTTGTGCTTTTCCCATCTTGCATTATTTGACTTCCTAGGTAGCAAAAATCCTTAACCTCTTGTTCGTGTCACATACTTGTTTTCTTGTTTTTGATTTATTTTCCCCACATTTGCATAGTAGAACTTTAGTTTTAGTTTTGTTAATTTTCATACCGTATCTCTCTGTTAGAACCGTTTCCATTTCATTAAGAGCAGCTTCTAACTCTTCCTTGCTAGACGCTAATACCGCTATATCATCTGCAAATCTAAGAATATCAATTTTTTGTCCCTGCATAGTAATTCCAAATGTCTTCCTGCATTTGACAGTAATCACTGCCTCTTCTATGTACAAGTTAAAAATCAATGGGGATAGGGCGCATCCCTGTCTCACCCCTTTCCTGATGTTTACTTCTCTATGTTCCTGCTCTAATTCTATTACTGCTGTTTGCTCTTTGTATAAGCTATGTACTATTCGTCTATCCCTATAACTCATTTCAATCTTTTTTAGTATTTCAAACATTTTTTTCCATTTTACATTGTCGAATGCTTTTTCCAGATCTACAAACCCTATATACACGCATTTCCCTTTTTCTATTGTTTTCTCCATTATCACTCTCAGAGCTAAAATAGCATCCCGTGTTCCCCTGTTTCGCCTCAACCCAAATTGGTCTTCTCTTAGTATTTCTTCAGCTCGTTTTTCCATTCGTCTTTGCACAATTCTAGTTAATATTTTTGACACGTGTGCTGTCAAACTTATTGTTCGAAAATTTTCACATCTATCCGCGCCTTTCTTTTTTGGTATAGTTACTATGATGCTACGTTTGAAATCTTTGGGTATCTCGCCTGTCTCATACATATAGCTTATAAGTTGGAAGAGACGTTCTGTTACTGCTTGTCCAGCGGCTTTTAGAGTTTCTGCTTGCACCTTATCTGTACCCGGCGCCCTACCATTTTTCAGACTCTTTAATGTTAATTCAAACTCATCTCTAAGTATAGGATATCCCAAGTCATCATTTTCAATGTCTGATTCCTGTTCTAATGCAGTTAGTTCCTCTCCTGCATATAAATTCCCTATATATTCTTGCCATCAACCCACTTTCTCTACGATTTCTATGATAACGTTTTCTTGTGCGTCCCTTATATTTTTGCTATACGGTTTTATATCCCTAAAATTCATTCTAATTAATTTGTATGCTTCGTCAGTCTTTTCTATTTCCATCTTTGTTTGTACCACTTTGCACTTTTCATCAATCATTGTTCTTTAACTTTCCTGCATTTTCGAATAATTTTCCATTTTATGGCTTTGTATCTCTGTTTTCCTGTTTCGTCTGATTTATTTTTGTATTTTCGTCTTTCTTCTATTAAATTCAGGATATCCTTTGTTATCCGTGGTTTCTTATTTTCTTTTTGTGTATACCCCAGAATAATTTGAAGCTAATAAATGTTTATTCAATAGAATGGAAGATGATTTAGATGCTTTTGAACGCATCAATAATAAAAAAAGAATTTTAAATTTTAAGGTAGAAGAAAAGCAACGCATTGACGTTAATCAAACTTCAGTAGCCTATGATGAACTTTACTTTTGTATAAAAACGCATGCTCGTAAATTAAAGGTTCATATGCGATCGACAATTGAAGGGCAAACCTCCGCCGCCACTTCATCTAATTTAGTAAATATTGAATCTCAATCGGTAAAATTACCGAAAATAAAAATTGGACCGTTTGATGGGGTAAAAATAAGCGATTGGCCGAACTTTTACTCTCTTTTTATGTCACTGATTCATAAAAAAAATAAATCACTTTCAAAGGTGGAAAAATTAACGTATTTAAGAAGCTTATTAAAACAACACGCATTATCACTTATCGAATCCTTATCGATATCAGATCAGAATTACGATATTGCAATGCAAACTTTAATAAAACGCTTTCAAAATAAACAATTTGAAGCTAATAAATGTTTATTTTGAAAACGTTTTATTAAAGTTTGCATTGCAATATCGTAATTCTGATCTGATATCGATAAGGGTTCAATAAGTGATAATGCGTGTTGTTTTAATAAGCTTCTTAAATACGTTAATTTTTCCACTTTTGAAAGTGATTAATTTTTATGAATCAGTGACATAAAAAGAGAGTAAAAGTTCGACCAATCGCTTATTTTTACCCCATCAAACGGTACAATTTCTATTTTCGGTAATTTTACCGATTGAGATTCAATATTTACTAAATTAGACGAAGTGGCGGCGGAGGTTTGCCCTTCAATTGTCGATCACATTTGAACGTTTAATTTACGAGATTGCGTTTTTATACTAAAGTAAAGTTCATCATAGGCTACTGAAGGTTGATTAACGTCAATGCGTTCCTTTTCTTCTACCTTAAAATTTAAAATTCCTATTTTATTATTGATGCGTGCGAAAGCATCTAAATCATCTTCCATTCTATTGAAACGCGAAATAAAACTATCTAATTCAGTTGCGTATGGTTGTTCTCTTTCTAATAACAAAATACATCTGTTTCTTACGTCATAAAGTGCTTGAATTCTAGCAAAATATTTCTCCCTTTTAGTTACCAAAGAACTAAGTTCTAAATGACTCATTGAAAAATAAACTTTTATTAATTAATATTAAAACATAAACAAATTAGTTTAAAGATTACGTCTAATCTCAATAGTTTACTTATCGCAAATTTAAAGGCGTTTTCACAACAAAGCAACAAGACTTGCAGATGTTGAAATTCAACAGAATTGTATCATATATTTTATCATAGAATAATTATTTTTATCACAAAAAAAACTGAACAACCGGCTCGTTTAGGACCAATGGTGAATTTGATAGCGGTAGTGCAATTAATTTTATCAACAATTTTAGCGGAAGTTCCAAATACATAAATTAAGCAAGTGCAAAACAAAAGTACTTACCAATTCAGCACCAACAGGAAACGACTCTTCTACTAAATTTAAAAAGGGCACCCTTAATTAAGATAGCTATTGGTGGCGGTGAACGAGTTCGACAGGTGGCTGTTGATATTGGAACGGCGACACAAGCTTTAATTATGATATTGGAGACAACACCATTCAAAGCAAACTACTAAAAGCAATTGACTATGTAACTTAACTTTCAAAATCTGCGAGTTATCAACTAGATAAATGAACTATATAACAAATGTTAGAATTTCTATTTTAAATAAAACTAGCTTGATGGCGTCAACAATACCATTACACTTAGGGCTGCCCAATCATTTCCTTAAATTGTTTACTAAACAAATGACACTACCGCATAAAACCACTGTTAATGTTAAGATACCGGCTTTATCGACCATACGAGAAAGTCGGTAGACACGTGCGATCAGTTCTAAAGTTTGTTTACAAGTGCCCATTTTACAAGGAAAGCAGGATAAGGTAGAAATTAGGATTGATATTAACAAGGCATTTGTGAATGCGCTTAACAACGAGTCACAGGGCTTAAACAGACAATTTGTACTTTTAACACTATTGTTCTAAAGCAATCTAAAGGCGTACCAGAATTGTGTAAATAGGCTCTAGAATTTGTCTATTGTAATCTTAATAAAGTTATTAAATGCAATCTCTTGTAATTTGTTAATCAAGACCATCCAAAGGCGTGACACCAAAGAGTGACGATCAATTTCTCTTTGTATTCAGATGCCTTGTTTACGTTCAGTTGTATTATTCCTGTTAAAGGTATCTAAATAAGCTATCGTTACAGTACATTTTTGGAGGCTAATTTATATAATAATGTCATTAATTTAAATCTGGATATCACTATAATTGTGAAAACATAAATTAACACAATTGCATAGAGTGATTCATATAAAAAACGAACAAGCAAAATTAATATTTTAATTCACTAAAGGCACATGTCTGTTTCATCATCACTATCACCATTAGAATCACAATCGTTTTTTACTGAAATGATTGACGGTGCAATGGGTTGACAATAATACCATACGAGTTACACATATCAGCTTTTTTTTAAATAAAGTTTGCATACATTGATTACAGTAATCAATTGTATGATTTTGCAGAGTTTCTAAGAAACGTATTTTACCTTCAATTAACTTAAATATTCAATTCTTTACTCCAATTTATGCTTTGTTTAAACCGATGCCAATTCTGTTGGATCTAGTTTGCAATGATGTGATGGCAATGGAAATACAGTTTCTTCTGAAGCCATTACGTTCGTCGTAGTAGTATTAGTCATTTTAGCGTTTTCTTCTTTTTAGTAATACCTGGCCAGTTAATGTTCGCAAATAATTTTTTTCAGTTTTAAGTATTCTAATGGTAATTATTTATTCCGATAGAGGTTAAGGATAGGTTGAAATTTTTTGTACTTTCTGATAAGCAAAAGTAGGCGAAATTTGCGAACGAATATCCAGCCAACCTACAGATGAAGTCGTATTTGGGCAGATGTCCTTTTATTTTAACTTTTTTTTTAGTTTGATCAAAATTTAATGAGTGTATTGAAGGTGTTGTAGAATAAAGTAAAGTATTCTGTGATGAATTTAGGAAATCACAACCGAAGAAGAGCTATTCGAAATAACTGCTTTTCGTGAATATCGAAGTAATTGCTGAAAATAGATAGTTTGAATATGCCAGTGGATAAAGCTTTTTAAAGTAAGTGGTTATTGTAACGTTCTTTTGTATTTTAATTATTTTAAGTTTTGTTTTTACTTTTTTTAGTATTTCTATTATTTCTTTTCATAGGAACCTATTCGTGCACTACTGTAGTTAGCCCGTGCAACCTTAACGTTGTTACAATGTTCCCGCCCCTTCAGGGGAAATATAAATTTATAACATATTGCTCATTTTACCCGTATCACAATACAACAACAGCATTACTAGGTAATTTATTTAATATACTTATTAACGTTCGGTTAAAACACAGCCGACTGTATGTTTTAAACTGTATAAAAAGAAACAATAGACTTACATAAGATCTGCTGCTCACTTTAAATAGATGTTAAAAGGTAAGATTTAGGATAGTCATTGAAGGAAGGCAAGGATTACCAATTTATAGAGTCGCCATTTTTGAACACACTTTTTAAAACGGGTAAAAAGGTTTTGTCAAATATGTTATAACTTACTGGGTCTTACTTGTGGGGGTTAATTGTATAATTAAAGTAACCCGTGGGTTCTTTAATATCCCGAAATGAGATTAGTGACCTTTAAGGAGGGATTTCCTTAAAATGATGGAACGCAAATATTTTCCGACTATGCTAGGGGACTATTCCTTGGGTAGAGCTTATGAGGATTGGTCGCGGTTCTTTTTACAAAACATTATTCTCTTACTAAGGCTTGATTCTTAACAAAACAGGGGTTTAGGGAGGGCGCCACCAAGCCATTAAGTTTTGAACAGAGGGTTTCCCTAAGGGGGACTTGAAAGTCCTTAGGGAGGAATATCGTACTAACTGCTAACGCAGAAGCTGTAAAAAAAATTTAATAAAATCAACAAAATAAGGATACAAGAGGTATTCTCTTGTTACCCCATATAAAAAAACATAAAAGGTTAATTATACACACTATATTATGAACACAGATTTTATGCTTAAAATTCTGAAAAGGCTATTAAAGCTTCTTGTTAAATCTGGGTTACCACTTTATTTGTTCATATACCTTGTAACAAACTGTTTTAATAAGCTCTAATAGTTCTAGTATTCCTAAAAATAGTTAGTTTCTAGTTTAATTTTAGCATGCTAATTATTAGAATTGTAGCGGCTGCAGGATCACCCAAGTAGCTTCTCAGCGAAGTTCCCAGAAAGATCTAATCCAAGAGTTAATCAATTTTTCTAAAGGCACTTACTTTAAGGGTACTAAACATGCCAGATTAGTCCATATCTATGATTAGATGTCAATCATGCTTTAGGATCCTATTTATGTCAGGGTGGTCTGAAGCAATTTTTCAATTAGCTGAGCACTCAACTAAAATCAATTCTGAGAGCTACGCGTGTGGTTATCTTAGGCATTGGCAGTTTTAATTAATTTTAAAGATTTACGACCGGCGCATCCTAAGCCGAGTAAGAGCGCCAAGAAAGGGGTTATTTTTCAATTAACTGAAATGTATATAAGGATGCCAGCCGGTGGGAATCGGGGTTGTTTATTTCCAGACGCGTTAGAGGTTAAAGGGTTGTTAGTTGCCCGATTGAGTGAAGTATTTATTTCTTTGAAGTCCAGTGCGTGCCGTTATGTTTTAAGTTAATTATTTCTCTGAGTAAGTAATTAGTATATGTGATATTACTATGAACTCAAGGCTGTGTTATGCAGCATAAGTTCGTTATTTGTTTAAAAACAGTATTTGTCGACTTCCATAAAATACAATTCCGGGTGAATGCCCAGTTCAAGTAAATTGATCCGTTTGATTATTGCTTTGGAGACCGCATCGTTTTAGAAGGGTCTTCTATTATATTGTGTTTCGACGGTGTCAGAGGCCGTTAATCAATAATCCACGAGACTACCTGAGAATGCAAAGCTCAGGTCCGAAGTCAAGTTACGGTACTATTTGACCCTTGAGAAGGTCGTATTTTTCATGGTGTAGATGACCCGTGGTTAAAAAGGGTCGTCGCACTATGCAAGTTAATTAGACTAGGGTAGCATTAATAAATTTTTGTTATTAGGTGTGTACACCTAGAACTGTATCTATTCAAAATATGTTTGTTAGTTAAGTTTAGTTAAGTTGTGTTTGTGCTAGCCGGAGACTATAAGTGACTTATTTTCTGTTCTGCCTTTTTGGTTCATCGCCCACGAACAAAGTGTGACGAGAGCTATTACCGCGATTGGTCCATGGGCCGTTTAATTCCCATGGTGGCGCCCTTTTGTACATAAGGTTATTTACTTTATATTTTGTTATGCATATGTAATTAGTTGAAGTTTTAGTTAGTAGCTCGTTCAATAAAATAATCGAATTTTCGTTGTAACAAAATTTTTGTTACATTTCATATCTATAAAGAAAAAACAGTTCTAACTGCTATTATTTTGCGAATCTGTCATTTAGCGTGTAATCATTAATTAATTTAATGAACTATAAAGAAGAACAACTTTTTCCGTTTATGTTATTTTTACCTATAAGGAGTATTTAACAGACTTCTATACTTTCAATATCGAGGATGCCTTGAGCGTGGTTTGTGTTGCATATGTTGCGGGCGTTCTGGCGTCCACTAGAGCGTTGTTAAACATAACGCCTGCGCGAAAATGACGCGAAGGCTATGAGCATCGACAAATAAAGAAGCCGCCCAGTCAATTCAAAGCAACAGCTGCAACACGTGGTGAGAAATCCTTAGTGGTAAGGACCGTGTAATTAATTAGCCGTATTTAATAGTAATACTTGATTCAATCCCTTTAGCACAATTTGAGGAACACGCTAAGCGATGGTGTTGGATTTTGGTCGAGCATTGGGAAGTTGATTGTTTTGGAGCGTCCGAGGAGTTGCGGTTAGTGCAGGCCTGTTTTGTGTCTTTCAAAATATCAAACAGATGGGAAGTAAAGTGTCCGAGCTCATCGATTACATTCGTCAACATCGTTGCTGTAAAAACTAAATCTACCAGGTACTTATGAACCTTTTGCTGAAAATCAATTTCGTGTGCTGTTTAAGGTTAAAGCTTTAAATTACTATTTATGAAATCATGAGAAACCTTCGTTAAATAACGTAAATTTCAAATTTGTTTGCTAAATGTATTTATGCTTATATACTACGTAAAAATTTAGTTGGAAACATAACCTAAAATTTAATTAGTCAAATATTTTCATTCGGAACTAGATTGCTTTATAAGAGAATTTTTTAATCTTTAGATGCTCTAAAAGTTGTTATTCAAAGTGTTTTTATGATGCACTTGTCAAGTGATAAAAAAAACATGTATAAAGTCCACCTTTGGATGAAAGGTGTTTTCTAGCAATTTGTTGTAATTAGTAGAAGAACTAAGCTGTTTTTGACATATGTTAATCTGAGTTTATTATTTTCATACTTAAACCATATGAACTATTTATGTAACAAGTTCCTTAGATAAAAATCTTGTAAGCCAAAACAGATCTGTTTCATGGATGTTTAAGAAACTAAACTGTATTAACTAACTTATAAATGCTAATACCTCTCTATGTAGAGAAGTATATTCAGAAACTTCTGTAACTTATTTAATGTTGATTATTTTGATTATAGAGGAACACTCTAAGAAAAGTTTTAAAGTTTATATATTGATTAATGAAATTTATTTACAAGTAATTTTGCAACAAAAGAGATATATATTTAGATTAAACATTGAATTGATACCTTTGTCTTTTTATTTCACTTATTGAAATTAACATTGATCAAATTAGACCAGAAAATCTTGAATGTGGAAAAGTTGATACAATATCAGGTAATAGAAATGGAATAAGTAATTTCCAGTAGAGTATTTTCTCATACGTAAGGTGTTATTAAGATTTTGAATTCAGGCTAATCGATCTATAAAGATCGAGATATTTTGTTGCTGTAAGACACAAACGGTGTCTTATATTTTATTTTTGTGTGACATCTTCTTGCAGGTCCGACATCGCGGAAGCTAAAGCAGAGATTTCCAGAGGTATTATATATTGAGGTTTGTAAGTTTTTCTTGTAATCATTTATATCCTATAGGTTTCTGCGTCTTCCTGTAGGATACTTTAGTCTTGTTTATTGTCTGTATAGATGCAGTGGCGTCCATTTATTTTTTTGTTCCCGTTAGTAGTCGAGCCCACCATATACCCACGCCCAAACTCATTGCTCACCCTTGGGGTAATTCCCAGACTAGACCGCGAATATAGTAAAGAAGAGAAAAACTTCATTTTCAAATAAAATGATATTTCATAGGCGCCGGCAACGTGAGGCGTATATAATTAAAGAACATTTCACTGGCGCACAACGTGTGAGGCTCGATTTCGTTGATGTTTGATTTATAAAAATTAGTTATTTCATTATCCCTTATTGTGTTGGTTTAGTTGGTAAACTCAAAATTAATTTGGTTGTAAATTTTCATAGGATTTATATCGTGTCTGGAACCTCAAGTCTCTTAAGCATTAGTTATTTGAATGTCACAACAGGTTTGACTCGCATTAGAGAAATTTTTGTCATATAGAGTTGGTCAAGAAATAAAATAACTTTAGGTTGTCAAAATAAATTTTTTAAAATGGCTGAAACATTTCAAATTGTTCATTTACTCAAAGAAGAGCTGGAATACGAATTAAAATCCGAGGAATAGAAAGTGCTAGGCCGGTTATGGAAAAGAGAAAATTCTAGGTAGATTGTTAGCGAAAGAAGTAGGGAAACCTGATTGTTTAGTAGATCTGTCAGTATAGGGTAGAATTTGAGGAAGAATGTAGAGAGATAAATGCTACCATCGATTCAATAAAACATTTGGTGTTAGAATTTGAAGGTGATTCGGGAGATTCTATCTTTAAAAGGGTACTTTCTAGGCTTGCCCATGTATCATGTCGAGTTAAACGTATGAGACTCCCGTCTGACAAACTGAAAGAAGCTGAACTATCTAAAAGGAATTGTTAGCAACCATCCTTACTGTCGAAGCTGAATTGTACTAGAAGGTGAAGCCGAGCCCAGGGTCAAGCAGTGCAAGTGATGCAAATCACACAACTTCGTTAGCAGTAGCTGCACCTATGCATACGTTTCCATATTTTACACCACCGATCCCTGTTGGCTCTTGGTCAGTTAAATTTTCAGGAGACCCCAAGCAGCTGTATTTCTTTTGGATAGAATAAAGGAGTTGGCACAATCACGTAAGGTATCGTATAAAGACTTGTTTGAGTCATCTGTCGAATTGTTCGTCGGAAATGCTTTAGTGTGGTTTAGAAGTATTAGAGATTCCGTAAAAGATTGGGAAGCCCTTGAGAGTCGTTTGAAAGAAGATTTTTTACCCGCTCATTCAGAGGAAGAGATCTGGGAGACAATAAAAAATCGTCGTCAAAAGAGGGATGAACCAATTGTTCTATTCGTTGCTCATGTAGAAAGTTTATTTAGTAGATTACCCCATACCCCAGCAGAAATTACAAAAGTGAGGATACTCAGGAAAAATTTATTACCAGAATTCATATCGCAACTAGCTCTTTCAGATATTGAGGATACAGCTACGTTAATAAAACTATGCAAAAAATTGGAAGAGGCCATGATGTTGAAACAAAATCAGTTTTCAGTCAGTCGACTAGCTCAGCTAAATTTCATAATAGTGCTAATTCATTAGTAAAGAGTAAATACCCTATTTATTTGAAAGATTCTTCTACATCAGAAGCTCGTGTTGATAATCAAAAAACATGTGCTCCACAAGTTCAGACTATAAGTAATAATAAAACTTTTCCAGTACCTACCCAAGCTAGTTCTTCAGGTCCAACGAAAATTATTTCAGGGTGTTGGAATTGTTCGCGACATGGTCATTCATTTCGGTATTGTAGATTCCCAAAAGAATTTTTGCTACGGTTGCGGTTATAAAGGAGTTACGCGTGATAAGTGTCCAGCATGTTCAAAAAACGAGTGAGGAGATGGATGTTGCGCGGCCGGCATTCCATTCCTTCTCAAAAGGCGGCAGTTATGATTTGTGAACAGAAGAATTATTTTTGTAGAAAAGAGTGGTCTGAATGGTTAAAAGTAGTAAAAATTTTGTCGTACTAACCTCAGCCCAAAACTGATTCGTTATTTGTTGAAAAATCTGGTGATAATCGGCCATATGTGATGGTTAAATTATTTGACATAGATGTCACTGGTCTTTTGGATTCAGGATGTACTACATCGGTAGTTGGGTCTCTTGCTATTCCTTTAATCAATAGGTTAGAGTTAAAAATTTTCAGGTCACAGAAACAAGGTATTTTTACAGCAGATGGAGCTTTGAAACCAGTTGAAGGAATCGTAGATTTGCCCATTTCAGTAGGAAAACAATGTCGTGTTCTTAATGCTCTCGTAGTGCCATCTTTACCACACGCATTTATATTTGGTAGTGATTTTGCTAAGCTATTTGGATTGATAGCAAATTTTAAGAATAATTCGTGGCATGTGCAAGGCGATGCGGAAAGTAGTGTTCCGTATGTGGGTCCATCATCAGTTCCCCTAAAATATAGTGACTGTTTACTCAATTTGGATGATTTGTCGATTAATCAGAGGTCACAGGCGCAAACTGCTATAGATTCATTTCGGGAAATTTCTAGTGCTGATAAATTAGGGCGTACTAATATGATTGAGATGGATATCGATACAGGAGATGCAAAACCCTTCAGGAAAAGACCCTATGTTATGTCTCCCTATATTAGTAAAGAGTTGGATAAGGAGTTAGATGAAATGATTCGATTAAAAGTAGTAGAACCGTGTCAGAGTCCATGGAATTCGCCCGTGTTATTAGTCAAAAAAAAAGATAGTAAAGAATATAGATTTTGCTTCGACGGGTTATACTCCGAATTTTTTAGTTTTTGGCCGACACGTCCCCATGTCCGGTAAATTTTACGGTAGTGGATTTATTCCTGAAGCTGATGTTGAAATCGTTCCTGGTAGCCGCCCATTATATGCTTCAGACCACCAAGGTATATTTAAAGTATTTGAAGACGTTCGTGCGAAGTTGCATGTAGCTTATCAAAGGTCAAGCAATCGATATAATCTAAGGAGGAGAAACATTTCTTTTGAGGTTGGCAATAAAGTGTGGAGGTCCAACAAGGTGTTGTCGAGCGCGGCTAATAAATTTGCTGCTAAACTGGCTCCAAAATTTATTTTGAGTGTAGTCAAGAAGAAGTGCTCGAATGTGGTGTACGATCTAATTAATCTAGATGGATCAAAAGCAGGCAGGTGGCATGTCAAGGATCTAAAACCCTATTCTGTCGTAGATCCAGAATATGTACCAGAGGACTGATTGGTTATCTTTAGTATTTGTGTCGTAAAGAATATAGTATAAATTTGGTTATGGGATAGAGTGGTGAAGACAAATTGAAGGCTTTTGCCAGTATATCGTTGCTGGTAGAGATTGAAAGTTTCTCAACTAGTGTTGTTTTAAATGTGCACTAATGGATTATTCAGTAAAAAAAAAAAAAAAAAAAAAAAGGAGTTATTCTGCCCGTGTTGTTGTTATAGCCCGAAGTGGAGTGAGTCAAATGTTTGTTGCTTCATGTTTGTGGACGTGTTTTGATCGCGTCATGTGTTGTTGTGTCTAGAGTAAGCGAGGAAGGTAGGTGCTGTTTGTTGTCGTAGGTCGGAGTAACCTAGTTGGTGAGACCATTGTAGTATTGAGTAGTTTTGGTTCGAGATGTTTGGTGTGGCCACAGTAGAGTTGAGGATTTTTTTTTGAGACTGGAGTGTCCCAAAGAAAAGAGTAGCGATTGGGCTATGAATAGCTATAAGCTGAAGAAGCCAAGTATTCATTAGTAAGCTACAATGAGTAGTGGCTTGACGAGCAGTTTATTTTTGGTAGAGGCAATAATCAAATTTTGCTGAATGTATTGAGCTGGAATTTTTGAGACCAGCAAATACATAATCATTGTTGGAGCAGTATTGATATTTCTGTATATAGGTGTGAGTTTTTGTTTTGCTATTAATATTAGTAAGGTTGTCATGTCAAGGGTAGTAGTAGGAAAGTAAATCTTTTTGTTGTTATTTTGCGATAGTTCATGTCAAGCTTTTTGTTTGAATTTCAGTTTATATTTTGAGAAGTGGGTTGTTTTTTTTGGTCCCCCGTTTGGTTGCAACTCGAGTGTTAGACTACAATATTTTGACTTTTACCGATTATGACTTTTTACCGATTACGACATACCTATATTGACTCCTGACGGATGTGTGGTACGCAGAGTTACCTACACACTCATTTGGTTGCACCCCATTTTCCTCTTCTTAATCCAAGAGTTCATTCATGATTTTTTTAGTTCAGAAATCAAAGTGCAAACTTACTTTGTTCATACTTCGATTTGTTGTAATGCTTTTTTGTATTTATCTTTTGGTTAAGGCGATAGTTTTCGTCCATATAAAAAAACTTCTCGGTTATGTATATATTAAGATATAATTAACCTCAAAGTTTTTTCTTTTTGATCGGAGGCAGTGTAACAAAATTTTGTTACATTTCATATCTATAAAGAAAAACAGTTCTAACTGCTATTATTTTGCGAATCTGTCATTTAGCGTGTAATCATTAATTAATTTAATGAACTATAAAGAAGAACAACTTTTCCGTTTATGTTATTTTACCTATAAGGAGTATTTAACAGACTTCTATACTTTCAATATCGAGGATGCCTTGAGCGTGGTTTGTGTTGCATATGTTGCGGGCGTTCTGGCGTCACTAGAGCGTTGTTAAACATAACGCCTGCGCGAAAATGACGCGAAGGCTATGAGCATCGACAAAAAAGAAGCCGCCCAGTCAATTCAAAGCAACAGCTGCAACACGTGGTGAGAAACTTAGTGGTAAGGACCGTGTAATTAATTAGCCGTATTTAATAGTAATACTTGATTCAATCCTTTAGCACAATTTGAGGAACACGCTAAGCGATGGTGTTGGATTTTGGTCGAGCATTGGGAAGTTGATTGTTTTGGAGCGTCCGAGGAGTTGCGGTTAGTGCAGGCCTGTTTTGTGTCTTTCAAAATATCAAACAGATGGGATGTAAAGTGTCCGAGCTCATCGATTACATTCGTCAACATCGTTGCTGTAAAAACTAAATCTACCAGGTACTTATGAACCTTTTTGCTGAAAATCAATTTCGTGTGCTGTTTAAGGTTAAAGCTTTAAATTACTATTTATGAAATCATGAGAAACCTTCGTTAAATAACGTAAATTTCAAATTTGTTTGCTAAATGTATTTATGCTTATATACTACGTAAAAATTTAGTTGGAAACATAACCTAAAATTTAATTAGTCAAATATTTTTCATTCGGAACTAGATTGCTTTATAAGAGAATTTTTTTTAATCTTTAGATGCTCTAAAAGTTGTTATTCAAAGTGTTTTTATGATGCACTTGTCAAGTGATAAAAAAAACATGTATAAAGTCCACCTTTGGATGAAAGGTGTTTTCTAGCAATTTGTTGTAATTAGTAGAAGAACTAAGCTGTTTTTGACATATGTTAATCTGAGTTTATTATTTTCATACTTAAACCATATGAACTATTTATGTAACAAGTTCCTTAGATAAAAATCTTGTAAGCCAAAACAGATCTGTTTCATGGATGTTTAAGAAACTAAACTGTATTAACTAACTTATAAATGCTAATACCTCTCTATGTAGAGAAGTATATTCAGAAACTTCTGTAACTTATTTAATGTTGATTATTTTGATTATAGAGGAACACTCTAAGAAAAGTTTTAAAGTTTATATATTGATTAATGAAATTTATTTACAAGTAATTTTTGCAACAAAAGAGATATATATTTAGATTAAACATTGAATTGATACCTTTGTCTTTTTATTTCACTTATTGAAATTAACATTGATCAAATTAGACCAGAAAATCTTGAATGTGGAAAAGTTGATACAATATCAGGTAATAGAAATGGAATAAGTAATTTCCAGTAGAGTATTTTCTCATACGTAAGGTGTTATTAAGATTTTGAATTCAGGCTAATCGATCTATAAAGATCGAGATATTTTGTTGCTGTAAGACACAAACGGTGTCTTATATTTTATTTTTTTTGTGTGACATCTTCTTGCAGGTCCGACATCGCGGAAGCTAAAGCAGAGATTTCCAGAGGTATTATATATTGAGGTTTGTAAGTTTTTCTTGTAATCATTTATATCCTATAGGTTTCTGCGTCTTCCTGTAGGATACTTTAGTCTTGTTTATTGTCTGTATAGATGCAGTGGCGTCCATTTATTTTTTTTTGTTCCCGTTAGTAGTCGAGCCCACCATATACCCACGCCCAAACTCATTGCTCACCCTTGGGGTAATTCCCAGACTAGACCGCGAATATAGTAAAGAAGAGAAAAACTTCATTTTCAAATAAAATGATATTTCATAGGCGCCGGCAACGTGAGGCGTATATAATTAAAGAACATTTCATCGTCTCAGTGTGTTTGTTTAATGAACCCCCCCTTCACCGACTGCTGCAGCTTGCGAGGCAACGTCCCGAAACGTGAGGGTACGATGGTGTTAGAGGTCCTGTTATTTATTATTTATTGTTAATTGGATACCCTCATGCGGTAGGTAAATATTAAAATTACAACCTGGGCACACTATTTCTGAACTTACTTGTTCAGAATAAAACAATTAATTAAGAAATTAAATGTTGATTCTTTAATTAAAAATTGTTTCTTCATAAAAAATTGTAGGTATAAAATTTATGTTTAAGAAAAGATAATACAAATTTCATCTACCCTGAGGTAGGATTATGAATTCAAAAGATATATGAAAAACTCTAAGTGTTGCTTTCGTTGCAAAATTTAACACACACACACACACACACACACACACACGCACACGCACACGCACACGCACACGCACACGCACACGCACACGCACACGCACACGCACACGCACACGCACACGCACACGCACACGCACACGCACACGCACACGCACACGCACACGCACACGCATACGCACACGCACACGCATACGCACACGCACACGCATATCGCACACGCACACGCACACGCATCACGCATACGCACACGTACATACGCAACGCACACGCATACGCATACGCATACGCACACGCACACGCATACGCATACGCATACGTCATACGTACATCGCACATGCATACGCATACGCATACGCATACGTCATACGCATACGCATACGTACACGTACATACGACATGCATACGTCATACGCATACGCACAGCATACGCATACGCATAGCACGCACGCATACGCATACGCATACGTACACGCATACGCATACGTACATTGCATACGCATACGCATACGTACATGCATACGTCATACGACATGCATACGCATACGCATACAGCATACGATACGCATACGCTACATGCATACGTACATACGTACATGTACGTACATACGACACGCACATGATACCATACGCATACATACATACGTACACATGACGCATACGCATACGTACATGTACATGTACACATACACATATACTACATACATACAACACACATCATTACGTACATGACGACACATTACGTATACGTACATGCAGTACGTATACATGCACATGTCACTACATCACTACACATACAATCATACATATATATATATAATATATATATATATATATATATATATATATATATATATATATATATATATATATATATATATATATATATATATATATATATATATATATATATATATATATATATATATATATATATATATATATATATATATATATATATATATATATATATATATATATATATATATATATATATATATATATATATATATATATATATATATATATATATATATATATATATATATATATATATATATATATATATATATATATATATATATATATATATATATATATATATATATATATATATATATATATATATATATATATATATATATATATATATATATATATATATATATATATATATATATATATATATATATATATATATATATATATATATATATATATATATATATATATATATATATATATATATATATATATATATATATATATATATATATATATATATATATATATATATATATATATATATATATATATATATATATATATATATATATATATATATATATATATATATATATATATATATATATATATATATATATATATATATATATATATATATATATATATATATATATATATATATATATATATATATATATATATATATATATATATATATATATATATATATATATATATATATATATATATATATATATATATATATATATATATATATATATATATATATATATATATATATATATATATATATATATATATATATATATATATATATATATATATATATATATATATATATATATATATATATATATATATATATATATATATATATATATATATATATATATATATATATATATATATATATATATATATATATATATATATATATATATATATATATATATATATATATATATATATATATATATATATATATATATATATATATATATATATATATATATATATATATATATATATATATATATATATATATATATATATATATATATATATATATATATATATATATATATATATATATATATATATATATATATATATATATATATATATATATATATATATATATATATATATATATATATATATATATATATATATATATATATATATATATATATATATATATATATATATATATATATATATATATATATATATATATATATATATATATATATATATATATATATATATATATATATATATATATATATATATATATATATATATATATATATATATATATATATATATATATATATATATATATATATATATATATATATATATATATATATATATATATATATATATATATATATATATATATATATATATATATATATATATATATATATATATATATATATATATATATATATATATATATATATATATATATATATATATATATATATATATATATATATATATATATATATATATATATATATATATATATATATATATATATATATATATATATATATATATATATATATATATATATATATATATATATATATATATATATATATATATATATATATATATATATATATATATATATATATATATATATATATATAAATATATATATATATATATATATATATATATATATATATATATATATATATATATATATATATATATATATATATATATATATATATATATATATATATATATATATATATATATATATATATATATATATATATATATATATATATATATATATATATATATATATATATATATATATATATATATATATATATATATATATATATATATATATATATATATATATATATATATATATATATATATATATATATATATATATATATATATATATATATATATATATATATATATATATATATATATATATATATATATATATATATATATATATATATATATATATATATATATATATATATATATATATATATATATAAATATATATATATATATATATATATATATATAATATATATAAAATATAAAAAATAAAAAAAAAAAAAAATAAAAAAATTTAATAATAAAAATATTATATATTATATATTTTTTTTTTATATATTATTTAAATTTAAAATAATTTTTAATTTTTTAAAAAATTTATTTTATAATATTTTAATTTTTTTAAATAAATATATATTTACTCCTAAATAAACACTAATAGGTTTAAGAATTTTTATTTATAAATAAAATACAAAATATTTAGAAACGATTATATTTAGTTTATTAATTTTTAATTATAACATAAAATTTAATTTTTATTTTTTTATATTACATATTTTGGCCTTACATTTTTGATTTGGATTTATTAACATTATTAATATGATACTAAAAATTTAAACACTTTTATTTGAAGGTTATTTTTAATTTTATTTATTATAAATTTTTTCTTGGATATTACTTTTGAACTCTATACATAAATTAATTTAGTAGTAATAAAATACAACTAAAAATTATTTTACTAAAATTATTGAATTTAGTTGATATATTTATACATTCTTATAATATTATTGTATATTATATTAAATTAGATAATAAGAAATTTAAATAAGAAACTTGTTCCTATTTCATAAACCTGATAGTTAACACTGAGATATAAAAATTGTTGAATTTGAAGAAAAATTTGATAATAACGCAACCAGAGAGAATTATTAAGTTACTATCATACAGTAATAGTCCAAGAGTCAAGTGTCAAACCAGTAAGTATTTTCTAAAAGTTGATATTTCACGTAAGTCTGCTAATGGTGTTTTAATACTAAGGTGGTCAGCCTGTTAGGCGTTAGAACAAGTGGCGCCGGCAGCCGTTAAAAGCAGAAAAACTCGCATCTTCTAAGTAATTTATAAAATCTCAAAAAATTCATTTGAATCATATGAACCTCAAAAATTATAAAACCACTGGTCATGCAACGCTACGTTAGAACGTGATCAATCAGCTGCACCTGTTTAAATGTGCACAAAACAGATATTCTAAGATCTTATAAAATCTGAAAAATTCACACGCATTTATTACATTATTTTAATCAAAACCGATGGTCAGACTTTATTTGACGGGACCAATATTCCGTCAGTCGTGATCAAAATAACAAATCGACACTAGCACCCAAACTCAAAATGATCCGGTAACCCGGACCAACACTGGCAAGTAGAATTGCATGTATCAACTGAACTGCACTTTTAAAGACAAGAGTATGTTTAATTTAAATAAAACAAAACTGATGCTAGATCAAACTCAAATAGGAGAGATAGAAGTAAAAAAAATGTATTACCATTACAAGTAACAACAGCATGTTGCATTTCTTAGGGTAAATGAACCTTAATGTTTCTTTAAATTCAAAGAAATTAAAATCGAATAAATACTAAATAAACGCCAAACATGTTTTGTATGATCTATAAATAATATGAGACGTAAATACTCCTTATGTTTGTTGTGCTTTGTTTAGCATTCTTATTAATCTTCTTTGGGAATTAAACCACCACAGTTTTAAAATCATCTTTATTTACGTTTCGATCCATGACCTAGGATCGTTGTCAAAAATAAAAAACTTCAAGTTTGACATTTATGACATAAATTGAAGGTGACTTTGATTTATTGATGTTCAAAATATTTGGTTTTACCTAAGCAAAAATTTTTAAAGTTTAAAAGAAAGATTGCCTTCAATTTGTGTTGCGGCCTGGGACCGACTTTTTTTAGGTAGCCAATACGCTTAACGTGAAATCAGCTGATTAATTTTTATTGGTGAATTTTATATAAATTTAATAATTTGGGAAACATTTTTTAACATGTTTCTATTTATACAATTGAGAGGATGGTTATTAAAGAAGTGTGCGATTGCATTATTGAAAGGCTTAAGTAGTCGTTTTTTATATTTATCTTGAGGTGGAAAATCATTATGATTTAGGCTACCTCTTTGGTAGATTTTAACATGGTTCTGAGGCAACCCTATGGCGGGTTTACACTTGTCAGATACCAATACTGTTCAACGGAGATTGTATATGGTTTTGAGGTTACCCTATTGCGGGTTTACTTTTGTCAGATACCAATTACAGGGGTTGTTGATATGCTTATTGTTATGTAATTAGTTATTGTATGTATAAATAAAAATGTATGTAGGCTGTATTTAGTTAATTGCAAGGAAAACCCAGGAAATACTTGCAATGCTTAGATATTATGGGCATTTGATTTTCATTTGTTATTTCTTTTGTTATTTCTTTTAGTAATGGAATCCATTGTTTACTGTTTACACGCTCCATCCTTGTCCGATTATTGCCTTTAAAATATCCCGTCTTACAGACGTTTGAAAGTCACAACAACTTGACTATATGATATCCTCCTCTGTGTCTGTTGCATGCTAAATATCGTCTCTCGCCTTATTTTATTGATCTGTTTTCACATTTAACCGCCCGTTGCTCTTTTAGACCGCGTTTTCAGTTAACGATTTTTACCTAGAAATATATTCTCAACGTTTAGAAGCTGTATTGCAATTGTTTATCTACTGCACGTTCGTTCCATGATATTCCCAACCGGTGTAGCTTTGTTTTTGAACATACAGCCTTGTAAAGTTAAAATGTTTTAGCTTACGCTATCCTTAAGAAATTATTGATTTTTACACCCAGTATGAAAAGCTAATAATAATATTTGCACACATCTGTTTTTGCCCTAATCTTAAATAATTAATTATTTTAGCCTAAATTAGTATAAAAATTAAAAATTATTTTACCTAATATTATCCCATTTAATTTATTAAAATTTAAATTATTTATTTTCTACATAAGGGTATAAAATTAAATAATTTTTTACCTAATTACCCTATTAATTTATTAAATCACAGTTTAAATTATATTATAATATATATATATATATATAATTATAATTGATTTGATTGTAATTAGATGGTTTAAATCCATTTATATTATGTTTTGGCATTTAGATCGTTTTCAAATATCATTACAATGAAACGTTCCTAAATGACCAAAACGCGTAAAATGTATTGAAGGATAACCATCTTAGGTTTTATTCAGCAGCGACATAAATCCAAGGTTCATGAATTTATTATACATATTGGTCAAGAAAAACATGGTACTTCTTATATATCTATATATAGCTTACACAAAATTTGAGGAAATGTTATTTTGCAATTAGGTATTTTGCGTAAAGTGTGGCCAAGAGGGGTATAGCTTTATGATATAAATACTCCGGGAGAATTAGCCGGGGCTCTTTTTTCTTTTTAATTTTGCATCGCATTACGACGTACAAAAATCAACTGACGAGGCTTGTAAGTATTAAAATTTGTAAAGTTCAGTAGTACAGTATTAGATTGTTTGTGACCTTATAGTTAGAAACGCGAATAGTGTCGAGTTTATTTAAATTTTACTGAGGTCCAACGAATACTTTAACAAGCTCGAAATTAATAATGCGATAATCAAGGTAATATAATGGATTTATATTATAGGTAGCACAAAGCAGCTTAGAGTGTGTTCATCTTTAAACAGTGGTGGAGCCGCGTTCCCACTAGGCCGAGGGGTTCAGGAACATAATACATCGTCAACGGAGATGGAATCTTCAAGTTTTCCAGGTAACGCATTTAAATCTGCTGTTTTTTTTATAAACTGTTGAAATTATTTGTGATGTGGAGTGAACTTTGATGGTATTTTTGTTATTTTACGTATTGAAAAATAGTATAACTGACTATTAATATGGTATTTTGAATATAAAACGGGTACGTAAAGCTTATTGAATTGCTTAATGAATTTAAATTTAATCGTTAATTGTTAATGTCAACAATATCGATTTTCTGTAACTCAAGTGGGGTTTTGAACGAGACAGCAAACATGTATAGAACAGAGATAAATAGAGCTTAGGTGGAGTTTGTGACGGCAGAGAATTTTGTCATTGGTTAAAAGGGACAGTTTTCCAAACGTACGCACACGTGAAGGTTGAAAGCGAATTCGGGGTATACGGCACGTGACGGAACAAATTTTACGAATTTAGAGCGTTTTTATTCGAAATTTTTGGAATTTGTGTTGAAAATAAGCTTTTCGAAGGAAGCGCATCCACTAGGGGGTTTTAAAAGGATATAACTGCCCAAGCTGGATTATTAAGGCTCTCTTCTCTTCTCTTTTCCTTTACGTCGATAAAGTACTGAATGCCGATTCAGACCACCATAACAGTAAAGCTTTTGTGAGTATTTATGTAGTGATTATGTTAACGTAAATATAGTGGTTGCAAGTATAAAACAGTAGTAGGGACCTCTAATTATTGACGTGAAGTACGAATAGTGCGTATTAAATTAATAAAGGTCCGGCTACTACAACACAAAAATCATTAAATGGAAGTATGTTATATGGGGTAAGCACCACAAGTAATCAAGTTTGTATGCATGAAATATGGAATGGTACTGTGAGACGAGGCAATAGCTTGCAGAGGTATCAGATGGTAGAGGCCTGTGGATTCGCTGAGCAGCAGTAAAATCGAAACAACGCCGAGGGTTTCTTCTGGCACTCATCTCCGACGGGAAGGAAGCCTGAAGAATTCTCCAGGTAATTTATTTAAAATTTCTGTTGTTTTACAAACATTTGTGAAATTTTGTGGTTGGGTTGATTTTTTTTTGGTGGCATATTTATGGTTGTAGAAACTTATTGTAAAAGATACATGAACCGGACAATTAATTGATGTTGAATATTGAAAAAGGGTGTATTTAGAACATTCAAAATTTTATTTAGGATAAAAATTGAATTGTAAAGGGTAAACGGGTCTGTAAAATTTTGTTTTAATTTATGCAAGGTTTAAAAGGCATATACAAACTGAACTGGGTTATAATGAGCTCACCAGTGTGAGGTCAATTTAGAGTAACATGTAGGGCCCATCTACTCATATCTTATTGAATTTGTTTAAAAATCATTAGAAAACTCAAGGACTTAAAAAACATACTATAATTTGAGTTTTATAATTATTGTATCTAACTGTTTTTAACACATGTGAATATAGTTTATCTGTTAATAGGTGTAAATAAAAGGTTGTATGGTTGTGGTATTATTTGGTAGTTTTATTGAATGGTGTGTGAGTGTGAAAGAGATATCTCTGTAAATTTAAGTATTCGAGAAGAGGCACAGTTGAGCTAGCCAGGGAAGCAGCGGAGTTTAAAGGTTAAATAAAAGGGTAAGGAATTTTTTTGTTGAAATTTTTAAATTTTTGAAAATTTTATGTTGACCCTGGTGGAGCACGAATTTTAATAGAGAATCCTGGACTGTCCCGACTTCCACGGCTATTTTATGACTCCTAATTCGTGGGGCTCGAATGATTTAGGTGAAGGATCGATGATAAAGCTTCGTTCTCAGCAATATATATATATATATATATATATATATATATATATATATATATATTAAAAGCTTTGAGGCTTCATTTCAAATAAGAAGGTTTGAAATGGTATTACTTGGAGTATTGAGATCTCAAGCTTTTAAAACATGTATTTCATATTTCTCCTGTAGCTATACTTTTGAGCTTTAAATTTCATTGAACCTTATTTTTTACTTTTTAGTTTAGTGTTTTAAAAGAAAAGCGTTTTTTAAACGTTTTTTAAAAATTTAATTTTTTACTTTTTAGTTTTCAGCAAGGGAATATTGTTATTGGGACAGTAGTTCGATCAAAACAGCCCAAATAGAATAAATTTGCTATAGTTTAGTGAAGAGTCGCATAGTGTGCTTGCAACGCTGATTGCAACATCAGATCATATGGTTACCATATTATTCACGTATAGTTGCAGTTATTTTTAATTTTAAACAGCATGGCAGAAATTCACCTACCGGATGTAGAATTGGTTCACGCACCATAGGGATTTCCATGCTAAATTCTTAATGTTCAAATATTGGATTATCAAATTATTTTAGAAAAAAAGTGTAAGTACGTTTCTTGTAGAAAAAAAATACTTTATACAACCTTATCATTATTTATTTTTTACATTCCATACAATGGTTAAAATTAAGGAAAATGAAACTACTATGTTAACATTAACAAAAACAGGTTGTGCCTGTCTTTCAACAGTTGATCAAAACATCGTCGCTGGTTTTTGTTAAGGTAGAAGTTTAAGTTTCCTTTTTTTAAAACTTTTAGGAAAGGGAAATACATTTTCGGCATTACTTTGCATTTTATAAACGCAAAACTATTTAAAATACGTCTACATTTGTGATTACAACATTACCACTGTTTCAATACTTCCAAGGCACCCTTGTATGAAAAGTAAGAATGTAATAATGTTAATGATATGTTTGTATACAGCATTTTTACTGTACAAGAAAGATGTTTACACTTTTTCTTTAAAATAATTTGGGGCGCCAATATTTGAACATTAAAAATTTAACTTAGAAATCCCTATGGTGTGTGAACAAATTCCACACCCGGTATAATAAGAACACTAAACATGAATTGTCATTTGACTAGGACTTATATGCTTTATTTTTAATATAAAATCACATCGCTAAGGGTTTAATCGAAACTAAACAAACCTGTTTGTATTGCTCCATTCTTTTATTGTTTCTTCCACAAGATACACTAAATTTTTGAAAATATAATCACAAATACAAAACAGTGAAAAATTAAGAATCTAAAAAATCGTTTGTAACTGAATTAGTAGGTTAGAAATTATATTTAACAATAAAATTAAATGACACAATGAAAGTATTGATTTAATTTTACTTTGGCCACATCGTCATATCTCATATGAAGCATCTGGTCTTCTACAAATTGCAAAATAATGTGCAACTGTCAATATGAACCCCACCAACAAATGGAACCGCAAATGTTAGTAGATTTAAACAGGATATCAACTATAGACACTAGAATTCGCCAAAAATTTATCAAATTACCGGCGCAAAATAGGGCCTAATTATAGTACAACATTTTTGATAAGCGGGGCAAAATGGCGCCTAATTGAAGCCAATTTATATACAAGTCGAAAAAGGTGCGGCTAAAAATTACGCACCTATGGTTTGTCGGAGACTAAATCTCGGATAAATAATTTTAAGACGGCATTTTGTAGCGCGTAAAAAGTGACAAAATGAGGAAGTGCCTTTGATTTTACAATATCACTTAAGATAAATCTAAAATTAGAGAAAACGAAAATACACAAAATCTCATTTTAAAAATAAAAGGTCTACTATAACGACATGCACACATACTCTAAATTTTGCAATCGTCAAATTTTATACACTTTGTATCATTCACCGTTTTCAAGATTCACATGCTTCGTATTAATTCTTATCTTGCATATTTGTGTTATAGTGTAAACTAACCGCGAAATCCCTCTGAATTATGTCACAGCTTAAGTGTACAATGCACGTTTGAACAGTCTGCACTATGGAATAATTATCGCGTAAAAGTGCATCGCATCCACTTAGTAGCTATTCAGAAATAATAAAGTTGATAATGTCATAAACTTATAGTTAGTGGGCGATACAGGATTTTGCGTATCGAATATCGATACATATTCTATATCGATATGTATCGATATATCGAATATCGATATATATCGATACGTATCGATACGTATCGATGCGTATCGATGCGTATCGATACGTATCGATGCGTATCGATATGTATCAATACGTATCGATGCGTATCGATACGTATCGATACGTATCGATGCGTATCGGTGCGTTGTAATAGTTTTAGTTTTAAATAAAAAACGGGGGTAATTAAAACTTTTGTAAGTTTATTACCCTTTATCCTCGTGACTATCAGCTATATACTAAAACTCTCTATTTTTAATCTGATGTCACTAGGTCGAGATTTTCTTCTTTAAACTCCAAGCCCAGGGTAATGTCAGATGGAAAACGGCTTTAGACAAAGAAAACTCTTAGGGGTTAAACGGCTAGTAGAGTGTTAGCTCTGGGTAGATCATGAGCATGGGTCATGGGTGGATAATCGACCAAAAATATTTTTAATAGGCGCCACCGTATTTTTTAATACAAGTGCCAACAAAATTTAACTGTGTTTGTATAAGGGAAATGCGGAAACCTTATCTTAACACCACTATCATAGCCATAAAATTTGAATTTCACTCTTTATCACACACTTACCAAAACCTCAACCACCAGATGTCAAACAGTTGTCTCAGCTTTACCTGTGAACAAACAAAACACCACATGGACACTATTTGTGTCTTCAAAAGCATATGCCAAAATAGAATAAATGAATTTAAACATCTGTGAAATACTAAAGGGATTCATTTTCATTACTCTGTTTTTTTACTTAAGGAGGATTTGCTCTAGTTTTCTCTTTCCTAATTTAAATGTTGTATAATAAAACTTCTTTCAAATGAAACAAAATGAATTCTATTCATATGTAGAAATCGGATATATATACATGTGACTGCAATATATAAGCTTACTATCTTGTCATTAATTTTTTATAAAAGAATTTTAGTGAAGTTTAACCTTCTAAATAAATATTTATAAATTAATCATTTCTATAAAATTTTAGTTTAAGCAAACGTATCATAATTTATTTGTTCATATCACAAGATTTTATTTTTACTATAATCATTGAAGCGCTTCCTTGACCATTTACAACAAAGATTGATCATCAGAAAAATAACGATCATAAAATGCAACTACTCAAATTTAACTATTGTCTACACAAAAAAATATACACGAATATCAGCACCAATAAAAAGCTTTTACATGACCTTAATTGTTTTTAAGCAAAATGTGAAAATTAAATCAAAACTGCATCTGGCGTCTAGATTAGGAAACAGAATCTATACTATTTTTTTATCTGACACAAGTTGTCATTCTAAATATCTTGACACACATTGAATGCGTGTACAAGTAACTGATAAACTAAATATTTATTCGGTGTGTTATTAACTTTAAAAAAACTACTTTAAATTTGTGTTATTCTAATAATCAACGTAGGAAATCTTATAATAATTTATAATACTTTCAAAGTTACGGAAAGTTTCAAACACTCACGTGTATCCAAATAAATTGCAGGTGCAAAATCATGACGTCAGCTGTTGTATTTTTCCAGCGTATTAATCATCTGTAAGTTTGAAGTACCAAGATTCTTTGTATAATAAACCATTTCTATACGGCGTATTAAATAGATAGAACGAAACCATAACTGCCTGCTTTAAATTATTGCGACGAAAATTTATTATAATTTAACATTGAAAATTGTTGTTGTAGATATGTCCATAAGATATTGCACTAAAGTGAAATATATTAGTTTAATTTATTGTATTAATCTATACCAACTGTCTTAAATGATGTATATTATCGTTCCATGTTCTCAACTCAAGCTCTTCTTCCTGACTCTATTAGACGCCTCGTGTTTTAGTCGAGCCATCTTGACTTTTATCTCTAGTCTACAAAAAGCGACTTCACTCTTCGACGTTGGGAACAAAAGTGCTGATAATTAACTGGGCAACGCTTGGTAACAAGCCTGAGAATATATATCTTCTAGAATCTATGTGTTATTATAAACATTATACTTTAATTTTTATTGGCTGAATATTTACGAATTAAATGCTTTAAAATTTATCTGTTTTATTATTAATTTAATAGGCTTGGTGTAACAAGAAAGAAAATACGTTACACAGCCTCTTCCCAAGAGAAAAATTGAGGTATGGAAGAATTTTTCTAAAAAAAATTTTTGACTGAAACTTCAAAATTACTCTTATTAACTGTATAAACCTCTAACAACTCACAACAAAACAGCACAAACTTTAACTATAACTAACGATGAGTTTAACAAAAAATCAGAATCATTCACTAATTGATATGGGGAATATTAATGCATGGGATTGAGTGATTAGTAACTGCGCGTACTACACGCCTATAAAGGGACAAATTCGGGAAGTCATAATCAGTATATACGTCAATCAGTTAAGAATAATTAGGGAATCTAACACTCAGTGGATGCATGTCATCTATAGTTACAAACGCAACAACCATATCAAAGTAAAAAAATTTTACCTGAAGCGAAAAATATTTTTCTATAAATTAGAACTGTAATAAACAAAATCGAATGTATAACAAAATTACTATTAAACAAAAATCTGTACAACGAATACTTTCTCTAATTTACTATATCTGTCTTAAGGATTTATGTACATAACTTTCCAAGTGCTAATTACATTTAAACTAATCGATGAATTTAACAAGTACCAAAAGCTGTTATTTACGAAGTCCATTCACGAAACAAATCTCTAATACTGAGAAACAGACAAAGTATTAACAATACTTATTCATCAACAAGATACCTTTGATCTTTGAGTGAGCACCTCACAACATTATCTGTACGACTACTATGCTACAGACTCAACTATATCTCTCAAAAATCCTACAACATCAGTGATTCATCACCAAAGAACTCCAAAACCACTAATAAATCATACGTTGAGCCTACTGGGAGACATCCACCAGCAACTCACAAAAAAAACTCTTCATGAACTCTCTTAGCTCATGTACACTCTCAATAAAAATAAGCACATCAGGCCTAGTCTCAAACTACTAAACCAAAACTCAAGCATTCCTTTAATGCTTAATACTCTATCACACTCTAACTATATAACTATACTCAATACTTTACTAAACACTCTCTATACTCTCCATCATGTACCTCATAACTGAATACGCACCTCTTCACCGAATACATATTCATCTCTATATACTTGCAACATCTCTCAACATATGCTGCACTCTCAAACACCTCAAAAAAAAATATATCATCATCCAAAATCCATAAACATATCCTTGTCGTCATCAAAAATTATCGTTTAACACATCTTTGTCGTCATCAAAAATTATCATTTAACACATCCTTGTCGTCATTTAACACATCCTTGTCGTCATTTAACACATCTTTGTCGTCATTTAACACATGCAATATCTAAATCAACTAACATATTAAGCTCTATTACTACTAAAACAAAAATTACTTTAAACAAATCAAAAAAATTTCACTAACTTTAATCTTGTCCTACTTAAGAATTCAAAACATGGACCAAAAGGAATTACTACTGACATCAACTATAATTAGAAGTACTTAAGGATCAGAAACATTTTTATCATCTTCATTTTCACCTTCATCTGTCGCAGAATATGGCTTTAAGTCTTTGACATGCCATCGACCCGCCTTAGAACCATCTATATTACTCAACTCATAAACTAAATTAGTAATCTTTCTCCTAACCACACATAAAACAAACTTTGGTGCGAGTTTAGCAGTGAATTTATCGCCTGCACTCGATAAAACCTTGTTCACTTTCCACACCTTATCACCAACCTCAAAGCACACATTTCTTCTTCTCAAATTATACTGGCGACTTGCTCGCTCATAAGCTGCATGTAAGTTGCCATGCACCTCTTTAAAGATATCGAAGAGCCCTTGTCGATCCGAGACATATATTGGTCGACTACCTGGAATAAATTCAATATCGTCTCTGGGTATATAACCACCACTGTAGAATCTTCCGCTTACTGGAACACTACGACCAAAAAGTAAAAATTAGGTGTAACCTGTAGAGTGATGTTTTGAAGAATTAATAGCATATTGAATTTGAGGTAGTTCTGAATCCCATGAATCGTGTGTATCGACATACGAACGAATAGCAGTACCCACAGTCTTGTTAATCCTCTCCACAAAATTACACTGCGGAGAATAAACTGTATTATACCATATTTTCTGAATCAAAACAGCTCCTAATCCGGTGTCACTGGCATCACATTCGATGACGAATGGGAGCGAATAATCCGGCTGCGATAATAACGGAGCAGAAACTAGAGTTTGTTTAATCTGTATAAACGACGCTTCAGCCTCAGGATTCCAAATAACTCCTTGTCCTTTCTTTTTCTTCTTAATAAGATCATTGATAGACGACACTAACGAAGAGAAGTTTCGGATGAACCGACGGTACCAACTGCACATACCCAAAAATCGTTTAACTTCTGTCGTAGTCTTCGGACGTGGAAAGTTTACCATAGCTGAGATCTTATCAGGATCAGCACGAAGAGAGTTAGAGCCAACTATGTGACCAAGGAACTTTAAAGATTTTTTGAAAAACTCACATTTCTTCAAATTAATCGTCAGATTTGCTTCCTTGAGACGTTCTCTAACATCTGCAAGAAGTTCTAAGTGTTCTTCAAATGTAGAAGACACTAGTATCACATCGTCAAGGTAGCAAAAAACATGAGGTTCATAACGTGGTCCAAATATAGCATCCACAAGCCTTTGTTGGGTTTGAGCTGCATTTCGAAGCCCAAAAGGTACACAAGTGAAACGATATTGACCTCTAGAAACAATGCTGAAAGCAGTTTTGTCTTTAGAACTTTCCGAAAGGGGAATTTGCCAAAAACTTTTTCTCATATCTAAACTAGAAATATAGTTAGCACCCCGTAATAAATTAAGAATCCTATCTATGTTTGCCATAGGGTAACTATCATGCTTAGTGACATCATTTAACATTCGTCCATCGAAGCAAAATCTATACTCGTCACTGGACTTCTTTTTAACCAATAATACTGGAGAACAATACGGACTAACGCAAGGTTCTACCACTCCTAACTTTAACATATCATCTAGTTCTCTATTCAATATTTCGTTCATATATGGCGACATAACGTACGGCTTCCTACGAACTGGCTTGGAGTCGCCTGTATCAATGAACATCTCGATTTTATTAGTACGGCCCAATCTATTCTCACTACTTATCTCATTATACGTATCTATAACTGCTTGAGCTTGCTTTCGACGCTCAGTCGACAATTCTTCTAAACTAAATAAACTATCTTTATAATTTAAAGGCAAGGACGACTGTCCAACATAAGAGATATGATTTCCCATATCATCGCCAATATACCAAGAATTGTTTTTAAAGTCAGCAACTAGACCAAACAATTTAGCAAAATCAGTCCCAAAGATGAAGGCATGAGGCAACGAAGGCACAACTAACGCGTTCAAAATACGACATTCCGATCCGATACGGATAGGTAAATCAACTGAACCTTCTACCAATTTTAACGAACCATCTGCAGTCGATACTCCTTTCTTTTCAGAAATAAAAACATTCAACTTCATTTTTTCAATCACTGGAACGGCGAGGGAACCTATTATCGATGTAGTACATCCAGAATCAAATAAACCTGTAATATCCATGTCGAATAACTTTACCATCACATATGGGCGATTATCATAAGGCTTTTTCTCAAACAATGCATTAGCTTTAGGTGGAACTCTACTCCTGCAAAAATTTCTAACTACCTGAAGCCATCGCGACCACTCCTCTTTACAACATAGACCTTCTCGAGCACACAACATATCTGTAGCCTCTTGTCTAAACCCAGGGGAATCGTTATTCAACTTCTGTTCCTTCACTCGTTGAGTTGGACACGACGGACAAGTGATACTAGTCACTCCTTTACGACCACAACCATAACAAAATAATCTCTTGAAATATCTACAGACACTGAAAGTATGTCCATAACGTGAACAAATCCAACATACCAATTTATGCTTAATAAATGAGTTACCTACTCCACTCTTTTCTGTCATTGGGGTAGCAGAATTAAGAACTTGTACTGGGGAATGTGAAGATGTAGGGGTATAAACACGACTTGAAGCATTCTGAAATGAACTAGGGGTTTTGTTTCTAAAACGTGGATTAAAATAATTAATAGGCTGCTTGTGACTATATGGTGCAACTGAAACAGACTTATGTTTACTTAAAGAAGCTTCTTCTAACTTCTTACACAGTTTAACTAACGTACTAATATCCTCTATCTCTGTAAGAGCAAGATGCTGAATGAAATATGGCAATAAATTTTTCTTGACTATTCTAACTTTAGTGTGTTCTGCAGGAATAATAGGTAATCGGTTAAACAAATTTTCCATATTAGCAATGAACAATACAACTGATTCACCATTCCTCTGTAATCTATTTTGATTTTTCCCAAATATCGTCTTCAGGATGTGCTGGCAAGAAATCTTCCTTTAGTCTACTAACCAACGAACTCCAATCTGTTAATGAACTACGAACGCAACGATACCATACTAAGGCATCACCGGTAAACAATTCAACTGCAGAATTAAACAATTCCATCTCAGATACCTTTCGAGACTGTGCAATGTCACTAATGTTTTCTAAAATTGATATAAGAGAGATGGGTTTCCTGAATATTTTATCGACCAAGATCCAATAGGGACTGACTGTGTGACATATGTAACCGTTGGAATGGGCACATTAGATGCAGCAATAGGATTTATATTAATATCTTTATGATTTGAACTCGTATCCTTATTTAATTTCTCATGCAGATCTGCTTCCACAACAAGAATAGTAGCTAAACTTTCATTTTTAAATAACACAATTTCCTCAAAATTTTCTTTAGGGAGCTTTAACCGTTGAATTCTACCTGTAAGATGTACTAATCTTGACCTTATCCTTTTAAAAATTGACTCAGCGGGATCATCCATAAATTCTAACAAAACATTTTTAACTGACTCTATACTAGACTCAATCTCTTCTTTCTCTACTTTGAAATCTACTTTATAGTAAGAAGGATCTATCAAACAACCGGGTTTATCAGTTTCTTTGGCCAACAACCTTGCTAAAATTTTCCTTTTATCTGAAACTGGTCTTGAATTTTCAATGCCTCTAATGTTCAATTCATATTCTAACTCATTTTTAAGTAAATGTACGATGCTATAAGTTTCTGCCATAATTAAATATCTGAATACCTCTAACGTAACTCAATTATATAATCTTTGAAGATGAAATCTCAAACAAACGAATGTCCTAACTATATAAAGAAGAACTCACTATAAACTGTAACAAACTTTAACAAAAATGAAACTAAAAGAAGACGTTACTAATATCAAAGCAAACCTCAGTCGGTGAATATAAGTGTGATGAAAATAACTACTAAATGTTCCAGCCTCTAAGTGAAATTATTCAAGCCTCTAACTGAAATTCGAGTCTCTAAATGAATTTCCAGCCTCTAAATGAATTTCCAGCTTCTAAATGAAATTCCAGCCCCACGTTGCGAGCGCAAGTGTAATTGTAATAGTTTTAAATAAAAAACGGGGGTAATTAAAACTTTTGTAAGTTTATTACCCTTTATCCTCGTGACTATCAGCTATATACTAAAACTCTCTATTTTTAATCTGATGTCACTAGGTCGAGATTTTCTTCTTTAGACTCCAAGCCCAGGGCAATGTCAGATGGAAAACGGCTTTAGACAAAGAAAACTCTTAGGGGTTAAACGGCTAGTAGAGTGTTAGCTCTGGGTAGATCATGAGCATGGGTCATGGGTGGATAATCGACCAAAAATATTTTTAATAGGCGCCACCGTATTTTTTAATACAAGTGCCAACAAAATTTAACTGTGTTTGTATAAGGAAATGCGGAAACCTTATCTTAACACCACTATCATAGCCATAAAATTTGAATTTCACTCTTTATCACACACTTACCAAAACCTCAACCACCAGATGTCAAACAGTTGTCTCAGCTTTACCTGTGAACAAACAAAACACCACATGGACACTATTTGTGTCTTCAAAAGCATATGCCAAAAATAGAATAAATGAATTTAAACATCTGTGAAATACTAAAGGGATTCATTTTCATTACTCTGTTTTTTACTTAAGGAGGATTTGCTCTAGTTTTCTTTCCTAATTTAAATGTTGTATAATAAAACTTCTTTCAAATGAAACAAAATGAATTCTATTCATATGTAGAAATCGGATATATATACATGTGACTGCAATATATAAGCTTACTATCTTGTCATTAATTTTTTATAAAAGAATTTTAGTGAAGTTTAACCTTCTAAATAAATATTTATAAATTAATCATTTCTATAAAATTTTAGTTTAAGCAAACGTATCATAATTTATTTGTTCATATCACAAGATTTTATTTTTACTATAATCATTGAAGCGCTTCCTTGACCATTTACAACAAAGATTGATCATCAGAAAAATAACGATCATAAAATGCAACTACTCAAATTTAACTATTGTCTACACAAAAAAATATACACGAATATCAGCACCAATAAAAAGCTTTTACATGACCTTAATTGTTTTTAAGCAAAATGTGAAAATTAAATCAAAACTGCATCTGGCGTCTAGATTAGGAAACAGAATCTATACTATTTTTTATCTGACACAAGTTGTCATTCTAAATATCTTGACACACATTGAATGCGTGTACAAGTAACTGATAAACTAAATATTTATTCGGTGTGTTATTAACTTTAAAAAACTACTTTAAATTTGTGTTATTCTAATAATCAACGTAGGAAATCTCATAATAATTTATAATACTTTCAAAGTTACGGAAAGTTTCAAACACTCACGTGTATCCAAATAAATTGCAGGTGCAAAATCATGACGTCAGCTGTTGTATTTTTCCAGCGTATTAATCATCTGTAAGTTTGAAGTACCAAGATTCTTTGTATAATAAACCATTTCTATACGGCGTATTAAATAGATAGAACGAAACCATAACTGCCTGCTTTAAATTATTGCGACGAAAATTTATTATAATTTAACATTGAAAATTGTTGTTGTAGATATGTCCATAAGATATTGCACTAAAGTGAAATATATTAGTTTAATTTATTGTATTAATCTATACCAACTGTCTTAAATGATGTATATTATCGTTCCATGTTCTCAACTCAAGCTCTTCTTCCTGACTCTATTAGACGCCTCGTGTTTTAGTCGAGCCATCTTGACTTTTATCTCTAGTCTACAAAAAGCGACTTCACTCTTCGACGTTGGGAACAAAAGTGCTGATAATTAACTGGGCAACGCTTGGTAACAAGCCTGAGAATATATATCTTCTAGAATCTATGTGTTATTATGAACATTATACTTTAATTTTTATTGGCTGAATATTTACGAATTAAATGCTTTAAAATTTATCTGTTTTATTATTAATTTAATAGGCTTGATGTAACAAGAAAAAAAATACGTTACAGCGTATCGATACGTATCGATACGTATCGATACATATCGATACGTATCGATACATATCGAGTATCGATATATCGATATTTATTTTTTGCTGTATCGGGGGTCGTATCGATACGTATCGATACGCCGACCCAGTCCTACTTATAGTTTCAGTACAGTATAGTCGAAATCACGAGAGAATGGATCACGTCATAGGTTTCTGAATTAAGAACGACATACTTTTCA